>OX578143.1:34010018-34052518 GCA_951213105.1 Amaurobius ferox
AGGATTCTTTTTGGGACCTAGCCATGACGAGTTTGATTCTCACTGTTATTTTTAAAGTCCGCGATTATTTTAAGGGCCTCAAAGACCATTACCATAGGATCGCTCTTTTTTTGTACTAACTCTGCGAACTGCATCAACAGATGTTTTATGTCGTCTAGATTGAACATGCTAATAAATCCTCTGATGAGGTTGATGATATCCTCCATCTTTTCAGCATCAGATTTATCAGTCGGTTCAGTCTCAGCTTCCATTTCCTCAGCCTCAACCGCGGTTTGCACTTTTTTGTGAGTGTCCTTTTGGAACTCGATAGTTTTTTGCTTTTTTTCACCCGTTTTAACTAACGGCTGGGTTTGCGCGATCTCTTCATCCCTGACTCGTTTATTTTGTTTCCAATCCTCAACCTTAATGTCAAGCCTATCCTTTGCCTGTCTGGCTTTTTCTATTTCCGATCTCTTTTTAATGGCAGCTGTAGCTGCTCTTACTTCCTCCAGGGTCAATTCTCTGGAGGTCGATGATTTGGGGGCCTGCTCTTGCACCGATCTGGTAGGTGCTGAAGGTTGGTGTCTTTTTTCCTGTGGCACTATGTGCGAGGAGCCCTGAGGGGGTGCCTGGGGGTTTAGTCCGAGGGCTTTTTGCCTCCAAGGTGGTATCTGATTTTTTGGGGGAGGGGGGGCATACTCCGGTGCCTTTCCTCTGTTCCAGGGGTTCTTCGGGCATTGCCTGAAGTTCGCTGGATGGTCTCCATTACAATTTGCACACGTTGCCTTCTCTGTCCTGGGTCTCTGGCAGTCCCGTGTGAAATGATATTGTGCACACTTCAGGCACTTTGGTGGCATACTGCAGTTCTCAGAGGAGTGGTTGAACTGCTGGCACCGGTAGCAAATCTTAAAGCCCCGTTCTCTGAAGGCCTCTACCTTCACAGCCAAGTATCCTAACCTTGTCAGTCTGTAAATCCTCTGCCAGTCTTCCGTGGGCCTAAGGCTGAGTAAGAAGATCGGCAGGGGTAATCTTGTTTTTGTGTTTCTCAATTGAGAAACCCGGACTACATCTAATCCAATGGATGTTAGCGTCATTTTAATCTCCTCAATGTCATAGTTAGTTGGTAGCCCCTTCAAAACTACCTTTTTTGGCCTTTCAGTTTTTAGGTTTAAACTATGGAAGGGGATTTTCTCGCTAGTCAAATGGCGCTGAACAACCCTATAGGAGTCAGCGTCATTGGGTATGAGTTTGAGCATATCTCCTGAGAGTTTGCCAGATACTTTATTGCCTGTAATTTCATTTAGCTTTTTAAGGAGAGCCTGGTAGTTGTCTCTAAACTTTATGAAGAAACATTCTGCTTTTGGTTCTTTTTTTTCTACCTCCATAATATTTTCTCTAACACTATTTTCAACCGCTTTAGGTTTAGGTGCACTCTTAAATTGAACCGGTTGCGCGGCAATTTCAGCATAAGTCTTAGTTTTAACTTTTTCATTTACAGTTACAACATTATCACTAACCTTTTCATTTACAACACTATCACTAGCAGCATTACAGTCCATGTTATCATGGTCATTAGATTTTAATTTTAAATTTCCATCCTGGTTTTTAGTAGGAGTTCCCTCAGTGTGAGACTCCTCTATCCTAGCCCTTTTACATGGATTTACAACCGTTTCAGTTTTGTCAACAAGTTTAATTTCATTTATTAGTCCTAACTCTAACAGTTTAGCTCTAATTACTCTATCATTATACTCCTCAACTGAGTTAAAGATCACATAAATATCACTATCACAATTTCTAAATTTACCAATGTCACAGCAGAACAAAAAAGAATTCACAAAATTGAACGAACCTAGAATCCGGGAGACTTGGTCCTTGTCCTGTCCGAGGAGTCCATACTTGAGCATATCCTGGATATGCAGTGTCAGCACGTAGATCACCATTCCACAATAGTTCACCGCATCCTTCACTTCCTGGGTCTTTGCAGCAAGAAGTCCAGTGTCCGGCAGGCGTCCAAGATACGCATCCATTGCATCCTTGAGAGGCCGAGCATCGTCACCCTCCAGCTCACTAGCAACTTCCTTCGTCTTCTCCAAAAGGTCGTTGTCAAGATCCATCATAAATCAGGGTCAAATAACTCGAAGTACGAAAAGCACAACCACGTGGGAAAAACACACGTGGCAATCCAAGTTCGAACAGCACAAAATGAGACTAAAATTGAATGAAGTTATTTTTATATAAAGGATATTATTATAATGATATTATCGGTCTACGGTAAGATTATACAAAAGTAAAATTTATATACGATTCGGCTCAAGCTAGTGCTACTTAAATAGTTTCCGTCACAAAAAATTATATATATCTTCTGTCGGATTATAAATAAAATAAAATGTATATAGCCATTGTAACAGAAATGCGTAGGGACAACTCTCTACGGTAGATGGCGCTACATCGGTTGAATACTACTTGCTACTATAATATATAGCTTGGAAGTGGAGGAAACTTCCTCAGCTGAAGCTAACCTCAGAAACCCAGGTTAATCAATGGGGGAATGAAAATAGCTAAATATAGCATTGGATTTTGAGATTTTTTGCAAAACGTAGAATTGGACTAAAAGCAATTGGAACGGTTTTTAAATTATTTTTAAATTCATTAGAAGTGTTTTTAAATTTCACGCGAAGTGCAAATAAAAGTGCAAAATTGAATCATATTTTAGAGATTTTTAAATGAAATTGCATTTCAGTTGGAAAGTGTTTCATAATCAATGCTTATGCATGATTGATCTTTCTTGTTTTCAATGATATCTGTGGGTACGATAACTTTCAAACAAGTTATGAAAACCAAATAGAATTTTCTATGATTATTTCAATTGATGAATGTAATAGGCATATTTATTTTCGTTGACGACGGCCTAAGAGGAAACCTTCAAATTTTCTAACTTTTTTTTTTGAAAAATAAAATTAAATATTATAAAACATAAGTATATAAAAGTGTTACGAATAAAGCTAATGTGTAATATTTTAAATATGTATCCATTTAAAATTCTCAAAATATTTCATGTTTCTAACTTAAAATGGAAAAGTTTATAAGAAACAAGAAATTAATTCGTATACGAGGCAGGGTTCTTATCTCGCGAATCATAACAAAATCTAATCAATACCATGATCACTCACAAGTGACCTATAAAATTTAATGAAATTTGATCGATTTGTTTTGGCATAGAGTGGATACAAAAACTGCACAGACAGACACACACAAAATTTATGCTAATAATAATTGTTTCGTGTTCTAGAGGCTCCGAAACGTGTTGATCTGTCGAAAACTCGAACTACGATTTTCAACATGATACCAATACTTTCCCTATGCATTACCATGTATTGAAAGGAAAGGAGTAGAAATCATTATATTTACCTTGTATTTGAATAAGTCATACGGTGATGATCTCAAATTATAGATCGTTATTTCAAACGAACAAATTTTCTCAAAATTTGCATGTTTGTATGGTGAGTTTAGAACGGGCTACACCTGTAAGGTGCAATCCAAACAATATATTCAATAAAATTATTTTGCAAAAGGCAACGATATACTAAATTCGAACTTTCTAACTTCTAAGGTTTTTGAGTTATAACGTGTATTTCTGGTCTATGACAGGGAAGTATAAAAATAAATTTGTGCTTTTGCGTATCATGATCAAAACAGTCTTAGTCAGATCTTAATTGAAGCTTTTCTGTTGAAACTACAGGCCTGCGACCAGTGTTTCTTTCTGGACTTTTTGGTCGGGGGGGGGGGGCAAAATGACATTTTAGAGGGGTGAAGTTTTATATTTCCCATATAAATATATCTAAATGCTGTGCAACATAAATAGAAACTAGGTTTCATAAAATGTCTCAGGGGACGAATACTCGTCTCAGGGGTCTTCGCCCCCCCGGAGTTATGCCTGAGAAAAAAAACACTACCTGCGACCCATTGTTCATGGTGTATTGAATAGCGTAATCTTTCTGAAACACCCTGCATACTCTGACCGAAGTGAAATAAAAGTGTGTAAGAAGCATTTAATTACAGTTTTCAATATTAAATATTGACCTAAAGTACTTTTTTCCTGGCATATGCAACAGTATATTCTGCTTTGATTTCCGCAATTGGTTCATTTTTCTTTCCAATGCAACTGACCATTCAAATATTTTTCCTCTCCTAGACTAGATAAAACTTTGGGGATTGTGTTTGCTAAAACAGGTGTGCCTGAAGGTCCCTATTAGTCTGTGCTAAAGGGCATTCTCTCAGCAGAGTCCCGCGAAACTGCTAAGACTAGCCCTTTCCATTGCTTCAAAGGGGGTGGCTTGTCAATCATAGTTCTACGGAGGGGAAATCATTTTTTTTGGCAACGTCTCTTCCCCCTCCAGCTGTGAGTGCTGAGAACCGAAATTATTTTTTCCTTCGAGAAGGCTATCCTCTTAATATTGAAAAGGGATATGAAAGTGCTTGAAATAGCATTTAATATTTAATTTACAAACATGATATATGCGAAAGCAAAGGTATAAAAACACGAGGGCACAGTGAAACTAAGATGGACCACGTTTCTTATTGATTACGCATACAAGAAAGATTTTAATGATCTATTTTTTTTTAAATATAGTTTTATTATTTTTCTTTCCTTACAGTTCTTTTGATAATAATTTCTTTATGAGAAAAAAATTCCAAACACCACAAGCTAGGAGACTTGAAGAAAAAATTATAATCCATATAATATCTCATAAACCCACTTTATAATTAAAGAAAAAATACTTACTTGAAATTAAAGGGCTTCAAACATTTAACAAAACCACAACAAATTGAATTTTTTCATGCATTTAATATGTGAATCCTTCATCAAAAATTTATATATAAGTTAAATCATGAAAATCATAGAAAAATGACTTCAGATAATAAATTTGTGATAAAGTGAAAAGCTATTCTTTAATGAATTTTCATGTTTTTATATGAAGAAATTTATTATTCCAAATCATTTTTCAATGCATTTTCTATTTCAATTTTTAGTCATAGATATACATTTCATAAAATACATATGCAATATTTCAATTTGTTGTGTATCTGCTAAGTGTTCTAAGTTCGTTTATTCCCTACAGAAAATTTTTTCTATGTAAAGTACATTAAGAGTGACAGAGCAAAATGTGTATTTCTCGTATTGAAATTTATATAATTATTCTTAACTTTAGGACATGAGTATAGATAATGTATGACCCCCCCCTCCTCCCAGGGATGCAGAATATGTAATAATACTTTAATAATTGATCTCTTTCACGTATGTCTATTGTAAAAGTACTTTCAATATAACTGATTGCCTAATTTAAGTGATAATAGGCTGGTCATTTATGTTAGTTGACATTTTATATTTTGACTACATTAATAAGAATTGTGCTCTAAATTTTCTTTATTTTATTCAATATCTATATTTTAGCACATAAAAAGTTACACTCTCTACCCTTCAGACCCATAAACATCTTTCAAAGTGTGTACTTGTGTATTTTTTTATTAATAACATAACCATGATAAGTATTTTATGACTCTACAATGTTAAAAACTTTAGATCACTGCTCTTTTTATATTGATCACCTGCCTAGGATGCAGCTCAAAAATGAGAGTGGTGAAAACAAGTTTTAGGATAATTTTTTATAAAATTAAGAGTGTCATTCAAATAGCAAAATTGAATTGCATTAAAAATTTGTGTGTATAAAAGCATCCAGAAGTTGTATTTGACTACACTATTGTTAGATAAAATAAAAAAAATAAAAATAAATCCTTTATATGGAAAATTTATAATTTTTGACAATTTTTTTCAATAAAATGAAACAAATTCATAATACGAGTAATATAAAATACACATACCTTAATTTTCCCTTGATACACACAACCTTGATTTCAATATAAAAATATATATAGAAGAACATCCAATAATAAAGAATTCGAAGCAATTTGTAAATTTTAAATTCGTTAAAAAATTGTTTGAAAAATTAAGTCCCATAGAATTCAATGTATTTAAGTTTTTCAACCCGGGTTCAATCCAAAATAAATTGGGTGATATTATTTATACATTCTCGTATGTCCCACAGACCGTCTCAAAAACATACTAAATTTTAGTTTGATAAAGTCATTTTTATGGCAGTTATCGTGCGAACGGACAGATAGACAGACAAAATGTATGCACAAAGTCATAAACACTTTTCAACCATTCGTGAAAATTTTGCGTGAATAATGTATGACAAAGCTCCTCCAGCGATTTGTATAAAGACGCTGATCAAGCAATTAGCATAAAACTTTCTTGCTCTCCACAGAGACTCTAGATTTTCATATGCCGCATGACAGCACTTCCACCCTGGCTCTTATAAGCTAGCCTCAGAACTTTATCACCATCATTCAGACATTCCTATTTCGAATGCTACCTGCACGTGTTATGATGTAGCTCTATTGTAATAATGTTCTTGTATATAATTTACGTAATGTTCATGTACATAATCTATATAATATTCTTGTAAATAAATCTATGTTTTATGCTTGCCGCTGTAATGGATACTCTTCAACATCGCAACTTCGCCTTATGTATGGCTCTATGCCACGGAGTGGTGACCCTGAGATCTGATGGCTCCAAATTTCCTACAACGTAATGGCTTCAATTCAACTTACCGGAGACTTGATGGCTCCAATTCACCGGAAACTAGATGCCTCAATTTATGTGAGTACCTACTTTAATTTAAGTGACGTCTGAAAAGCAACGTTTTCCGTAGTTTCTAACGAAACTATGACTACAACTGAGACTACAGAAACTCGGTCGACACCAGTCAGCGATGCAAAAAGAGCGTCAACTCCGTAAGAAGATTTTAGTTTTGTAGCACTCACAAAAGCTGCTTTCAAAGCACCTCAGTTCTGGAAAACAAGCCCAGATTTATGGTTTTTGCACATGAACTCTCAATTCCTGTTTTACGGAATCGTAAATGAAAAAACAAAATTCCATTGCATAATTGCAGCTCTAGATTGTGATATCTTGACTCATGCCACAGATACAATAAGCACATCTCCTGAAAATGAGCCTTATTCTGTGATGAAAAATAGGATCATTACGCACTTTGCAGATTTTGAAATCGCAAAACTTCGCAACCTTTTGCAGGAATTGCAGTTAGGAGATAGGAAACCAAGTCATTTACTTCGCGAAATGCAAGATCGCTCCTGGACAAAAATGTACGAAGGCGTATTTCGCACGCGGTTATTTCAACGACTACCAATTCATGTACAACAAATCTTATCAATTAGTTCAGAATCGCTACGGAAAATGTGTGAAATGGCGGATGAAATATTTGATGTTTTCACATCACTCTCAGTATCAGAAGTGGCAGAGAATAGTCATATTTTGCGCTTCGAAGCTCAAGTTGCAAACCTGCCGTAAACCGTAGAGCAATTTAAAAAAAAAATGTGAACTACTTACTGATCGATCCAAACTACGAACTCTATATCGATCTCAATCCAGAAATGTCGATATGTATTGGTATTACACAAAATTTCAAGGACAAGCTCGCAAGTGTGCAAATCCATGCAAGTTTTTAAACGGAAAAGTAGATGGCTCAATCATTTCGGCGACGATGCATAGAAGCCTTGAGAACAGTCGCTTATTCCTATAAGACCAGCTATCTCATATACAATTTCTAGTCGACTGCGGCATTTCTAGTCAACGATTGCCATGTGAATTGCTACGTATGACTAAAGGACTAATCACTAAAGGATATCACTAAAGGACATCCCAAAACATGCACATGAATTCGTTTAATAATTAAAACGAATAATGCAACAACTAAGACCAGTTCCCGCTTCATCTCATTCAAAAAAATGTTTTTTCCACAAGGAACTTCCCAAGTTAACACATAATTTTGTACTTCGTATGACGACCGTCGCAGTCCTCATACGATGGACCTTCCCCAGGGTGTGCACGCACAGACATTACCCAGTGGATATCCGTGGACGAAAAAGCACCATCTGCATTGATCGTTTGAAACCCGCATTTCTACTAAAACCCTTAGAGGATTCAAAAGAGACATCCACATAGATTGCTGACCAGTTATCTTCCACTACTACCTCAATTTTTATAGTGACCAGGTATGGAAGACAAGTTTGTTTTAGACGTTCATTCACGAAGACGGGGTGTACTATGGTGAAGCTCCACCAGCGATTTGTATAAAGACGCTGATTAAGCGATTATCATAAAACTTTCTTGCTCTCCAGAGAGACTCTGGATTTGCATATGTCGCATGCGCAGCACTTCTACCCTGGCTCTTAAAAGCGAGCCTCTGAACTTTATCACCATCATTCGGAGATTTATATTTTGTATATCATAAGACTCTAATAAAGTAACATAAACTCAATAAAGTTTATTAATTGTTTTCAATCTAATTTCCTTCGCTTACGACATATAATATGGGCCTATGGTCACTGCATGGGGAATACCACATAATTCAAATAAAATAGCATAAAATTTCAATAAAGTTCAGTTTTTTCATTATTTTCAATATTACCTGTTTCGGTTATCACATACACTATTTTGCAAAAAAGAAAAAAAAACGAAGCACCCCTAAGAAAAAAACACTAACATCTGGAAATTTCGCATGCAAATTCCTTTACACCAAGTATGTAAATGATTAAATTTGCAAGGCCAATGAGTGTTAACTTTGGTCATAGCGCGCGTTTCTACTGCGAAACAAGCTGTGCAGACACTGCTGTGCAGAAGTGCTGGTAGCAATAGTTGATGCAAGGAACTTATCGGCGGAGTGAAGGCTCTGGAGGACCAAGGTGCACGAATGCGAGGCAATATCTAATGATTGTGCCACAGGTCCGAACTGGCCCAAAGGCACCATTATGCGCCATCCAATGTGCTGAAGTCTCATCCATACCACACGCAGTACCTTCCACCATCTCATGGCGTTTGAATGAGGAGGCGTTACGTTCACGACGGCCTTTAAGACGTCTGCCTATAACTCCAAAACTTCGACAGAGTCGTTTGGAGTGGTGTCATAGACGAGCATCATGGCTCCCAGCAGAATGGCATCGATAGCGTTCAGCGATAAATCACTTTTCAGTCTTTCAGCAGATGACCATCGAGTACGCGTGTGGAGGCGCGAGAACCAGAGGTCCCAATCAGCCCTTATTTTACGCAGGCACACAACCATTATTCCTGGTGTGATGTGTTATCTCTAACGACACCATGTCACCTGTAGTCATCCTGAGTACAACTTTAACAGCTCAATGACATGTTGATGAAATCCTGTGGCCGTTTGCGCTACCCTTTATGGCAAGTCATTCTGGGGTCATTTTCCAACAAGATAATGCCAAGTCATATACGGCTGTCATAACTGTTGTTGTTGAGACCCAGACCGTCCGCCCTACCAGAAATTGTAAGGTAACTGTTTGGACGGCCGGGACGAGCCACCCAATTTAGACCGGAATCCAGTGGGGGGAGACATCAACAGGGACTGTATCCTTCTTCCCCTACCACCAACCACTCAGAAGGATTTAAGGATCCACATGTTTAACGTGATCGTACTCCACGTGAACACGGCGGCAGTTTTGGAAGCGGAGGGAATCGAACCCGAGCCTACCGGGTGTAATTCCCGTACGCTAACCACTGGGCTACCGCGCCCTTGGCTGGCATATCTGTGGACTGTCTCCGTGCTATTGATATATGTTCCTTGGCCAGCAAGATCACCGGAGCCATCGCCAATCGAGCATGTATGGGACATGCTAGGTCGCCAGATTCGGGCACATCGAAATGTAGCAGATCTGGAGCAACAATTGAGGAATGCCTAGCAGAATGTATCAGAGGATGACATCAGGGAACTTTATCACTCCTTACCTAGATGTATACAAGTATCCATTGCCGCTAAGGAGGATTTCACCAATTATTGATTTGAAAATTCGATGTGCAAATGCTAACCATTGATGGGTCCTGCGGCCTTGACTTTGCAATCACTTTATTACATGTGTATGAGTTGTAAGCATATTTAATTTCAATAAAAACAGTCACTTTCTTCATGGTTCATAGTTTTTTTGCATGATAGTGTGCATAGGGGTCCTGTGGTAACAGTATGGCGAATGTTGTTGTTGAGACACAGACTGTCCGATCTACCAGAAAGGTGTAGAAGACCCAGACCGTCCGACTCGTCCAGGGGACGAAGAGCACCTATTTGGACGGCCGGCACCACCAGAAAGGTGTAAAGTAATCGTTTGGACGACCGGGAAGTGGTATGGCGAATGTGATAAAATTCCAATAAAGTTCAGTAAGTTTGTTTATTCGTTCTTTCCAATCTCATTTGATTCATTTTGTGATATTTTTTTTCCAATGGCCAGGCACTGGACCTTTCGTCTTTCGCCCTATATTCGGCCGTAATCGTGAACCATTTAGCTGTCCTAGGACGTTGCTCAGGCGCCCCAGAAGGGGGCAGAACACATTGCGCCCACATCACACAACATCCATGTCTTACGTGGGACTCGAACCCACAACGCGGCGGTCGTTCGGAAAAGCTCGCCTTGACCGTTCGGCCACCACGTCGACTCATTTAGTGATATATATTTGTGGGATTTGGTTGTCACTGTATCAAATTGTGAAATAGGTTTTAGGTAATAAGAACTTGTGATAATAAGAACATCGTGATATTTAAATAAGAACATCGGTAATAAGAATATAATAATAATTTAGGTAATAAGAACATCTTGATAGAGTCTCGAAAATTAGAACTAGTCGAAAATAGAAAGAGATCGGAAACTGCCATCTATCACAGAATTATTAGAAGGTAATATTTAAGAGTACTAGTGATCGTAAATAATTTTAGATACCACCTTATAACGTCAAGCGCTGTGTTGACCAGGCCTTATTCCCTGGTCGATTCTAGGAATCGGTTGTTCAGCCATAGATCAATATTAATGGACAGAAGCAACCCATAAATTAAACAAGTTGTGGAAAGCAGAATAAATTAATTCAATGATAAATATTTTTTCAAGTAGAAGTTAACTGAATTTCATGCAATATCATATATGAATCTCCTTGTCCAATAGCAATTAACAAATCCTTTTTATAATGCACATCATATTATTTATAAAAATGTACTTAGAGATGCAGAAGAAATATTTTTTTTTACATTTCCGCTGATAGAGGATGACGAACACTATCTCTAATCGCTATGAGGACTTTGATGGGCCTTGAATGGCCAGCGCTTCCAGTCTGGCATAATCATGCTGGAACGTAATATTCGGCACTATTTTGTCACTCCACCAGACAAGCCATGAGTTCATTCTCGGGTAGGGTTCATATTTTTACAGCACTTCCCTATGTAAATATTATACTACATATATGCGCCATTTCAGCTTTGTCGGTCCTAACAGAAAGTCGTCAACCCTCTACAAAAACGTTATCCTTTCATAAGATTACAATCGGGCACTATTGTTCGTCCAGTACACTAATTCCCTCGTTTCGAATTTAATACGTACATTTCATATACACATACTTTCCAATCCAAGCGAACTTAACATTTCATCGAAAAAAAAAAACGCAGTGACCTCACAGGCGTCCACACACCAACGTCATTCAGGGTCAAATGCCATGAGCGTTATCCAAACAACTCATACGTCTTCCTCCAGCCAAGTCCCCACTGGCTAAACGACACCTGCATCAGTGACGTATCGTAATTAAAACCGCAACAAACGTCCTTTCCAGACGAAAACGCTAGCAGCAATGAAAGCAAAACTACCTTCCTCCACATTAGTCTACGGGAACAGAGAGTATTTCGGCGAAATATTTCCGAAACGTAAGAAAGAGATTGTATTCAATTTTTTACATTTCGGAAGTCGATAGGACACTCCTCTGCTCTTCGGCGTAAAAATTTTCGAACATAGAGAGAATATCTTTCTCTCATGAACCACAATAGGAAGCTTTAAGCGTAACGCTGCCTGCAGAAACCATGGATACTGACATCAGCAATTTTGATGAAATTTTGAAGAGAGGCAGTGTGTATTCATCCACACCACCATACCTGGAGATCCGAATACACAGAGAGTACACCCATCTCACACAGGGCAAGCTCCAAATGAAAGCCTAAAGTTGACGAAGATGTCCCTACTGCAGAAAGGATCCTCTTCAAAGAAAAACATAAAGAAAGATACATAAAACACAATAACATATTAAAAAACATTACGATGAAAACAGCTTTACAGACTTTAAAGACATCACTACACACCACGATAATGCCAGAGCATCCTTTGCCTGACACTAAAAATCTTCAATTGCAAGATATCAGATGAAATTATAGTAATTAATATAATAGCTTTCAATGAAGTTTGCACTTATACACATGTTATGTCATCCAGGGCGCGGTAGCCCATTGGTTAGCGCGCTGGAGTTGCACTCGGTAGGCCCGGGTTCGATTCCAGCCACTGCCAAAACTGCCGCCGTGTTCATGCGGAGTACGATCACGTTAAACATGTGGGTCCGAAAGTCCTTCCGAGAGGTTGGTGGTAGGGGAAGGAGGGTACGGTCCCTGTGGATGCCTCCCCCACTGGGTTCCGGTCTAAATTGGGTGGCACTTCCCGACCGTCCAAACAGTTACCTTACACCTTTCTGGTAGGTCGGACGGTCTGGGTTTCAACAACAACAACATGTTATGTCATCCGAAAAAAATTAATCCGTATTCAATAATATTCACTTTCAAAGCAATAAGTGAATTAACAAATGATGACAAGTTTAAATGAAAATAATTATATATATAATAATGTAATTATTAAGAATTATGATATGAAGATAAATTATATTATTATGAAATTTCAAATCAATGGGTACTCTCTGACTCAAGCAAAATTGTAATACTCTAAAATATTTAAGTTATTTAATTTAAAATTAAATTCTTATTTCAGGATATTTAAATTATGTGTCATTTTAATTGAGAGGGAGAGCTGAGAGAGGGAACCTTCTGAAGGTCAATTGTTTAGCAATGAAATTGGCTTTTCCAAAGAAACAATGCCAATTCGGGCTGCCAGTAAAGGGATGTGTAAAACTAAATAAAAATCACCCGCGCGCAGGGCCTATACAGAACGAGATCAACACAAAATCACGCCTCCTGGCATAAAATTCAATCATGAAAATAAAGGTGTACAGCCTCACAGCAGCCCTCTTCATTTTCAGCCCTTTTAAATTCCCGCTGGTTCGGCATCCTAACTGCTCTCTGCTGGAAGAAAAACAGTAGTCGATTCAAGATTAAATCGCGGCAATGCATGCTGGGAAATTACATTGAAGTCAAAATCATCTCTCTCAGGCTCAATGACACAGTTCGAAATTTATCAATAAGTTAAATTAAGATAAGTATAGATTAAGATAAGTATAGATAGAGTTTTATAAGCTAAATTATTTTTTTTAAACTCGAAATTAAATATTTATGAACTAAATTCAGATTATTGTCATTTAAATATGTCACATTTCAGCAAATTAATAAAATATTTCGAATTTCAACATTCTGAATTTTCACTTTTTATTTTGTGCAATTACACTCAATTTAAATTTGAAAACAAGAAAGATTAATCATGCATGAGCATTGATTATGAAACACTTTCTAACTGAAATGCAATTGCATTTAAAAATTTCTAAAATGTGATACATTCAGTGGTGATATCTTTTACATTATCACAGTACTACAGTAATTTATTATACTTAAATATTTAAAAGTGTTTCGAAATATAAATCATCTAAATCTCTATCCAAAATCAATGAATATTTCATTCATATAACATGTATTCCAGACTCCAGAGCTAAATAATTTTGTGTGAAAAAAATTCAACAGTTCTTATGTAACTCACCGCTTGAAATATTTGCATTCTGCATAAGTTAAAATTAGGCTTCGTTGAAGAAATAATAAAAGTTTAGGGATCATTTAAAATCACAACTATTGTAATTGCGTAGACACGGAATTTAGATACACAGATAATACACAGATACACAGATAATATATGTGTGTGTGTATGAATTCAAAGTGTTGGAATCATGCCGAAGTTCGGAACTCGAATTTTTGAAACATCTACACGTTTTGGGACTTCAAGAACACGAAAAAAAATTTTTTAGGAAACGTTCGCGTGTGTAACGGTGTATCTGTGTGTCTGTGAGGATATTGCATCTACTCTAACTGAAAAACTAATGGACTGAATTTCATAAAATTTGGTAGGTAAGTTTTTTGTGGAAAACCCTGAAGTTCATTAGATTATAGTGCGATTCGTAATAAAAGAATCTGCCTTCTTTGCGAAATGGCCGGCGGAAAGTGTCTTTATCAGTTCTAGCTAAAAACTAATGGACAAAATTTAACAAAATTTAGTGCATAATATTTCAATAACCTACAATAGATTTATATACCAAATTTAACAAAATTTGGTATATAAATCACATGTAGGTTATTCTAGTAAGATTCGGGAAAAAGGAACTAGCTGTTTTTGTGAAATGGCCCACAAAAATCGTTAAATATAAAAATAAAAGACTACGTTTGCTCAATTATATCAAATAAATTCCTACTTTATATGTGATTTTTGACAACAAAAAGAATAAGACTAACCCTATTGCTCTAGGACTAACCGTTCTTGAGAAATTTTAGTTTTTTAGCATATTCGCTACGCCACCTTTGACAATAAGTCCAGCTGTCAAATGAGAACCAAATTTAAGTTTAACGTGCAAATTCAATGTCATTTAAAATACTTATGGCTGTTGTTATTTTGTGCAGATAAACTGAAATTATATTTGAAGAAATAAAGAGAACGTGAATATGAGTCTGCAGAGAAATACATGTGCTGCCCACATCAAAATTTTTAACAACATTGCAACAATGATTTATAGAAGTGAACGGGGATTATTTGCAGGCCATTTCGAAAAAAATGTAGGATCTATATATAAAGATTCACCAAATTTTTGTAAAATTAAATGTTCAACAAATTTAAGCTGTGTACCAAATTTTAACTCTGTAGGACGTAGGAAAGTGTATTAAAAATGCCATCAAATAAGCATACCATGAAGAGTTATATAAAATTAAAAAAACATTTGAAAAATTCTTATCTACCAAATTTATTATGAAATGTGAAGCCTCTCTCATATACAAAATGTCATACTGTGCTCTCCCGTCAAAAACATTTGTTCTTCAGAACAGACACATGCATGAGCACACACACACACACACACACACACACACACACACACACACAGACAACATCTCAAAAATGTTCGATTCGTGATCAGGGATGCTAGAAACGTGCTCTCCCGTAGAAAAAATTTGTTCTTCAGAACAGACACATGCATGAGCACACACACACACACACAGACAACATCTCAAATGTTCGATTCGTGATCAGGGATGCTAGAAACGTGCTCTCCCGTCGAAAACATTTGTTTTTCAGAACAGACACATGCATGAGCACACACACACACACAGACAACATCTAAAAAATGTTAGATTCGTGATCAGGGATGCTAGAAACGTGCTCTCCCGTCGAAAACATTTGTTCTTCAGAACAGACACATGCATGAACACACACACACACACAGACAACATCTCAAAAATGTTCGATTCGTGATCAGGGATGCTAGAAACGTGCTCTCCCGTCGAAAACATTTTTTCTTCAGAAAAGACACATGCATGAGCACACACACACACACAGACAACATCTCAAAAATGTTCGATTCCTGATCAGGGATGCTAGAAACGTGCTCTCCCGTCGAAAACATTTGTTCTTCAGAACAGACACATGCATGAGCACACACACACACACAGACAACATCTCAAAAATGTTCGATTCGTGATCAGGGATGCAAGAAACGTGCTCTCCCGTCGAAAACATTTGTTCTTCAGAACAGACACATGCATGAGCACACACACACACACACATCACCCACACACACACACACACACAGACACCATCTCAAAAATGTTCGATTCGTGATCAGGGATGCTAGAAACGTGCTCTCCCGTCGAAAACATTTTTTCTTCAGAACAGACACATGCATGAGCACACACACACACAGACAACATCTCAAAAATGTTCGATTCGTGATCAGGGATGCTAGAAACGTGCTCTCCCGTCGAACACATTTGTTCTTCAGAACAGACACATGCATGAGCACACACACACACACAGACAACATCTCAAAAATGTTCGATTCGTGATCAGGGATTCTAGAAACGTGCTCTCCCGTCGAAAACATTTGTTCTTCAGAACAGACACATGCATGAGCACACACACACACACAGACAACATCTCAAAAATGTTCGATTCGTGATCAGGGATGCTAGAAACGTGCTCTCCCGTCGAAAACATTTTTTCTTCAGAGCAGACACATGCATGAGCACACACACACACACACACACACACACACACACAGACAACATCTCAAAAATGTTCGATTCGCGATCAGGGATGCTAGAAACGTGTTCTCCCGTCGAAAACATTTGTTCTTCAGAACAGACACATGCATGAGCACACACACACACACACACACAGACAACATCTCAAAAATGTTCGATTCGTGATCAGGGATGCTAGAAACGTGCTCTCCCGTCAAAAACATTTTTTCTTCAGAGCAGACACATGCATGAGCACACACACACACACACACACACACACACACACACACACACAGACAACATCTCAAAAATGTTCGATTCGTGATCAGGGATGCTAGAAACGTGCTCTCCCGTCGAACACATTTCTTCTTCAGAACAGACACATGCATGAGCACACACACACATACAGACAACATCTCAAAAATGTTCGATTGGTGATCAGGGATGCTAGAAACGTGCTCTCCCGTCGAAAACATTTTTTCTTCAGAACAGACACATGCATGAGCACACACACACACTCAGACAACATCTCAAAAATGTTCGATTCGTGATCAGGGATGCTAGAAACGTGCTCTCCCGTCGAAAAGATTTTTTCTTCAGAACAGACACATGCATGAGCACACACACACACACAGACAACATCTCAAAAATGTTCGATTCGTGATCAGGGATGCTAGAAACGTGCTCTCCCGTCGAAAACATTTGTTCTTCAGAACAGACACATGTATGAGCACACACACACACACAGACAACATCTCAAAAATGTTCGATTCGTGATCAGGGATGCTAGAAACGTGCTCTCCCGTCGAAAACATTTGTTCTTCAGAACAGACACATGCATGAGCACACACACACACACAGACAACATCTCAAAAATGTTCGATTCGTGATCAGGGATGCTAGAAACGTGCTCTCCCGTCGAAAACATTTGTTCTTCAGAATAGACACATGCATGAGCACACACACACACACACACACACACACACACACACACACACACACACACGCACACACAGACAACATCTCAAAAATGATCGATTCGTGATCAGGGATGCTAGAAACGTGCTCTCCCGTCGAACACATTTTTTCTTCAGAACAGACACATGCATGAGCACACACACACACACAGACAACATCTCAAAAATGTTCGATTCGTGATCAGGGATGCTAGAAACGTGCTCTCCCGTCGAAAACATTTGTTCTTCAGAACAGACACATGTATGAGCACACACACACACACAGACAACATCTCAAAAATGTTCGATTCGTGATCAGGGATGCTAGAAACGTGCTCTCCCGTCGAAAACATTTGTTCTTCAGAACAGACACATGCATGAGCACACACACACACACAGACAACATCTCAAAAATGTTCGATTCGTGATCAGGGATGCTAGAAACGTGCTCTCCCGTCGAAAACATTTGTTCTTCAGAACAGACACATGCATGAGCACACACACACACACAGACAACATCTCAAAAATGTTCGATTCGTGATCAGGGATGCTAGAAACGTGCTCTCCCGTCGAAAACATTTTTTCTTCAGAACAGACACATGCATGAGCACACACACACACACAGACAACATCTCAAAAATGTTCGATTCGTGATCAGGGATGCTAGAAACGTGCTCTCCCGTCGAACACATTTGTTCTTCAGAACAGACACATGCATGAGCACACACACACACACAGACAACATCTCAAAAATGTTCGATTCGTGATCAGGGATTCTAGAAACGTGCTCTCCCGTCGAAAACATTTGTTCTTCAGAACAGACACATGCATGAGCACACACACACACACAGACAACATCTCAAAAATGTTCGATTCGTGATCAGGGATGCTAGAAACGTGCTCTCCCGTCGAAAACATTTTTTCTTCAGAGCAGACACATGCATGAGCACACACACACACACACACACACACACACACACACACACACACACACACACACACACACACACAGACAACATCTCAAAAATGTTCGATTCGCGATCAGGGATGCTAGAAACGTGTTCTCCCGTCGAAAACATTTGTTCTTCAGAACAGACACATGCATGAGCACACACACACACACACACAGACAACATCTCAAAAATGTTCGATTCGTGATCAGGGATGCTAGAAACGTGCTCTCCCGTCAAAAACATTTTTTCTTCAGAGCAGACACATGCATGAGCACACACACACACACACACACACACACACACAGACAACATCTCAAAAATGCTCGATTCGTGATCAGGGATGCTAGAAACGTGATCTCCCGTCGAACACATTTGTTCTTCAGAACAGACACATGCATGAGCACACACACACATACAGACAACATCTCAAAAATGTTCGATTGGTGATCAGGGATGCTAGAAACGTGCTCTCCCGTCGAAAACATTTTTTCTTCAGAACAGACACATGCATGAGCACACACACACACTCAGACAACATCTCAAAAATGTTCGATTCGTGATCAGGGATGCTAGAAACGTGCTCTCCCGTCGAAAAGATTTTTTCTTCAGAACAGACCCATGCATGAGCACACACACACACACACAGACAACATCTCAAAAATGTTCGATTCGTGATCAGGGATGCTAGAAACGTGCTCTCCCGTCGAAAACATTTGTTCTTCAGAACAGACACATGTATGAGCACACACACACACACAGACAACATCTCAAAAATGTTCGATTCGTGATCAGGGATGCTAGAAACGTGCTCTCCCGTCGAAAACATTTGTTCTTCAGAACAGACACATGCATGAGCACACACACACACACAGACAACATCTCAAAAATGTTCGATTCGTGATCAGGGATGCTAGAAACGTGCTCTCCCGTCGAAAACATTTGTTCTTCAGAACAGACACATGTATGAGCACACACACACACACAGACAACATCTCAAAAATGTTCGATTCGTGATCAGGGATGCTAGAAACGTGCTCTCCCGTCGAAAACATTTGTTCTTCAGAACAGACACATGCATGAGCACACACACACATACAGACAACATCTCAAAAATGTTCGATTGGTGATCAGGGATGCTAGAAACGTGCTCTCCCGTCGAAAACATTTTTTCTTCAGAACAGACACATGCATGAGCACACACACACACTCAGACAACATCTCAAAAATGTTCGATTCGTGATCAGGGATGCTAGAAACGTGCTCTCCCGTCGAAAAGATTTTTTCTTCAGAACAGACACATGCATGAGCACACACACACACACAGACAACATCTCAAAAATGTTCGATTCGTGATCAGGGATGCTAGAAACGTGCTCTCCCGTCGAAAACATTTGTTCTTCAGAACAGACACATGTATGAGCACACACACACACACAGACAACATCTCAAAAATGTTCGATTCGTGATCAGGGATGCTAGAAACGTGCTCTCCCGTCGAAAACATTTGTTCTTCAGAACAGACACATGCATGAGCACACACACACACACAGACAACATCTCAAAAATGTTCGATTCGTGATCAGGGATGCTAGAAACGTGCTCTCCCGTCGAAAACATTTGTTCTTCAGAATAGACACATGCATGAGCACACACACACACACACACACACACACACACACACACACACACACGCACACACAGACAACATCTCAAAAATGATCGATTCGTGATCAGGGATGCTAGAAACGTGCTCTCCCGTCGAACACATTTTTTCTTCAGAACAGACACATGCATGAGCACACACACACACACAGACAACATCTCAAAAATGTTCGATTCGTGATCAGGGATGCTAGAAACGTGCTCTCCCGTCGAAAACATTTGTTCTTCAGAACAGACACATGTATGAGCACACACACACACACAGACAACATCTCAAAAATGTTCGATTCGTGATCAGGGATGCTAGAAACGTGCTCTCCCGTCGAAAACATTTGTTCTTCAGAACAGACACATGCATGAGCACACACACACACACAGACAACATCTCAAAAATGTTCGATTCGTGATCAGGGATGCTAGAAACGTGCTCTCCCGTCGAAAACATTTGTTCTTCAGAACAGACACATGCATGAGCACACACACACACACAGACAACATCTCAAAAATGTTCGATTCGTGATCAGGGATGCTAGAAACGTGCTCTCCCGTCGAAAACATTTTTTCTTCAGAACAGACACATGCATGAGCACACACACACACACAGACAACATCTCAAAAATGTTCGATTCGTGATCAGGGATGCTAGAAACGTGCTCTCCCGTCGAACACATTTGTTCTTCAGAACAGACACATGCATGAGCACACACACACACACAGACAACATCTCAAAAATGTTCGATTCGTGATCAGGGATTCTAGAAACGTGCTCTCCCGTCGAAAACATTTGTTCTTCAGAACAGACACATGCATGAGCACACACACACACACAGACAACATCTCAAAAATGTTCGATTCGTGATCAGGGATGCTAGAAACGTGCTCTCCCGTCGAAAACATTTTTTCTTCAGAGCAGACACATGCATGAGCACACACACACACACACACACACACACACACACACACACACACACACACACACACACACACACACAGACAACATCTCAAAAATGTTCGATTCGCGATCAGGGATGCTAGAAACGTGTTCTCCCGTCGAAAACATTTGTTCTTCAGAACAGACACATGCATGAGCACACACACACACACACACAGACAACATCTCAAAAATGTTCGATTCGTGATCAGGGATGCTAGAAACGTGCTCTCCCGTCAAAAACATTTTTTCTTCAGAGCAGACACATGCATGAGCACACACACACACACACACACACACACACACACACACACACACACAGACAACATCTCAAAAATGCTCGATTCGTGATCAGGGATGCTAGAAACGTGATCTCCCGTCGAACACATTTGTTCTTCAGAACAGACACATGCATGAGCACACACACACATACAGACAACATCTCAAAAATGTTCGATTGGTGATCAGGGATGCTAGAAACGTGCTCTCCCGTCGAAAACATTTTTTCTTCAGAACAGACACATGCATGAGCACACACACACACTCAGACAACATCTCAAAAATGTTCGATTCGTGATCAGGGATGCTAGAAACGTGCTCTCCCGTCGAAAAGATTTTTTCTTCAGAACAGACCCATGCATGAGCACACACACACACACACAGACAACATCTCAAAAATGTTCGATTCGTGATCAGGGATGCTAGAAACGTGCTCTCCCGTCGAAAACATTTGTTCTTCAGAACAGACACATGTATGAGCACACACACACACACAGACAACATCTCAAAAATGTTCGATTCGTGATCAGGGATGCTAGAAACGTGCTCTCCCGTCGAAAACATTTGTTCTTCAGAACAGACACATGCATGAGCACACACACACACACAGACAACATCTCAAAAATGTTCGATTCGTGATCAGGGATGCTAGAAACGTGCTCTCCCGTCGAAAACATTTGTTCTTCAGAATAGACACATGCATGAGCACATACACACACACACACACACACACACACACACACACAGACAACATCTCAAAAATGATCGATTCGTGATCAGGGATGCTAGAAACGTGCTCTCCCGTCGAACACATTTTTTCTTCAGAACAGACACATGCATGAGCACACACACACACACAGACAACATCTCAAAAATGTTCGATTCGTGATCAGGGATTCTAGAAACGTGCTCTCCCGTCGAAAACATTTGTTCTTCAGAACAGAAACATGCATGAGCACACACACACACACAGACAACATCTCAAAAATGTTCGATTCGTGATCAGGGATGCTAGAAACGTGCTCTCCCGTCGAAAACATTTTTTCTTCAGAGCAGACACATGCATGAGCACACACACACACAGACAACATCTCAAAAATGTTCGATTCGTGATCAGGGATGCTAGAAACGTGCTCTCCCGTCGAAAACATTTTTTCTTCAGAACAGACACATGCATGAGCACACACACACACACAGTCAATCTCTCAGAAATGTTCGATTCGTGATCAGGGATGCTAGAAACGTGCTCTCCCGTCGAAAACATTTGTTCTTCAGAACAGACACATGCATGAGCACACACACACACACAGACAACATCTCAAAAATGTTCGATTCGTGATCAGGGATGCTAGAAACGTGCTCTCCCGTCGAAAACATTTGTTCTTCAGAATAGACACATGCATGAGCACACACACACACACAGACAACATCTCAAAAATGTTCGATTCGTGATCAGGGATGCTAGAAACGTGCTCTCCCGTCGAAAACATTTGTTCTTCAGAACAGACACATGTATGAGCACACACACACACACAGACAACATCTCAAAAATGTTCGATTCGTGATCAGGGATGCTAGAAACGTGCTCTCCCGTCGAAAACATTTGTTCTTCAGAACAGACACATGCATGAGCACACACACACACACAGACAACATCTCAAAAATGTTCGATTCGTGATCAGGGATGCTAGAAACGTGCTCTCCCGTCGAAAACATTTGTTCTTCAGAACAGACACATGCATGAGCACACACACACCACAGACAACATCTCAAAAATGTTCGATTCGTGATCAGGGATGCTAGAAACGTGCTCTCCCGTCGAAAACATGTTTTCTTCAGAGCAGACACATGCATGAGCACACACACACACAGACAACATCTCAAAAATGTTCGATTCGTGATCAGGGATGCTAGAAACGTGCTCTCCCGTCGAAAACATTTGTTCTTCAGAACAGACACATGCATGAGCACACACACACACACAGACAACATCTCAAAAATGTTCGATTCGTGATCAGGGATGCTAGAAACGTGCTCTCCCGTCGAAAACATTTTTTCTTCAGAGCAGACACATGCATGAGCACACACACACACAGACAACATCTCAAAAATGTTCGATTCGTGATCAGGGATGCTAGAAACGTGCTCTCCCGTCGAAAACATTTTTTCTTCAGAACAGACACATGCATGAGCACACACACACACACAGTCAACATCTCAAAAATGTTCGATTCGTGATCAGGGATGCTAGAAACGTGCTCTCCCGTCGAAAACATTTGTTCTTCAGAACAGACACATGCATGAGCACACACACACCACAGACAACATCTCAAAAATGTTCGATTCGTGATCAGGGATGCTAGAAACGTGCTCTCCCGTCGAAAACATGTTTTCTTCAGAGCAGACACATGCATGAGCACACACACACACAGACAACATCTCAAAAATGTTCGATTCGTGATCAGGGATGCTAGAAACGTGCTCTCCCGTCGAAAACATTTGTTCTTCAGAACAGACACATGCATGAGCACACACACACACACAGACAACATCTCAAAAATGTTCGATTCGTGATCAGGGATGCTAGAAACGTGCTCTCCCGTCGAAAACATTTTTTCTTCAGAGCAGACACATGCATGAGCACACACACACACAGACAACATCTCAAAAATGTTCGATTCGTGATCAGGGATGCTAGAAACGTGCTCTCCCGTCGAAAACATTTTTTCTTCAGAACAGACACATGCATGAGCACACACACACACACAGTCAACATCTCAAAAATGTTCGATTCGTGATCAGGGATGCTAGAAACGTGCTCTCCCGTCGAAAACATTTGTTCTTCAGAATAGACACATGCATGAGCACACACACACACACACACACATACACAGACAACATCTCAAAAATGATCGATTCGTGATCAGGGATGCTAGAAACGTGCTCTTCCGTCGAACACATTTGTTCTTCAGAACAGACACATGCATGAGCACACACACACATACAGACAACATCTCAAAAATGTTCGATTCGTGATCATTGATGCTAGAAACGTGCTCTCCCGTCGAAAGCATTTTTTCTTCAGAACAGACACATGCATGAGCACAGACACACACTCAGACAACATCTCAAAAATGTTCGATTCGTGATCAGGGATGCTAGAAACGTGCTCTCCCGTCGAAAAGATTTTTTCTTCAGAACAGACACATGCATGAGCACACACACACACACAGACAACATCTCAAAAATGTTCGATTCGTGATCAGGGATGCTAGAAACGTGCTCTCCCGTCGAAAACATTTGTTCTTCAGAACAGACACATGTATGAGCACACACACACACACAGACAACATCTCAAAAATGTTCGATTCGTGATCAGGGATGCTAGAAACGTGCTCTCCCGTCGAAAACATTTTTTCTTCAGAGCAGACACATGCATGAGCACACACACACACACACACACACACACACACACAGACAACATCTCAAAAATGTTCGATTCGTGATCAGGGATGCAAGAAACGTGCTCTCCCGTCGAACACATTTGTTCTTCAGAACAGACACATGCATGAGCACACACACACACACAGACAACATCTCAAAAATGTTCGATTCGTGATCAGGGATGCTAGAAACGTGCTCTCCCGTCGAAAATATTTTTTCTTCAGAGCAGACACATGCATGAGCACACACACACACACACACACACACAGACACCATCTCAAAAATGTTCGATTCGTGATCAGGGATGCTAGAAACGTGCTCTCCCGTCGAAAAGATTTTTTCTTCAGAACAGACACATGCATGAGCACACACACACACACAGACAACATCTCAAAAATGTTCGATTCGTGATCAGGGATGCTAGAAACGTGCTCTCCCGTCGAAAACATTTTTTCTTCAGAGCAGACACATGCATGAGCACACACACACACACACACACACACAGACAACATCTCAAAAATGTTCGATTCGTGATCAGGGATGCTAGAAACGTGCTCTCCCGTCGAACACATTTGTTCTTCAGAGCAGACACATGCATGAGCACACACACACACACAGACAACATCTCAAAAATGTTCGATTCGTGATCAGGGATGCTAGAAACGTGCTCTCCCGTTGAAAACATTTTTTCTTCAGAGCAGACACATGCATGAGCACACACACACACACACACACACACACACAGACACCATCTCAAAAATGTTCGATTCGTGATCAGGGATGCTAGAAACGTGCTCTCCCGTCGAAAACATTTGTTCTTCAGAACAGACACATGCATGAGCACACACACACCACAGACAACATCTCAAAAATGTTCGATTCGTGATCAGGGATGCTAGAAACGTGCTCTCCCGTCGAAAACATGTTTTCTTCAGAGCAGACACATGCATGAGCACACACACACACAGACAACATCTCAAAAATGTTCGATTCGTGATCAGGGATGCTAGAAACGTGCTCTCCCGTCGAAAACATTTGTTCTTCAGAACAGACACATGCATGAGCACACACACACACACAGACAACATCTCAAAAATGTTCGATTCGTGATCAGGGATGCTAGAAACGTGCTCTCCCGTCGAAAACATTTTTTCTTCAGAGCAGACACATGCATGAGCACACACACACACAGACAACATCTCAAAAATGTTCGATTCGTGATCAGGGATGCTAGAAACGTGCTCTCCCGTCGAAAACATTTTTTCTTCAGAACAGACACATGCATGAGCACACACACACACACAGTCAACATCTCAAAAATGTTCGATTCGTGATCAGGGATGCTAGAAACGTGCTCTCCCGTCGAAAACATTTGTTCTTCAGAACAGACACATGCATGAGCACACACACACACACAGACAACATCTCAAAAATGTTCGATTCGTGATCAGGGATGCTAGAAACGTGCTCTCCCGTCGAAAACATTTGTTCTTCAGAATAGACACATGCATGAGCACACACACACACACACACACACACACACACACACACATACACAGACAACATCTCAAAAATGATCGATTCGTGATCAGGGATGCTAGAAACGTGCTCTTCCGTCGAACACATTTGTTCTTCAGAACAGACACATGCATGAGCACACACACACATACAGACAACATCTCAAAAATGTTCGATTCGTGATCATTGATGCTAGAAACGTGCTCTCCCGTCGAAAACATTTTTTCTTCAGAACAGACACATGCATGAGCACAGACACACACTCAGACAACATCTCAAAAATGTTCGATTCGTGATCAGGGATGCTAGAAACGTGCTCTCCCGTCGAAAAGATTTTTTCTTCAGAACAGACACATGCATGAGCACACACACACACACAGACAACATCTCAAAAATGTTCGATTCGTGATCAGGGATGCTAGAAACGTGCTCTCCCGTCGAAAACATTTGTTCTTCAGAACAGACACATGTATGAGCACACACACACACACAGACAACATCTCAAAAATGTTCGATTCGTGATCAGGGATGCTAGAAACGTGCTCTCCCGTCGAAAACATTTTTTCTTCAGAGCAGACACATGCATGAGCACACACACACACACACACACACACACACACACAGACAACATCTCAAAAATGTTCGATTCGTGATCAGGGATGCTAGAAACGTGCTCTCCCGTCGAACACATTTGTTCTTCAGAACAGACACATGCATGAGCACACACACACACACAGACAACATCTCAAAAATGTTCGATTCGTGATCAGGGATGCTAGAAACGTGCTCTCCCGTCGAAAATATTTTTTCTTCAGAGCAGACACATGCATGAGCACACACACACACACACACACACACAGACACCATCTCAAAAATGTTCGATTCGTGATCAGGGATGCTAGAAACGTGCTCTCCCGTCGAAAAGATTTTTTCTTCAGAAGAGACACATGCATGAGCACACACACACACACAGACAACATCTCAAAAATGTTCGATTCGTGATCAGGGATGCTAGAAACGTGCTCTCCCGTCGAAAACATTTGTTCTTCAGAACAGACACATGCATGAGCACACACACACACACAGACAACATCTCAAAAATGTTCGATTCGTGATCAGGGATGCTAGAAACGTGCTCTCCCGTCGAAAACATTTTTTCTTCAGAGCAGACACATGCATGAGCACACACACACACAGACAACATCTCAAAAATGTTCGATTCGTGATCAGGGATGCTAGAAACGTGCTCTCCCGTCGAAAACATTTTTTCTTCAGAACAGACACATGCATGAGCACACACACACACACAGTCAACATCTCAAAAATGTTCGATTCGTGATCAGGGATGCTAGAAACGTGCTCTCCCGTCGAAAACATTTGTTCTTCAGAATAGACACATGCATGAGCACACACACACACACACACACACACACATACACAGACAACATCTCAAAAATGATCGATTCGTGATCAGGGATGCTAGAAACGTGCTCTTCCGTCGAACACATTTGTTCTTCAGAACAGACACATGCATGAGCACACACACACATACAGACAACATCTCAAAAATGTTCGATTCGTGATCATTGATGCTAGAAACGTGCTCTCCCGTCGAAAGCATTTTTTCTTCAGAACAGACACATGCATGAGCACAGACACACACTCAGACAACATCTCAAAAATGTTCGATTCGTGATCAGGGATGCTAGAAACGTGCTCTCCCGTCGAAAAGATTTTTTCTTCAGAACAGACACATGCATGAGCACACACACACACACAGACAACATCTCAAAAATGTTCGATTCGTGATCAGGGATGCTAGAAACGTGCTCTCCCGTCGAAAACATTTGTTCTTCAGAACAGACACATGTATGAGCACACACACACACACAGACAACATCTCAAAAATGTTCGATTCGTGATCAGGGATGCTAGAAACGTGCTCTCCCGTCGAAAACATTTTTTCTTCAGAGCAGACACATGCATGAGCACACACACACACACACACACACACACACACACAGACAACATCTCAAAAATGTTCGATTCGTGATCAGGGATGCAAGAAACGTGCTCTCCCGTCGAACACATTTGTTCTTCAGAACAGACACATGCATGAGCACACACACACACACAGACAACATCTCAAAAATGTTCGATTCGTGATCAGGGATGCTAGAAACGTGCTCTCCCGTCGAAAATATTTTTTCTTCAGAGCAGACACATGCATGAGCACACACACACACACACACACACACAGACACCATCTCAAAAATGTTCGATTCGTGATCAGGGATGCTAGAAACGTGCTCTCCCGTCGAAAAGATTTTTTCTTCAGAACAGACACATGCATGAGCACACACACACACACAGACAACATCTCAAAAATGTTCGATTCGTGATCAGGGATGCTAGAAACGTGCTCTCCCGTCGAAAACATTTTTTCTTCAGAGCAGACACATGCATGAGCACACACACACCCACACACACACACACAGACAACATCTAAAAAATGTTCGATTCCTGATCAGGGATGCTAGAAACGTGCTCTCCCGTCGAACACATTTGTTCTTCAGAACAGACACATGCATGAGCACACACACACACACAGACAACATCTCAAAAATGTTCGATTTGTGATCAGGGATGCTAGAAACGTGCTCTCCCGTCGAAAACATTTGTTCTTCAGAACAGACACATGCATGAGCACACACACACACACAGACAACATCTCAAAAATGTTCGATTCGTGATCAGGGATGCTAGAAACGTGCTCTCCCGTCAAAAACATTTTTTCTTCAGAGCAGGACACATGCATGAGCACACACACACACACACACACACCCACACACACACACAGACAACATCTCAAAAATGTTCGATTCGTGATCAGGGATGCTAGAAACGTGCTCTCCCGTCGAAAACATTTTTTCTTCAGAGCAGCCACATGCATGAGCACACACACACACACACACACACACACACACTCACACACACACACACACACAGACAACATCTCAAAAATGTTCGATTCGTGATCAGGGATGCTAGAAACGTGCTCTCCCGTCGAACACATTTGTTCTTCAGAACAGACACATGCATGAGCACACACACACATACAGACAACATCTCAAAAATGTTCGATTCGTGATCAGGGATGCTAGAAACGTGCTCTCCCGTCGAAAACATTTTTTCTTCAGAACAGACACATGCATGAGCACACACACACACACTCATACAACATCTCAAAAATGTTCGATTCGTGATCAGGGATGCTAGAAACGTGCTCTCCCGTCGAAAATATTTGTTCTTCAGAACAGACACGTGCATGAGCACACACACACACACAGACAACATCTCAAAAATGTTCGATTCCTGATCAGGGATGCTAGAAACGTGCTCTCCCGTCGAAAACATTTTTTCTTCAGAACAGACACATGCATGAGCACACACACACACAGACAACATCTCAAAAATGTTCGATTCGTGATCAGGAATGCTAGAAACGTGCTCTCCCGTCGAAAACATTTTTTCTTCAGAGCAGACACATGCATGAGCACACACACACACACATCACCCACACACACACACACACACAGACACCATCTCAAAAATGTTCGATTCGTGATCAGGGATGCTAGAAACGTGCTCTCCCGTCGAAAACATTTTTTCTTCAGAGCAGACACATGCATGAGCACACACACACACAGACAACATCTCAAAAATGTTCGATTTGTGATCAGGGATGCTAGAAACGTGCTCTCCCGTCGAAAACATTTGTTCTTCAGAAAAGACACATGCATGAGCACACACACACACACAGACAACATCTCAAAAATGTTCGATTCGTGATCAGGGATGCTTGAAACGTGCTCTCCCGTCGAAAACATTTGTTCTTCAGAATAGACACATGCATGAGCACACACACACACACAGACAACATCTCAAAAATGTTCGATTCGTGATCAGGGATGCTAGAAACGTGCTCTCCCGTCGAAAACATTTGTTCTTCAGAACAGACACATGCATGAGCACACACACACACACAGACAACATCTCAAAAATGTTCGATTCGTGATCACGGATGCTAGAAACGTGCTCTCCCGTTGAAAACATTTTTTCTTCAGAGCAGACACATGCATGAGCACAGACACACACACACACACACACACACACAGACAACATCTCAAAAATGTTCGATTCGTGATCAGGGATGCTAGAAACGTGCTCTCCCGTCGAAAATATTTGTTCTTCAGAACAGACACATGCATGAGCACACACACACACACAGACAACATCTCAAAAATGTTCGATTCGTGATCAGGGATGCTAGAAACGTGCTCTCCCGTCGAAAACATTTTTTCTTCAGAGCAGACACATGCATGAGCACACACACACACACACACGCACACACACATAGACAACATCTCAAAAATGTTCTATTCGTGATCAGGGATGCTAGAAACGTGTTCTCCCGTCGAAAACATTTGTTCTTTAGAACAGACACATGCATGAGCACACACACACACACAGACAACATCTCAAAAATGTTCGATTCGTGATCAGGGATTCTAGAAACGTGCTCTCCCGTCGAAAACATTTTTTCTTCAGAGCAGACACATGCATGAGCACAGACACACACACACACACACACACAGACAACATCTCAAAAATGTTCGATTCGTGATCAGGGATGCTAGAAACGTGCTCTCCCGTCGAAAACATTTGTTCTTCAGAACAGACACATGCATGAGCACACACACACACACAGACAACATCTCAAAAATGTTCGATTCGTGATCAGGAATGCTAAAAACGTGTTCTCCCGTCGAAAACATTTTTTCTTCAGAACAGACACATGCATGAGCACACACACACACACATCACCCACACACACACACACACACAGACACCATCTCAAAAATGTTCGATTCGTGATCAGGGATGCTAGAAACGTGCTCTCCCGTCGAAAATATTTTTTCTTCAGAGCAGACACATGCATGAGCACACACACACACACACACACACACACACAGACAACATCTCAAATATGTTCGATTCGTGATCAGGGATGCTAGAAACGTGCTCTCCCGTCGAACACATTTGTTCTTCAGAACAGACAAATGCATGAGCACACACACACACACAGACAACATCTCAAAAATGTTCGATTTGTGATCAGGGATGCTAGAAACGTGCTCTCCCGTCGAAAAAAATTTGTTCTTCAGAACAGACACATGCATGAGCACACACACACACACAGACAACATCTCAAAAATGTTCGATTCGTGATCAGGGATGCTAGAAACGTGCTCTCCCGTCGAAAACATTTTTTATTCAGAGCAGACACATGCATGAGCACACACACACACACACACACACACACACACACACAGACAACATCTCAAAAATGTTCGATTCGTGATCAGGGATGCTAGAAACGTGCTCTCCCGTCGAAAACATTTTTTCTTTAGAGCAGGACACATGCATGAGCACACACACACACACACACCCACACACACCCACACAGACAACATCTCAAAAATGTTCGATTCGTGATCAGGGATGCTAGAAACGTGCTCTCCCGTCGAAAACATTTTTTCTTCAGAGCAGACACATGCATGAGCACACACACACACACACACACACACACACACACACACACACACACACACACAGACAACATCTCAAAAATGTTCGATTCGTGATCAGGGATGCTAGAAACGTGCTCTCCCGTCGAACACATTTGTTCTTCAGAACAGACACATGCATGAGCACACACACACACACAGACAACATCTCAAAAATGTTCGATTCGTGATCAGGGATTCTAGAAACGTGCTCTCCCGTCGAAAACATTTGTTCTTCAGAACAGAAACATGCATGAGCACACACACACACACAGACAACATCTCAAAAATGTTCGATTCGTGATCAGGGATGCTAGAAACGTGCTCTCCCGTCGAAAACATTTTTTCTTCAGAGCAGACACATGCATGAGCACACACACACACAGACAACATCTCAAAAATGTTCGATTCGTGATCAGGGATGCTAGAAACGTGCTCTCCCGTCGAAAACATTTTTTCTTCAGAACAGACACATGCATGAGCACACACACACACACAGTCAATCTCTCAGAAATGTTCGATTCGTGATCAGGGATGCTAGAAACGTGCTCTCCCGTCGAAAACATTTGTTCTTCAGAACAGACACATGCATGAGCACACACACACACACAGACAACATCTCAAAAATGTTCGATTCGTGATCAGGGATGCTAGAAACGTGCTCTCCCGTCGAAAACATTTGTTCTTCAGAATAGACACATGCATGAGCACACACACACACACAGACAACATCTCAAAAATGTTCGATTCGTGATCAGGGATGCTAGAAACGTGCTCTCCCGTCGAAAACATTTGTTCTTCAGAACAGACACATGTATGAGCACACACACACACACAGACAACATCTCAAAAATGTTCGATTCGTGATCAGGGATGCTAGAAACGTGCTCTCCCGTCGAAAACATTTGTTCTTCAGAACAGACACATGCATGAGCACACACACACACACAGACAACATCTCAAAAATGTTCGATTCGTGATCAGGGATGCTAGAAACGTGCTCTCCCGTCGAAAACATTTGTTCTTCAGAACAGACACATGCATGAGCACACACACACCACAGACAACATCTCAAAAATGTTCGATTCGTGATCAGGGATGCTAGAAACGTGCTCTCCCGTCGAAAACATGTTTTCTTCAGAGCAGACACATGCATGAGCACACACACACACAGACAACATCTCAAAAATGTTCGATTCGTGATCAGGGATGCTAGAAACGTGCTCTCCCGTCGAAAACATTTGTTCTTCAGAACAGACACATGCATGAGCACACACACACACACAGACAACATCTCAAAAATGTTCGATTCGTGATCAGGGATGCTAGAAACGTGCTCTCCAGTCGAAAACATTTTTTCTTCAGAGCAGACACATGCATGAGCACACACACACACAGACAACATCTCAAAAATGTTCGATTCGTGATCAGGGATGCTAGAAACGTGCTCTCCCGTCGAAAACATTTTTTCTTCAGAACAGACACATGCATGAGCACACACACACACACAGTCAACATCTCAAAAATGTTCGATTCGTGATCAGGGATGCTAGAAACGTGCTCTCCCGTCGAAAACATTTGTTCTTCAGAACAGACACATGCATGAGCACACACACACCACAGACAACATCTCAAAAATGTTCGATTCGTGATCAGGGATGCTAGAAACGTGCTCTCCCGTCGAAAACATGTTTTCTTCAGAGCAGACACATGCATGAGCACACACACACACAGACAACATCTCAAAAATGTTCGATTCGTGATCAGGGATGCTAGAAACGTGCTCTCCCGTCGAAAACATTTGTTCTTCAGAACAGACACATGCATGAGCACACACACACACACAGACAACATCTCAAAAATGTTCGATTCGTGATCAGGGATGCTAGAAACGTGCTCTCCCGTCGAAAACATTTTTTCTTCAGAGCAGACACATGCATGAGCACACACACACACAGACAACATCTCAAAAATGTTCGATTCGTGATCAGGGATGCTAGAAACGTGCTCTCCCGTCGAAAACATTTTTTCTTCAGAACAGACACATGCATGAGCACACACACACACACAGTCAACATCTCAAAAATGTTCGATTCGTGATCAGGGATGCTAGAAACGTGCTCTCCCGTCGAAAACATTTGTTCTTCAGAATAGACACATGCATGAGCACACACACACACACACACACACACACATACACAGACAACATCTCAAAAATGATCGATTCGTGATCAGGGATGCTAGAAACGTGCTCTTCCGTCGAACACATTTGTTCTTCAGAACAGACACATGCATGAGCACACACACACATACAGACAACATCTCAAAAATGTTCGATTCGTGATCATTGATGCTAGAAACGTGCTCTCCCGTCGAAAGCATTTTTTCTTCAGAACAGACACATGCATGAGCACAGACACACACTCAGACAACATCTCAAAAATGTTCGATTCGTGATCAGGGATGCTAGAAACGTGCTCTCCCGTCGAAAAGATTTTTTCTTCAGAACAGACACATGCATGAGCACACACACACACACAGACAACATCTCAAAAATGTTCGATTCGTGATCAGGGATGCTAGAAACGTGCTCTCCCGTCGAAAACATTTGTTCTTCAGAACAGACACATGTATGAGCACACACACACACACAGACAACATCTCAAAAATGTTCGATTCGTGATCAGGGATGCTAGAAACGTGCTCTCCCGTCGAAAACATTTTTTCTTCAGAGCAGACACATGCATGAGCACACACACACACACACACACACACACACACACAGACAACATCTCAAAAATGTTCGATTCGTGATCAGGGATGCAAGAAACGTGCTCTCCCGTCGAACACATTTGTTCTTCAGAACAGACACATGCATGAGCACACACACACACACAGACAACATCTCAAAAATGTTCGATTCGTGATCAGGGATGCTAGAAACGTGCTCTCCCGTCGAAAATATTTTTTCTTCAGAGCAGACACATGCATGAGCACACACACACACACACACACACACAGACACCATCTCAAAAATGTTCGATTCGTGATCAGGGATGCTAGAAACGTGCTCTCCCGTCGAAAAGATTTTTTCTTCAGAACAGACACATGCATGAGCACACACACACACACAGACAACATCTCAAAAATGTTCGATTCGTGATCAGGGATGCTAGAAACGTGCTCTCCCGTCGAAAACATTTTTTCTTCAGAGCAGACACATGCATGAGCACACACACACACACACACACACACAGACAACATCTCAAAAATGTTCGATTCGTGATCAGGGATGCTAGAAACGTGCTCTCCCGTCGAACACATTTGTTCTTCAGAGCAGACACATGCATGAGCACACACACACACACAGACAACATCTCAAAAATGTTCGATTCGTGATCAGGGATGCTAGAAACGTGCTCTCCCGTTGAAAACATTTTTTCTTCAGAGCAGACACATGCATGAGCACACACACACACACACACACACACACACAGGCACCATCTCAAAAATGTTCGATTCGTGATCAGGGATGCTAGAAACGTGCTCTCCCGTCGAAAACATTTGTTCTTCAGAACAGACACATGCATGAGCACACACACACCACAGACAACATCTCAAAAATGTTCGATTCGTGATCAGGGATGCTAGAAACGTGCTCTCCCGTCGAAAACATGTTTTCTTCAGAGCAGACACATGCATGAGCACACACACACACAGACAACATCTCAAAAATGTTCGATTCGTGATCAGGGATGCTAGAAACGTGCTCTCCCGTCGAAAACATTTGTTCTTCAGAACAGACACATGCATGAGCACACACACACACACAGACAACATCTCAAAAATGTTCGATTCGTGATCAGGGATGCTAGAAACGTGCTCTCCCGTCGAAAACATTTTTTCTTCAGAGCAGACACATGCATGAGCACACACACACACAGACAACATCTCAAAAATGTTCGATTCGTGATCAGGGATGCTAGAAACGTGCTCTCCCGTCGAAAACATTTTTTCTTCAGAACAGACACATGCATGAGCACACACACACACACAGTCAACATCTCAAAAATGTTCGATTCGTGATCAGGGATGCTAGAAACGTGCTCTCCCGTCGAAAACATTTGTTCTTCAGAACAGACACATGCATGAGCACACACACACACACAGACAACATCTCAAAAATGTTCGATTCGTGATCAGGGATGCTAGAAACGTGCTCTCCCGTCGAAAACATTTGTTCTTCAGAATAGACACATGCATGAGCACACACACACACACACACACACACACACACACACACACATACACAGACAACATCTCAAAAATGATCGATTCGTGATCAGGGATGCTAGAAACGTGCTCTTCCGTCGAACACATTTGTTCTTCAGAACAGACACATGCATGAGCACACACACACATACAGACAACATCTCAAAAATGTTCGATTCGTGATCATTGATGCTAGAAACGTGCTCTCCCGTCGAAAACATTTTTTCTTCAGAACAGACACATGCATGAGCACAGACACACACTCAGACAACATCTCAAAAATGTTCGATTCGTGATCAGGGATGCTAGAAACGTGCTCTCCCGTCGAAAAGATTTTTTCTTCAGAACAGACACATGCATGAGCACACACACACACACAGACAACATCTCAAAAATGTTCGATTCGTGATCAGGGATGCTAGAAACGTGCTCTCCCGTCGAAAACATTTGTTCTTCAGAACAGACACATGTATGAGCACACACACACACACAGACAACATCTCAAAAATGTTCGATTCGTGATCAGGGATGCTAGAAACGTGCTCTCCCGTCGAAAACATTTTTTCTTCAGAGCAGACACATGCATGAGCACACACACACACACACACACACACACACACACAGACAACATCTCAAAAATGTTCGATTCGTGATCAGGGATGCTAGAAACGTGCTCTCCCGTCGAACACATTTGTTCTTCAGAACAGACACATGCATGAGCACACACACACACACAGACAACATCTCAAAAATGTTCGATTCGTGATCAGGGATGCTAGAAACGTGCTCTCCCGTCGAAAATATTTTTTCTTCAGAGCAGACACATGCATGAGCACACACACACACACACACACACACAGACACCATCTCAAAAATGTTCGATTCGTGATCAGGGATGCTAGAAACGTGCTCTCCCGTCGAAAAGATTTTTTCTTCAGAAGAGACACATGCATGAGCACACACACACACACAGACAACATCTCAAAAATGTTCGATTCGTGATCAGGGATGCTAGAAACGTGCTCTCCCGTCGAAAACATTTTTTCTTCAGAGCAGACACATGCATGAGCACACACACACACACACACACACACACAGACAACATCTCAAAAATGTTCGATTCGTGATCAGGGATGCTAGAAACGTGCTCTCCCGTCGAACACATTTGTTCTTCAGAGCAGACACATGCATGAGCACACACACACACACAGACAACATCTCAAAAATGTTCGATTCGTGATCAGGGATGCTAGAAACGTGCTCTCCCGTTGAAAACATTTTTTCTTCAGAGCAGACACATGCATGAGCACACACACACACACACACACACACACAGACACCATCTCAAAAATGTTCGATTCGTGATCAGGGATGCTAGAAACGTGCTCTCCCGTCGAAAACATTTTTTCTTCAGAGCAGACACATGCATGAGCACACACACACACACACACACACACACAGACAACATCTCAAAAATGTTCGATTCGTGATCAGGGATGCTAGAAACGTGCTCTCCCGTCGAAAAGATTTTTTCTTCAGAACAGACACTTGCATGAGCACACACACACACACAGACAACATCTCAAAAATGTTCGATTCGTGATCAGGGATGCTAGAAACGTGCTCTCCCGTCGAAAACATTTTTTCTTCAGAGCAGACACATGCATGAGCACACACACACACACACACACACACAGACAACATCTCAAAAATGTTCGATTCGTGATCAGGGATGCTAGAAACGTGCTCTCCCGTCGAACACATTTGTTCTTCAGAACAGACACATGCATGAGCACACACACACACACAGACAACATCTCAAAAATGTTCGATTCGTGATCAGGGATGCTAGAAACGTGCTCTCCCGTCGAAAACATTTTTTCTTCAGAGCAGACACATGCATGAGCACACACACACCCACACACACACACACAGACAACATCTAAAAAATGTTCGATTCCTGATCAGGGATGCTAGAAACGTGCTCTCCCGTCGAACACATTTGTTCTTCAGAACAGACACATGCATGAGCACACACACACACACAGACAACATCTCAAAAATGTTCGATTTGTGATCAGGGATGCTAGAAACGTGCTCTCCCGTCGAAAACATTTGTTCTTCAGAACAGACACATGCATGAGCACACACACACACACAGACAACATCTCAAAAATGTTCGATTCGTGATCAGGGATGCTAGAAACGTGCTCTCCCGTCAAAAACATTTTTTCTTCAGAGCAGGACACATGCATGAGCACACACACACACACACACACACCCACACACACACACAGACAACATCTCAAAAATGTTCGATTCGTGATCAGGGATGCTAGAAACGTGCTCTCCCGTCGAAAACATTTTTTCTTCAGAGCAGCCACATGCATGAGCACACACACACACACACACACACACACACACTCACACACACACACACACACAGACAACATCTCAAAAATGTTCGATTCGTGATCAGGGATGCTAGAAACGTGCTCTCCCGTCGAACACATTTGTTCTTCAGAACAGACACATGCATGAGCACACACACACATACAGACAACATCTCAAAAATGTTCGATTCGTGATCAGGGATGCTAGAAACGTGCTCTCCCGTCGAAAACATTTTTTCTTCAGAACAGACACATGCATGAGCACACACACACACACTCATACAACATCTCAAAAATGTTCGATTCGTGATCAGGGATGCTAGAAACGTGCTCTCCCGTCGAAAATATTTGTTCTTCAGAACAGACACGTGCATGAGCACACACACACACACAGACAACATCTCAAAAATGTTCGATTCCTGATCAGGGATGCTAGAAACGTGCTCTCCCGTCGAAAACATTTTTTCTTCAGAACAGACACATGCATGAGCACACACACACACAGACAACATCTCAAAAATGTTCGATTCGTGATCAGGAATGCTAGAAACGTGCTCTCCCGTCGAAAACATTTTTTCTTCAGAGCAGACACATGTATGAGCACACACACACACATCACCCACACACACACACACACACAGACACCATCTCAAAAATGTTCGATTCGTGATCAGGGATGCTAGAAACGTGCTCTCCCGTCGAAAACATTTTTTCTTCAGAGCAGACACATGCATGAGCACACACACACACAGACAACATCTCAAAAATGTTCGATTTGTGATCAGGGATGCTAGAAACGTGCTCTCAAGTCGAAAACATTTGTTCTTCAGAAAAGACACATGCATGAGCACACACACACACACAGACAACATCTCAAAAATGTTCGATTCGTGATCAGGGATGCTTGAAACGTGCTCTCCCGTCGAAAACATTTGTTCTTCAGAATAGACACATGCATGAGCACACACACACACACAGACAACATCTCAAAAATGTTCGATTCGTGATCAGGGATGCTAGAAACGTGCTCTCCCGTCGAAAACATTTGTTCTTCAGAACAGACACATGCATGAGCACACACACACACACAGACAACATCTCAAAAATGTTCGATTCGTGATCACGGATGCTAGAAACGTGCTCTCCCGTTGAAAACATTTTTTCTTCAGAGCAGACACATGCATGAGCACAGACACACACACACACACACACACACACAGACAACATCTCAAAAATGTTCGATTCGTGATCAGGGATGCTAGAAACGTGCTCTCCCGTCGAAAATATTTGTTCTTCAGAACAGACACATGCATGAGCACACACACACACACAGACAACATCTCAAAAATGTTCGATTCGTGATCAGGGATGCTAGAAACGTGCTCTCCCGTCGAAAACATTTTTTCTTCAGAGCAGACACATGCATGAGCACACACACACACACACACGCACACACACATAGACAACATCTCAAAAATGTTCTATTCGTGATCAGGGATGCTAGAAACGTGTTCTCCCGTCGAAAACATTTGTTCTTTAGAACAGACACATGCATGAGCACACACACACACACAGACAACATCTCAAAAATGTTCGATTCGTGATCAGGGATTCTAGAAACGTGCTCTCCCGTCGAAAACATTTTTTCTTCAGAGCAGACACATGCATGAGCACAGACACACACACACACACACACACAGACAACATCTCAAAAATGTTCGATTCGTGATCAGGGATGCTAGAAACGTGCTCTCCCGTCGAAAACATTTGTTCTTCAGAACAGACACATGCATGAGCACACACACACACACAGACAACATCTCAAAAATGTTCGATTCGTGATCAGGAATGCTAAAAACGTGCTCTCCCGTCGAAAACATTTTTTCTTCAGAACAGACACATGCATGAGCACACACACACACACATCACCCACCCACACACACACACACAGACACCATCTCAAAAATGTTCGATTCGTGATCAGGGATGCTAGAAACGTGCTCTCCCGTCGAAAATATTTTTTCTTCAGAGCAGACACATGCATGAGCACACACACACACACACACACACACACACAGACAACATCTCAAATATGTTCGATTCGTGATCAGGGATGCTAGAAACGTGCTCTCCCGTCGAACACATTTGTTCTTCAGAACAGACAAATGCATGAGCACACACACACACACAGACAACATCTCAAAAATGTTCGATTTGTGATCAGGGATGCTAGAAACGTGCTCTCCCGTCGAAAAAAATTTGTTCTTCAGAACAGACACATGCATGAGCACACACACACACACAGACAACATCTCAAAAATGTTCGATTCGTGATCAGGGATGCTAGAAACGTGCTCTCCCGTCGAAAACATTTTTTATTCAGAGCAGACACATGCATGAGCACACACACACACACACACACACACACACACACACAGACAACATCTCAAAAATGTTCGATTCGTGATCAGGGATGCTAGAAACGTGCTCTCCCGTCGAAAACATTTTTTCTTTAGAGCAGGACACATGCATGAGCACACACACACACACACACCCACACACACCCACACAGACAACATCTCAAAAATGTTCGATTCGTGATCAGGGATGCTAGAAACGTGCTCTCCCGTCGAAAACATTTTTTCTTCAGAGCAGACACATGCATGAGCACACACACACACACACACACACACACACACACACACACACACACACACACACAGACAACATCTCAAAAATGTTCGATTCGTGATCAGGGATGCTAGAAACGTGCTCTCCCGTCGAACACATTTGTTCTTCAGAACAGACACATGCATGAGCACACACACACATACAGACAACATCTCAAAAATGTTCGATTCGTGATCAGGGATGCTAGAAACGTGCTCTCTCGTCGAAAACATTTGTTCTTCAGAACAGACACATGCATGAGCACACACACACACACAGACAACATCTCAAAAATGTTCGATTCGTGATCAGGGATGCTAGAAACGTGCTCTCCCGTCGAAAACATTTGTTCTTCAGAACAGACACATGCATGAGCACACACACACACACACACAGACAACATCTCAAAAATGTTCGATTCGTGATCAGGGATGCTAGAAACGTGCTCTCCCGTCGAAAACATTTTTTCTTCAGAGCAACACATGCATAAGCACAGACACACACACACACACACACACAGACAACATCTCAAAAATGTTCGATTCGTGATCAGGGATGCTAGAAACGTGCTCTCCCGTCGAAAACATTTGTTCTTCAGAACAGACACATGCATGAGCACACACACACAGACAACATCTCAAAAATGTTCGATTCGTGATCAGGGATGCTAGAAACGTGCTCTCCCGTCGAAAACATTTTTTCTTCAGAGCAGACACATACATGAGCACACACACACACACACACACACACACACACACACACACACACACACACACACACACACACACACAGACAACATCTCAAAAATGTTCGATTCGTGATCAGGAATGCTAGAAACGTGCTCTCCCGTCGCAAACATTTTTTCTTCAGAGCAGACACATGCATGAGCACACACACACACACATCACCCACCCACACACACACACACACAGACACCATCTCAAAAATGTTCGATTCGTGATCAGGGATGCTAGAAACGTGCTCTCCCGTCGAAAACATTTTTTCTTCAGAGCAGACACATGCATGAGCACACACACACACACACACACACACACAGACAACATCTCAAAAATGTTCGATTCGTGATCAGGGATGCTAGAAACGTGCTCTCCCGTCGAACACATTTGTTCTTCAGAACAGACACATGCATGAGCACACACACACACACAGACAACATCTCAAAAATGTTCGATTTGTGATCAGGGATGCTAGAAACGTGCTCTCCCGTCGAAAACATTTGTTCTTCAGAACAGACACATGCATGAGCACACACACACACACAGACAACATCTCAAAAATGTTCGATTCGTGATCAGGGATGCTAGAAACGTGCTCTCCCGTCGAAAACTTTTTTTCTTCAGAGCAGACACATGCATGAGCACACACACACACACACACACACACACAGACAACATCTCAAAA
>OX578143.1:34057518-34367518 GCA_951213105.1 Amaurobius ferox
CACATGCATGAGCACACACAAACACACACACACACACCCACACACACCCACACAGACAACATCTCAAAAATGTTCGATTCGTGATCAGGGATGCTAGAAACGTGCTCTCCCGTCGAAAACATTTTTTCTTCAGAGCAGACACATGCATGAGCACACACACACACACACACACACACACAGACAACATCTCAAATATGTTCGATTCGTGATCAGGGATGCTAGAAACGTGCTCTCCCGTCGAACACATTTGTTCTTCAGAACAGACAAATGCATGAGCACACACACACACACACAGACAACATCTCAAAAAGGTTCGATTTGTGATCAGGGATGCTAGAAACGTGCTCTCCCGTCGAAAACATTTGTTCTTCATAACAGACACATGCATGAGCACACACACACACACAGACAACATCTCAAAAATGTTCGATTCGTGATCAGGGATGCTAGAAACGTGCTCTCCCGTCGAAAACATTTTTTCTTCAGAGCAGACACATGCATGAGCACACACACACACACACACACACACACACACACACACACAGACAACATCTCAAAAATGTTCGATTCGTGATCAGGGATGCTAGAAACGTGCTCTCCCGTCGAAAACATTTTTTCTTCAGAGCAGGACACATGCATGAGCACACACACACACACACACACCCACACACACCCACACAGACAACATCTCAAAAATGTTCGATTCGTGATCAGGGATGCTAGAAACGTGCTCTCCCGTCGAAAACATTTTTTCTTCAGAGCAGACACATGCATGAGCACACACACACACACACACACACCCACACACACACCCACACAGACAACATCTCAAAAATGTTCGATTCGTGATCAGGGATGCTAGAAACGTGCTCTCCCGTCGAAAACATTTGTTCTTCAGAACAGACACATGCATGAGCACACACACACATACAGACAACATCTCAAAAATGTTCGATTCGTGATCAGGGATGCTAGAAACGTGCTCTCTCGTCGAAAACATTTGTTCTTCAGAACAGACACATGCATGAGCACACACACACACACAAACAACATCTCAAAAATGTTCGATTCGTGATCAGGGATGCTAGAAACGTGCTCTCCCGTCGAAAACATTTGTTCTTCAGAACAGACACATGCATGAGCACACACACACACACAGACAACATCTCAAAAATGTTCGATTCGTGATCAGGGATGCTAGAAACGTGCTCTCCCGTCGAAAACATTTTTTCTTCAGAGCAGACACATGCATGAGCACACACACACACACACACACACACACACACACAGACAACATCTCAAAAATGTTCGATTCGTGATCAGGAATGCTAGAAACGTGCTCTCCCGTCGAAAACATTTTTTCTTCAGAGCAGACACATGCATGAGCACACACACACACACACACACACACACACACACACATATATATATATATATATATATGTGTGTGTGTGTGTGTATGTATGTGTGTGTGTGTGTGTGTTTTACCGTAATGTATTTCGAGTAAAGGGTTACAAGACTAATGATTTAGCATTCACAAATGAGTCATTTCAATTTACAAAATAATTACATAATAACATTTAGTGTTATTTTTATTACAATAAACTTGCAGTATTGTAGTTAAATTGGGATGAACAAATTATGGTCTATACTTTAAATCTAACCTCCTGTCGGTAGTGATCCTCGAGAAACTCGTCTTGCATTTGTTTACTACTAGTCTTTAATTACCTTGAACTTTACATATCTGTTGACATGTATAGAGAACGTTCAATCTTTATCCTTTCATTTAGAATACGCGACAGCCTTCTGTCCCAATCTTAAATTCCGCTATTATTTAAATTTCGTAATATATGTCTGGGATAATGACTCTATCTTTGAAATTAAGGGTCACGTAACAGTGTTACACTTTCGTTCGAAGCATATTAATTAAAACAGCCTCCATTCAGTCTCCAGTGTGGCCTAGGAGAGTATCTACTGCGAGAATTAATTATACATGGATAAATTTCTACGCCTTTCAACCGTCGATTCTATACAAAAGTTCTGATGCGTGCAATATTTGATCACATTATTTTAATGCATTTTATAATTAAAGTAATAATTGTTTTATATACATTTCTCAAATTTATATTTTTATTAAAGCTGGTTTGTTTGATAAACGTGTAAAGAACCAATGATGCACACGAAATATGTCTCTTCATGGATATCCGTCTGGTAAGTAGAAGCTCAAATTATTGATCTAAGATGATAAATTTTGTTACATAGTTGAAGTACCGGCCGAACAAATGGCTACTCATGTCCTTGTCGACGAGTCGGTCGGTCTGGGTCTTCAACATAGTTGAAGTAGATCTTGCAGTCACCAACTTTGAATGACATTTCTCTTTGAAACTCATTCTCCATAATTCAGCGCATTGAAGTTTGTTTCCACCTTCCAGATGCCCTGAGTTTAATTAAATTAGTTATTCGCTATGCACAGTCATTATTTTTGTTATTTAAGAGTATGCGATAAATTTATTTTTTAACTTGTCGTTGAATCTCAAAGTTATCTATATGGGAGACCAATGCCGAATAGGGTACATGTGTAGAACGGAGTGGAGGGTGCATTTCTTACAAAGAGAGCTGGAGTCGGATGGAACTCTCTGAAACTCTTCATCAGCACCCCGCACGTCATTCAGTATGGATTGATCATCGTTGACATAGTTTTCGAAAAACGTAGACAAATTGTGCATGCTATTGTAATAATCGGAATTTTTTGTGGGGGGGAAAGGGGGTCTAAGTCAAATCACGTTTCACAGTTTTACTCAAATTATGAGTAACTTATGAAATACAAGAGAAAAGACAGAGAACGAAAACGAATTAAAAAAATGAAGACGCATGCAATTTGTCTTATAATGAACTATATTCAGCTTCACATGATGGTTGGGTTTGATGTAATGAGTGTAAAAATTGGGCGCATAACTTATCAGACGGAATGGAAAACAACGATCAATACTTATTCCTGAACTTTGGCAACCATAAAGTAAAAAAAAATAAACTTATTTTTTCTCGCATATAAGGAAGAGTATGACAATATACCGTGGGATTATATTTCAAGTTACTACTCGTAATTCGAATTTTTAAAAAAATCTCGCCGAAACACATCGTCTGGATTCCTGAAATATTTGTGTAATAAATTTTATGTACGTACGATATTTAGTTTTCCTACTATAGACAACACAGGCAAACAGACAGGAAGGAGCGGGACAGCCCAGCCATTAAAGCACGGGGGTTGAACTCGGAGGACCCGAGTTCGATTCCCGGGTCTGCCCAAACTGTCCCGTGTTCACCCAGAGAACGGACACTTTAAATATGCAGATCTGAAATCCTTCCGAGAGGAAGGGTACGATCCCTGTGGAAAGGAAGGGTACGATAGGGGAGAAGGGTACGATCCCTGTGGATGTCGCCTCCGCTGCGATTCGGTCTGAATTGGATGGCATTATCCGAGCCGTACCTTACACATTCGTTTGATAGCACGATCTGGGTCGATAGAAAGAAATAGCCACATTCCTTTACTATTATAGATTATGTATGATGGAAGAATATACTTTGAAGATAACAGTCTTTTCATTAGCAATTAAGAGGTCATGTTGCTGTGTGACTCTTACGCATAGAATATCTTAATTAAAGCACCTTCCATGCATCTCTCTTCCTTCGAGGCTTTGCTCCGGAGCACTGTAAACTTCGGATAAATTAATTTTGTATTAACTATTGCCCCGTTTCATTAAAGGTTGATGTCGCATTAAATAGCAATTCTGATAAAATACTGATGTGTACAAAGATGGATCGATTTAATTTTAATATTTATATTTTAGACTAATATTAATGCGTTTTTAGATTCATAATATGAGGATACGTTTGTGCTAACGTGGCATTAAAAATTCTGAGCAAATTTAAAGTGATCTTTCCGCACAATATTTGTTCTGGTGAAATTCGAATTTCATCGGTCTTTGAGTTACGATTTATTACATAGTTCCAGGCTGATGGTCATTATTTTATGGTGTTTTAGTGATACTTTTCAAGGTTTTGAGGTCTCTTTGAGTACACTGCTATTTCCATAACAATATAGAAATGATATAATCGCTGTCGCGTTTGTTTCACAACAATTATGTATTTTTTATGTGGACTACGCCAACTGCTCACTACTCTTGGCAACCGGTTTAACGATGACACTCGATGAGATCGCTTTTCGAACTTCTTCGGACCGCCTGTTACGCAAGCGTAATACGATTTTTGGGGGTCTGCCCCTCGTTTGCTGGCACTCATTAATCCCCGGAGCTCGCTTCGCGAACGCTTTTTACCCAGCTGCGGCCCACGACCGCTTGCATGCTCCCAATTGGATCGACCAATTAGATATCTGCCCATATTGAAGAAAATGTGTCACTTTAGAACGGCATACAGAATAAAATAACTCCCAAACTAGATCGACATTTCAGAAAAGGGCTCCGTTTTGCAAGAATTCAACTATGTATGTACATTTCTGGAACATATTTGTGGACTTGCTATTGTTAGTCTGTCCTGGACGCTTACTCGTAACTTCAATACTCTTCTTTTAATTTTGACATTGAATAATTCTAAAACTAATGTTTTAAATCGAAAAAATGTTTAATTAGCGTGTTTATCTAATATTCCTCTACAAATTTACCAAGATCCATACTTTTGTATTCTGTAGTTTTTGTAGCATGAGACAGAAAAACTCTAAGGACGCGAAACTTGTCAAACAACAGCTGGGGCAGCTGTGGTATCAGTTATTACTTTCCTTATATACATAATGTATAAGGAAAGTATTGTGACGGGGTCGAAAATTCGAATTCAAGTTTTCGACGGAAGAGCACGTTTCAAGCATCCCTGATCACGAATCAAACATTTTTGAAGTGATGTCTGTGTGTGTGTATGTGTCTGTGTGTGTGTGTGTGTGAAAGTATGTGTGTGTGTGTGTGTGTGTGTGTGTGTGTGTGTGTGTGTCAGTGAGTCTGTGGAGACGATAACTGACGAACGAATGAACCGATTCGAACCAAATTTGGCACAAAAATCACAATCAGTAAACACTGGAAGCTTATTGTTTTTATTTGCAATCGAATGTTCAGAACCCCCCTAAATTTTCGAATGAAATTTTGAAAAAATCGTCAAAAAATCAAAACCACTAATAAAGTTACGCAAATAGACATTTCTTATGCAATTTTTCATTAGAAAACGATTGGCATAAATTTTAGAACGCTAACATGAACCGTTCATGAGATATTGTACATTTTTCAAAAAAATTATCAAAATGTCATAAAATAAAAAAAAATATTTCCTATTAAGAAACATATTCACTTTTCATATGTAATACCATGCGATAAATTGGGTGACATCATTGACGTGGATCTAGCTCGTTCCATTCATGAAAAAAGATACTTTGAGTAATGCTTTTGTAATTGAAAGCCAATAGTCATTTATCTGCTGTAAGAATAACTTATTTCTTAGTGCATAACGCTTGGCGAGATTTTGGCGACGAATTTGGCGGAATGCCGCCAACTTGGCGACTTTTTGAAATGTTGCCAAATTAACGAAAATCTCGCCAAATGGATAAAAATGTCTCTAAATCAATGAAAATGACGACTAATTTTCGAAAATTCAATATCTTTGAAAGAATATTAGTATCTACTATAAGAAAAACCTACTTTTTTACTGTAAAAGTAGTAAATTCATTGCATTATATAAGGGAAGTTATGTGTTGCCCACATCAGATTTTTTCTAATAGAAATATAGCACATATGATTGGAGGTTCTCTGACTGAAATCACAGCCATACTAAAATTGTAAATACTTTGGACATTTGGAGCCTAATAGATAAAAATTTAGACGTTTTTTACTTGTTTTGTCAGAATTATGGTACCATTTATAAATATACAAAAATAATTTCAATATTTTAATAATTTGAATTTTTTTCGAAAACTTAAAAAGTTTTTGTTCGAGCGAGTTTTTTTCCAGTTTATTATATTCTTTCGAAATTTTTTTTATAATATAAAATATATATATAAATAATAAAAAACAATTATGTGCAATTTGAAGTCCAGTTTACAGATCAATAATTATTTTCTTTAGAAAAATTTTATAGCTTTCAAGGAATCGTTTTTAAAGATGGTAATGTTTGTATATCAAAAAGTAAAAATTCTACGTATGAACAGCAAATATAAAGCTGTAGCTCTTTAAAAACTCTACTAGGATACGTAATTGGATTTCAGATCGTGTTCGTAGTTTTGAATAATAGTCGTTAGAATTTCGTTATTTTAATCTGTTGTTTACGGGTGGGACAGCCTCTATCCTAAACGAAGAACCTCTCAAAAAGACAGGTATTTGACATACCCTATCCTAAACAGTTCAATCCAACTATGCAGGCATTGGCGTACATGGAGGCCCATGTTTACAAAGCGGAATCGAACGGTTTGGGATAGGATATGTCAAAATATCTGTCTTTTTGAGAGGTTCTTCGTTTGGGATGGACGCTGTCCCATCCGAAAGCAAAAGGTTAATAATCCGATCTTTTAAAGTTGTCCAATTGGAGTGAAATGTGTAACATTAAAATAACACGAGTGTTGCAACCCAATGCGTTTCTACTTGGTGATTCTCGTCAGAGATATTATACACTCAAACCTATTTTTGTGCGGTGGTAGGGACCGCATAAAAGAAAACGCATAAAAAAAAATCTTACAAAACTTCATGAGTAGCTATAAAATATAGTTTTCGCAACACAATTAAAAATTATTTTTTTTATGCGGTGAATAGGGACTGCATAAAAAAAGTTTCACGTAGAAAATAACTCAAAACCTTACGAAATAACTAGGAATTGCTTTCTTAAACGAAATCAAGACACGAGGCTTTGCAGCTACTTGGAATCTCGCCAAACCTTTTGGAATCTGATTTAGAAAATACCCAATTACATATGCGAACATTTTTAAATACTTTATTTACATATGTACTTATTTTACACATACAAAACTTTTCAAAACATATATCCATTATCCTTCGTAGTCTGACAATATGCGAACTTTCTTGTGGTAAACTGGTTCAAAATCGCTTTCGTCACTTGAAGATACTACCTCGCACTCGTTTAGAGTTGACTTTTTTTCAGTTACCATGTAGTCTGTGATCAGTTTTTGTGACGACTGTTGTTTCACTAGACGCTTGTATATGCCTCGGTAGCCAGATATACAAGATTCAAGCTCCTTTTGGAATTTTGAAGTTCTTTCCGAATTGGCATCGAATAACTAAATGGCTGATCAAACCTATTATTTTTTTTTATTGATAACTTCGTCAATTATGTTCCAATTTGATTGAAATTGTCATATACCACACAAAAAAAATCGCACAAAAAATTGCACAAATAAAAAGTCGCACAAAAAAAGACCGCACAGAAACAGTTTTGAGTATATACGTTTAGTTTATATATCCGAAAGCAAGTTAGTAAAATAATACGATGTTTTGACTACAGACGGGGATAACTAGTTGAAATCGCAATGAAAAGTAAAAACTATGAGCAGTTTGTGAGTAATCTGTAGCCTGTTGAATATTCTAAAAGGATATATAATTGTATTTCTGACCAGGTTCTTAATTTTGTAAATATAGTGGTAATAAATTCGATATTTTAATAATTTGATATTTTAAAGATTTCCAATAGGAGTGAAATATGTAACATTGAACTATCAGTAGTGTGTTGCGGCCCAATGCATTTAATCCTTGGTGAATCTTGTCAGATATATTATATACATATATATTTAGATATATATTTTGAAAATTATTTTCTTTTGTTTAGCTGTAAGAACCCTCGTTCTATCTTACTTTACGAATCCCTTTTCATTTATCTATATCGTTCTTCTATTTGTAATTTTGACCCTGTTCAGATCTTAAGTTATGCTTGGCGATTCGTTCTCGATTCCGCTCAAGTTAAACATTTACATAGTTACCTTAATTTATAATATTGTTCTAAAATATTTAATGCCTTTAAACAGTTTTTTAATATATTTATCTTTGAGCTTTGTATATATTTTATAATTTATATCTGTTTTATAATTCTCCAATTTGTACGGGTGACAATTTTCAAGATGTGCAAATTCCACTTAACGGCAGTGGCATTTAAGCATGTTGGCATTTGTTTTTAATTATATCGCAAATGAAGATGAACATGAGGATGTTCGAAACCGCTTTGGCTGTATTTGATGTACATCTGCAGGATGATTGTTTAATAAAGTGACCTTTGGATCTGGTTTTAAGATGTGTCATTTGTTTAGTTGATTTAGTTATTTGAAATTTTGATGTGTCGCCACTCCTGGTATGGATACTATATACGTTTAGTTTATATGTTACCAAACAAGTTAGTAAAATAAGACGATATTTTGACTTGAAGCGATATAACCGGCTGGAATCGAAACGAAAGCGTAAAACTATGAACAATTTGTAGCCTCTTGAATGCCCTGCAAGGATGCATAACTGTGATTCTGACCAGAATTTTAATTTTCAAAATATAGTGGTACAAGTTCGATATTTTAATAAACTGACCTTTTAAAATTGTCTAATAGGAGTGAAATATGTAAAATTAAAATGTCACAAGCGTTGCAGTCCAATACATTTACTCCGTGGTGAATCTTGTCAGAGATATTGTATAAGGTTATTTTATATGACTCCAAGCAAGTTAGGAAAATGATACGATATTTTGACTTGAAGTCTATAGGAGGGGATAACCGGTTAAAATTGGCACGAAAAAAAAAGCTATCAACAGTTTGTGAGTAATTTGTAGCCTTTTGAATGCCCTACAAGGATATATAACTGGGTTTTTGACCAGATTTTTAATTTTCTAAATATAATGGTTTCATTTCGATATTTTTTTAATTTGAATAGTTTTGAAACTGTCTAAAAATACATATCACCCATACAAGAAAATATGTTATTCAAGTAAAACTGTTTCAGCTCCATTGGACTGGAACTAATGCTGCATTTTACATTATAGTATCATTAGTATGAACAATATAATAATGCATTGCAGTAATATATAATTTAAAAGTATGACTAAAGCAATAATGCATTTCAATAATATATAGTAAGAGTAGGAATATTGCAATAAAATATTTTGGCGCCACCTTCAATTCGCAACTAAGAGATCAGACCAATATTTGTCACTGGTGTACAGAGGTTTTTTTTTAAAAAACGATTTAAGGTCATATTATCCATGTGTCACATATGCTCTAGAAAATTATAATAAATGACAATATATTACATACGATTTACTTTTGATGTATTTCGCAGACGAGAAGCTTTATTGGAAGTTTGATGTTTAAACGTTTATATATTTTAATAGTTTATGGAACTTGTAATTGTTTAAATTTTTTAATTATTTACTTTATTTTTCAATATTAATTTTAAGTATTTTTCAGATAAGAAAACTCCTTTCGAAACCGAAATCAAATTTTCATTTCTCGAATGCTTTGTTAAATATCACTTGCAATAGTTTGTGGGATGTACTTGGTGATATTTACGTATAAGATGGTTTTGCAATGGTATTGCTGATACCGTCCTTAAAGTATAATAAAAGTAAAAACATTATCGCCAAATCAGAAACATGTACCCATCCCACACATAGCAGTAAGTTAAAAGAATTATTTTGTCAATGTAAAGTGAAATTCGCATTCCAAAGTAAAGGGAAAGTATTTTCAATTCACTATAACGATCAATTTTTATCGAAGTTTGTTACGTTTCCAAGTTATCCTAAGTTTTTATACAGAAATATATAAAGTTTCCATGGAATAACTTCTAATGAATGTTATAAGTATAACTATGTACTTTAAAGTATCTTCCACTCTTAAAGTTTTGCAATGATATTGATGATCTTGCTTTTAAAAATAACAAACGCAAAACCATTATCACCTACACACAAATATGTATCCAGCCCACCGATGGCAAAAAGTTAGAATAATTACTTTGTCAATACAGAATGAAATTTGAATTCCAAAGTAAATTGAACGTATTTTCAATTCCCGATAACAATCAATTTTTATCCAAGTTTGTTACGTTTTCATGTTATCCTAAGTGTTTATATAGAAATATAAAGTTTCCATGGGATAACTTCAAATATATGTTATAAGTATAACTATCTACTTTAAAATATCTTCCACTCTTAAAATTTTGCAATGTTATTGATGATATTGCTTTTAAAAAATAACAAACGCAAAACCATTATCACCCACACACAAATATGTACCCAGCCCACCGGTGGCAATAAGTTAGAATTATTATTTTGTCAATACAGAATGAAACTCGTATTCTAAAGTAAAGTGAAAGTATTTTCAATTCCCGATAACAATTAATATTTATCAAAGTTTGTTACATTTCCAAGTTATCCTAAGTGTTTATAGAGAAATACATAAAGTTTCCACGGAATAACATCAAATGTATGTTATAAGTATAACTATCTACTTTAAAATATATTTCACTCTTAAAGTTTTGCAATGATATTGATGATCTTGCTTTTAAAAAAATAGCAGACGCAAAATCATTATCACCTACACACAAATATGTACTTATCCCACCGATGGCAATAAGTTTGAATTATTACTTTGTCAATACAAAATGAAACTCGCATTCCAAAGTAAAGTGAAAGTATTTTCAATTCCCGATAACGATCAATTTTTATCCAAGTTTGTTACGTTTCCAAATTATCCTATGTGTTTATATAGAAGTATATAAAGTTTCCATTGAATAACTTCAAATATATATTATAAGTATAACTATCTACTTTAAAGTATATTCCACTCTTAAAGATTTGCAATGATATTGATGATCTTTCTTTTAAAAAGTAACAAACGCAAAACCATTATCACCTACACACAAATATGTACCCATCCCACCGATGGTAATAAGTTAATTTTTCTTTTCAATACAGAATGAAACTCGCATTCCAAAGTAAAGTGAAAGTGTTTTCCATTCCCGATAAGAATCAATTTTTATCCAAGTTTGTTACGTTTCCATGTTATCCTAAGTGTTTATGTAGAAATATATAAAGTTTCCATGGAATAACTTCAAATGTATGTTATAAGTATAACTGTCTAATGTAAAGTATCTTCCACTCTTAAAGGTTTGCAATGATATTGATGATCTTGCTTTTAAAAAATAACAAACGCAAAACCATTATCTCCTACACACAAATATGTACCCATCCCACCGATGGTAATAAGTTAATTTTTTTTTTCAATACAGAATGAAACTCGCATTCCAAAGTAAAGTGAAATTGTTTTCCATTCCCGATAAGAATCAATTTTTATCCAAGTTTGTTACGTTTCCATGTTATCCTAAGTGTTTATATAGAAATATATAAAGTTTCCATGGAATAACTTCAAATATATATTATAAGTATAACTGTCTAATCTAAAGTATCTTCCACTCTTAAATGTTTGCAATGATATTGATGATCTTGCTTTTAAAAAATAACAAACGCAAAACCATTATCTCCTACACACAAATATGTACCTATCCCACCGATGGCAATAAGTTAGAATTATTATTTTGTCAATACAAAATAAAACTCGCATTCCAAAGTAAAGTGGAAGTATTTTCACTTCCCGATAACGATCAATTTTTTTCGAAGTTTCTTACGTTTCCAAGTTATCCTAAGTCTTTATATAGAAATATAAAGTTTCAATAGAATACTTTCAAAAATATTTGATAATTATCCACTCTAAAATGTAACCCAATATTAAAGCACATTAAATATAAATTGTAATAATATATATCAATGATAATGACCTGCCATTAGCAATTGAGGTGTTAAGTTAATATGTAAGATCTACGTCCGAGGTATATTAATCAAAACAGCTTCTATGAAGTCTACTTACGAATTCCCTAATGTGTTCTATAGAGCTATAAACTATAAGTATCAATTTAATTAGGATTAATTTCACCAGATTGAATTGAACACTTGTTTGAATTTGATCTGGGATTCTGATAAATTTAAATGACTAATTCTGTAAAGTTAAATATATAATTATAATGGTTTCATTATCTAACAATATTAATACATATTTATTTAAAGTGGGCTTATTGGAAGTTATTTATGACGCCCTAAGTTAGATTTAATGTGACATGGAATTTAATAATACTATGACGTACTTATACACATAATATTTGAATTAGAAAGCAACACACTTACAAAACGATCATATAAGTCTGCAACTGTATATAGTCATACAGCGAAAGAGATGGTGAAGTGGCCACTCTAAAAAAATTAAAAGAAAGATCAATCATGCATAAAGCATTGATTATGAAAAACTTTCCAACTTCAATGCAATTTCATTTAAACATCTCTAAAATGCGATACATTTCTCGGTAATAATTAAAAAAATTATCACATTACTACATTAATTTATTATATTTGAAAACTCCAAAGTTCATCAAAAAAATGAACTTCAGTCGAATGACGTCAATTAAATATAAATCGCATAGCTCCTCGGTAATGTTTTTAACATTATCATAATACTACAATAATTTATTGTATTTGAAACCTTCATCAAAAACAACTGAAATTTATTCAAATGACGCCATCGAAGTATAACACGTCTGGATCTCTCTATAAAAGCAGCATTTCATTCATAAACATTTTCCGATTCATTTCATTCATCGCAATACTATAATAATTTATTTTATTTAAAAACTTAAGACCATGGAGTTACAAGTAATTAAACTCTATGCTTAAAACTTCATCGAAAAAAATCATTCTTCTCTCTGTAAAATCAATGAATGTTTCATTCATATCAGCTATATTGCAGACTCCATGAGCAAAATAATTTTGCGTTAAAGAAGTACAGCAATTCTTATACAACTCATTCTACATATTTTGCTGTTTACATTTTACATAATTGAAAAATAGGCTTCGTTGTAGGAATAATCAAATTTGGGTGATCATTTAAACTCAAATATATTGTAATTGCGTTGTTTCAGTATGTAGATGCACGGAATTTAGGTAAAAATAAAGCGGTTTTAGGACGGGTACAACACTCAATATGAATTAAAAAGAACTTTACAAATCTCGATTTTGAGACAAGATGGATGCCATATTCCATTTTGAAGTGGGTCACGTGATCTTTTCATATCATGGTCACGTGATCGCTTCATATAAGAGGTGTAATTATTATTTTAATTATTATTTCAAAAACTACTGAATATATTTTGCTGAATTTTTTTTATATATTTTATGGGATAATTTGAATATTACCTAAAATTTTAGAAGCAAATTGTGAATTTTAAATCCGCTTAAAAAATGTTTGAAAAATTAGGTGCCATAGGGTTCAATGTATTTCATTTTTTTCTACCCGGGTTCAATCTGAAACTAATTGGATGATATTATTCATTCATATTCCCATAGGTCCCGCAGACCGTCTGAACAATGTACTAAAATTTAATTTTGATTAAGTGATTTTTTGGCAGTTATCGTGCTAACGGACTGACAGACAGACAGGCAGACATACATGCAGACAGAATGAAAAAATTTAAACACTTTTCAACTTTGTTGTAAAGTATCAAAAATACCAATCAATTTTAAAAAATTAAATAATTCTATTCACCAATATTACGATTAATGCAGATTTATGATTTTACATAAATGTGGTTCTTTATTAATTTTGTGTCTTAACAGAGGTAAATGATTATAGTCTTATGAATTGTTTTCCGAAAAAGAGGGAAAGTACCTCTTTCTATAAAAAAATATATTAAAAAAAGATCAATCATGCATAAAGCATTGATTATGAAACACTTTCCAACTGAAATACAATTTTATTTAAACATCGCTAAAATGCGATGCATTCAGCGCTGATATATTTCAAATTATGACAGTACTGCAATAATTTATTATATTAAAACTATTATATTAAATTAAAACTATATCGAAAAAAATGTACTTTATTCAAATGACGTCATCGAAATATAAATCGTCTAGCTCTCTATGTAAAAATAGTAAATATTTCAGTATACGTATATAATATAAAGGGTGTCCCAAAAAGATTGAAACGCGCTTTAATTCTTTACCTGGAGATAAAGGAGCAATGTAAATTACAAAAATGTTGAAAGTAAGGTAGGAAATAAGACTCAGTTAATGCAATAGTCCTCCCATTAATTTTCAAAAAGTTACACATTTTAAATTTTTATACAACCCCCTTAGACAAATTTGGTCAATCAGAAAATTTTTATTTTTAATGCAACAAGATCATTAAAAAAACCGCATATCTGTATCTTTAAAACTGAGTGAGTTATATTTAATTGAAAATTGAACATTGTGAATGGGGACCATATATCAAATTAGAAATGTAAATTTGTGACATATCCCAAAAAGATAAAACTGGATGATAATACGTAGGGGACATTTTTGCGAATTCCGCGTAGGCTCACGATACAATATTAAGAATACGAATTCTGAAGTACTTTTAAATAACTAAGTTCTTTTTCAATAATTAAATACTATTAAGTATATTTTTAGCTAAACAATTTCCATCATCAATTTGTTTATGATCTCTATTTTCACTGATGAAACAGCCTTTCACATGGTACGGAAAGTGGCATAAGTCAGTTTTTTCCTTTATCATAATTTAGTTGATTTAAAGATGCAGATATGCGGTGTTTTTTAATGATCTTGTTGCATTAAAAATAAAACAAATCTGATTGACCAAATTTGTCTAAGGGGGCCGTATAAAAATTAAAAAGTTTAACTTTTTAAAAATAAATGGGAGGACTATTTCTATAACGTAGTCTGTTTTCCTACCTTACAATCAACATTTTTGCAATTTACATTGCCCACTTATCTCCAATAGGTAAAGAATTAAAGCGCGTTTCAATATTTTTGGGACATCCTGTATATATTTAGTATATATAGTACGGTATATATAAGTATATAGTATATAAGTAGTACAATCTCGACATTTTTAAATATAAATATGATACTTAAAAATTTAAATATAAATATGATACTTAATTGAAAAATAACCTATTGCTTTATGTAATGATTAAATACAGAAAACGTTTATTTACGCATAAAATATAAATTGCAACAAATAATCTGTTTTTTGTTTCATTGACGCAATGGCTAATGTTCATAATAATATTCATCATCATAATATTCATTAATATTGGCAACCGACTTTCCTGTCTGGGCGCCATTGCGACTGCCAAACGCTAATACGAAGTCAGCTAACATCATCATTGCATAACATAAATCCTTATCTCATTATAACCAGTGAATAAAATGTAAAAAAAAAATTGAATGTTAAATCCATAACAAGCATAAATATCCCCACTTATATTAGAGTACACGAAAAATAATTTATAAATGTAAAACCTTATTATACAAATCTAGGCTGTCAAAGCCTTAAAATGCCTAATAAAAGGTATCAGTCTAAAAAACTTAATCTGTTACAAACTGGTTTACCTCATTTCCGATAGGCGGCAGCACAATGAAGATGAAAAAATAGCACATGGTCAACAGTGACGAATCGGTCTAGAAAGCAGGTAATGCGGGAAAACATCTTCCATCCTCCGTGTTATCAGCCGACCAAGGGATTTAATGATAATAAAAATGATAAATAATAATCTTACTGCTATTGTGCTTTATATTATATCTAGGACAGGAATTTTACGCACAATTTTCCTGGCAGTGTCATATTAGTCATAACTCAGCATTCGCCTCTAATGGTCACTTTACAAACATGGCCACTTAACCCTCCCTTTACGTGTTTGATTTTGGTACCATCAAATTATTAGATGCTTTCAGCTGGCAAGCATTTATAGTTTTATCTTTAATTTGCATTCGAATGTGTTTGACATATACACTCTAAGACAAAAAAAATCGACTCATCAAAAAGAACTATCCGAATGAGACAGTATTCGGTACGTGTAATATGGATGTACAGAAAAAGAAATTATTAGAATTACAGAACAATTGGAAGATTTTCTACACTGAAAGATCTACAAAGTGAGCCCGTCAATATGGCGTTGGTTCACCTTTGAACGTGATACCAGCTGTTACACGATGTGGCATATATGCGTAAAGATGGTGTTCTGAGGGATGTCGTTCCAAATGGCCTCCAATTGATGAGTTCATCCTTCTACATTCTGGTATGATTGCTGGTGACGCCTTATCTCAGCCCAAATGTGCTCAATAGGAGAGAGATCTGGGGATCTGTCTGGCCAAGAAAGTATGTCGCAAGTACGCATACAATCAATAGAGAGGCGTGCCGTGTGTAGTATGGCATTATCTTGCTGAAAAGTTATTCCGGGGTGTCGCGAAACAAATGGAAATACAACCGGGCGTAGAATTTCGGCAACGTACCGCTGTGCTGGTGCCACGGAGGACTATCAAAAGGTAAGGCTATTAAACAAAATGGCACCTCAGACCATAACATCCTGTTGTCGGGCCGTGTGGCGTGTGACAGTAAGAGCAAGATCCTGACAACGTCCGGGCTGTCTCCAGACACGTCTGCGCTGGTCGTCGGGACTCGGTTCGAAACGTGACTCATCACTGAAGAGAATTCGTTCTTAATCCGAACAATTCCACGTTGATTGGGCCCGGCACTATTGCAATCGCTTTTGGCGGTGTATTCTGGTCAGTGGTAGGCGGCGTAATGGGCGGCACGAGTGCAGATTCCCCTCCCGTAGTCTTCTATTAATGGTCCGGGTGGTCACTTCTGTGTTTGTCATACTTTGAATGGTTGATAATGACGAAACTCGTGCTATCACATCTGCTCTGACAATTGTTCTATCTTCCTGTTCTGTCTTCGCTCTAGGCCGTCCGCTGCCCGGTGAAATCTGCCATTCTGGACTTATTCCTGCCAACATCGTCTAATTACTGCATCGCTCATCCCCAAATGCCGAGCGATTCTTCGGTGTTCCCATCCAGCCTCATGCAGTCCGATCGCACGCCATCTTTCAAATTCCTTCATATGCTCGTAGAGGCCGCGAACTCACCGGCAAGACATTGTTACAATCAAGATACGTAAACGCAATCGAAATCCACTGCACGTTTTGTTCCTGAAAGCGAGGTTCGCTCCTTATATACACCACCATGGTGCTCAGTTTTAATGCGCTGTATTTCTGACTATTCATTCATTGGCTGCAAATTTTTGACTATTTGCATATTCGGTCGAAAGGTATTTGCATGTAAAATTTTATTACTATCGGATTCTTTTGCCGGGTGCGTTGAATTTTTTGTTTTAGAGTGTATTTATCATTCGAAGTTAATAAATTCAGCATTTCATAATAGAATTTACTATAGACCTAACACTATGTATAACTGGGCCTGGCGGTCGCAATGAGAATGTATTTCCATTGCATTTTTTCAATACGTTACAAAAAATACACTTTCCTCATACATAGACCAATGAAACAAAATTTTACTTGAATATATAGTAATAATTCTTTAATTGAAAATCGTTTTACCATTTTGGTAAAACTGACAATAAATATCAGTACTAAATGTGCAATTGTATATGAGTTCCATTGTTTTTCTCGATAAATAAAGAAATAATAAATATACCCACTTTAAAGATGATGATTGCATTATATAAAGCTAAAATATGATTTTCAAGTTAAAATTGTGATTTCAGAAATTTTCGAAACCGAACTTCTGGGCACAATACTATAAAAATTAGAATTTTAATATCATGTGCCATAATTCAAATTGAATAAGCATTTATGAAATCATTTAATTAAGATCAGAAAAGTCGTCGCGTTAAAGTTGGTATAATTCTAAATTAATTTTGTTAAATGTTGATTTCATGTTAAAAGAAAATATGAAATACTCATATGTTGTTAACAACTGTATCTTTCTGTATACATATCTAAATGTTAAAGCGTTCCATGTGTGATAGTATGAATCACTTTAAAATATACAATTTCCCGTACGTTGTGGTCTTGCGTTTCTGTCATAAATGCAAATTAAAAATTCTAAATTTATACTAAAAGCATTTAGCCATATTTATTCTGTTTGTAATTTGAAATTTAAAATTTAGTTTTTAAGTTTTACGTTAATGAAGGAAAAGAGTCATATTTTTTTTGTTAAACGTTATAGCTTCTATTTGAAACATCATTGCTCAATAGAATAATTTGCAAAAAAAAAATTCGCAGCGTAACCAAAACTAAATTGCACTTTAAAAACATTTATTTGCAGTAATCCTGAAAAAAATGGGTTTTAAAGCCGTGGTTTCAAGTATTGCAGACCTAAATCAGCATTTTATTATTGGTAATATGTTTTTAATCCCTTCTTGTTTGTTTCAGAAATTGTTGTAATTTATTTTAAATTTCTTACAGCCAAATTGCTTTTACACCAGTAACAATAAAATTAAAAAAAATAATTAAATGCATATACATAAAAACCTCAATAAGCAGAATCTATAACTAGGAACACGATTTTTTTCACCGACCAAAATAAAACAAATGTAAGTTCCTTTAAATATCATCCTCCTTCGCTTGTTCGTTCAGCAAAGCAAATGTTTAACCAGACTCCTATAATTATAGAGCAGATAGCACCAAGAACAAATATAGAATAAACCCGTATATTAAAAGATAGATGCCGGCAGTTAATAGGCTAATGCAATTAGCAAACTTCACTGCATGTGGATAAAACTGATCATAGATGGAATAGATAAGGTTATAGCGGCAAATTAAACGCTCTTTGAGAAAGGAAAAATATCTTCATGGCTATTTAGTGACACCGAAGGCTGTAGGTTACATTTAAGGTCATCGCAAGATCCTGAAACGCATTTCCCCACCTTGACTTCAGTCTGATATAAAAAACAAAACAAAACAAGGAGAAGGGAATATGATCGAGGGCAGTGAGTTCATAGGGCACGATTGTGTAGTGTGAGATTCAGGTTATGCAACTACTTCTGAAAATGTGTAAGTCTGAATAAGAATCTTTAGCCGCCTGATTCGTTTGAGGGCCGAGGGCTATTAAAAGCAGGGTAATATTAAACAACAGTTCTCAAAGAATTTATTGTGCTGATCTGTATAAGACGAAAATTCAAGTGAGTTTAGAAAATTCAGAAAACTTTTCTTTTTATAGAGATTATTTTTCAACATATATTGATTTCAGGAACACGATTTCTTTCTATTTGAAACATCATTGCTCAATAGAATAAAACTTTCACGCATTAATACAGCATTATAAAACTTTTGATTTCTGTAGATTTCACTGTAGTTTTAACTAAGCTGATATATCGATATCTTTGATGTTGTTGTTGTTGAGACCCATACCGCCCGACCTACCAGAAAGGTGTAAGATAACTGTTTAGACGGCCGGGAAGTGCCACCAAATTTTGACCGGAACCCAGTGGGGGAGGCATCCACAGGGACCATACCTTCCTTCCCCTACCACCAAACTCTCGGAAGGACTTACGGACCCACATGTTTACCGTGATCGTACTCGGCATGAACACAGCGGCAGTTGTGGCAGCGTGCAAATCCAGCGCGCAAACCACCGGGCTACCACGCCCGAAATATGCCAACAGTACGCAGTGTTCCCAGGTGGTCACCCACCCAAGTACTAAACGCGCTCGATGCTGCTTGACTTCGATGATCTAACGAGAACCGGTGTTTTCAGCCCGGCACGGTCGTTGGCAATATCTTTGATGTGAGAAATTTCTTTGGATCAAAAAGGTAAATTTGGAAATATTTTTAGAAAATACATACAATAAAATTTTCCGTCTGTACTTTTAACTTATGAAGTTTGGTAAACTTGGCAATAGCTCTTTTTCCAAATCATTTTTACTACTGTCCAACATAATTGAAAAGTGTTTATGGCTTTGTTCATTTTCTTTGTCTGTCTCTACGAACGATAACTGCCGCAAAAATGACTTCACCAAAATGAAATTTTATTATGTTGTTCTGACGGTCTGTGGGACATATAGGAATGTAAATGAATAATACCACCCAATAAGTTTTGGATTGATCCTGTATTGAAAAAGTGAAATACATAGAACCCTATAGGAGCTATTTTTTCAAACATGTTTTAAGCATTTTAGCAAATATTCAAATTATCCCATAAAATATATAAAAAATATTTCAGCAAAATATATTTGATAGTTTTTTAAATAAAAATTAAAATAATAATTTCACTAATATTAATTGACTAGATAACGAAACCCACTTCAAAATAAAATATGTCATGTATTCTTTTATTCCCAGACCGTCCGACTTGTCCGAGGACTTGAGCAACTATTTGGGCGGCCGGTCTTTTATTCCCAGTGTAGAAATCGTGATTTTTAAAGTTCTTTTACATTCATATTTAGTGTTGCATCCGTCCAAACCTCCCCCCCCCCAATTTTTTTTACGTATTTTCTGCGCATTTATATTTTGTGAAAACACAATCGCAATATTTTTAGTTTAAATTATCATCAAACTTTGATTATTTCTACAACGAAGCCTAATTTTAGTGGATGCAGAATGTAAACACGTGATTGTAAGATGAGCTGCATAAAAATTACTAATTTTTTTTTCACGCAAAATTATTTTGCTCCGGAGTCTGGAATTAAAGTGATATGAATGAAAAATTCATTTCTTTTACATAGAGAGACAGACGATTCATATTTCCATGACGTCATCTGAATAAAGTTAATTTCTTTCGTAGAAGTTTTAAGTTTTCAAATATAATAAATTATTGAAGTACTGTGATAATTTAAAATATATCAGCGCTGAATGTATTACATTTTGTAGATGTTTAAATACAATTGCATTTCAGTTGGAAAGTGTTTATGCTTTATGCATGATTGATCTTTTCTGTTATGGTTGATATTGTTTGTAAAGCTCAAGAACTTTGCTTTATTTAACAGTTCATTTTATATCGGACATAATCTCTTTAAGTTGATTTTAAATACGAAATTTGTGAGTTTGCGAATCGTCCGTATGATTCCGTTAAATTTTAAAATTTTGATTTTTAAAACGTTCCTCATATAGATTACTACAGGGTATTTATCATACTGAACTTAAACTATCTATCTCAAATATATTTTTTGTAGAATTTTGAAGTAAGTCAAACTATTTGAAAAAAAAAACTGATAAATGCAGTATTTACGTGTTTTTGGATAGCAATTAAGGTTGCTTAAAATTTATTGAATTGTATAGTTTTTAATATATGTATCGCTATATGATATTCAGCATACCAAATTTGAATTGTGTATCTTAAACATATATTCTGTAGAATTTCTATTTGTTGTTGTTTCTTATCCCACTTGACCGACAGCAACATCAGATCAAGTCCATGAATCCGCGAGTCTTCAGAAGATGACTAACTACATCAAGACTGGAGTACAGCTGGCCACTCTGGCATGCAATACATGTTAAGGTATGGGCAGGTAAGGCCAAAGCCAAATTGCACTTCGGGCAAATGGGATATACCTTAGAGCCCAATACATGCCGAAGAGCATGATGATGGCCGTTGCAGATTCTAGCCAGAGCCGTCTGTTAACCCCTTCTGCCCGCCTCAGTCAAAGCAGCACCAGGTCGGCTACTAACTACGGAATTTCTACTTAAGTAACCCTATTGAGAGAATATCTGAGAAAAAATTACTGATACATACTACATTTAAATGATTTTGAATAGTCCTTACGGTTATTTGTAATTTAAAAAGGTAGAAATATCTCTGTTTTGTGTTACAAATAGCAGTTTTAACTGTATCAGTCGATTTTTATCGAGAATATGTGCAAAAGTTAAAATCTCATAAAAAATTAAAACAAAATGCATTATTTTTAACGCATTGATAAAAAAATTGTCTCAGGCGAAATATACCAAATGAATTTTTTGAATTGTAATATGTTAAAAAAAATTTGTTTTTAGGCACATATAACAAGAAAACAAAAAATCTGATGTGGGCAACACATGGCTTTCCTTATATAATGCAATGAATTTACTACTTTTACAGTTTAAAAAAATGTTATTCTTATAGTAGATACTTATATTCTTTCCATGATATTGAATTTTCTTCAATTAGTCATTTTCATTGATTTTGCGTCATTTTTATCCATTTGGCGAGATTTTTGTTAATTTGGACGAACAATTAAAAATGTCGCCAAGTTGGCGATATTCCGCCAAATTTGTCGCCAAAATCTCGCCAAGCGTTATGGACGGAGAAATATGTTATTCTTATTATTGGATAAATGATTATTGGCATTCAAATGCAAAAGTATTACTCTAAGTATCTTTTTTCATGAATGGAACGAGCTAGATCCACGAGAATGATGTCACCAAATTTATCGCATGGTATTACATACGAAAAGTGAACATGTTTCTCAATAGGAAATATTTTTTTTATTTTATATAACTTTTTGATATTTTTCTAAATGTGCAATATATCGAGAACGGTTCATGTTAGCGTTCTAAAATTTATGTCAATCGTTTTCTAATAACAAATTATATAAGAAATGTCTATTTGCATAACTTTATTAGCGGTTTTGATATTTTGACGTTTTTTTCTAAATTTCACTTGAAAATTTAGAGAGGGTTCTGGACATTCGATTGCGTATAAAAACAATAGACTTAAAGTGTTTACGGATTGTGATTTTGTACCAAATTTCGTTCGAATCGGTCCAATCGTTCGTCAGTTATCGTCTCCACAGACTCACTGACACTCACACACACACACACATACACACACACACACACGCACACACACACACACACACACACACAAATACTTTCACACACATACACACACAGACATCACTTTAAGATTGTTTGATTCGTGATCAGGGATGCCTGCAACGTGCTCTCCCGTCGAAAACTCGAATTCGAATTTTCGAGCCCCTTCACAATACTTTCCTTATACATTATGTATATAAGGAAAGTAAAAATATAGAATTTTCTGTTCTAAAGCATAAGATTTTTTAGTTATTTTTATCTCATCATTTAACTGCGATGCAATTATGTATAACCAGAAAAATCTGATGTAGGTAGCACAAGACTTTCCTTTAATAATGAAATGAATTTACTCCTTTTACAGTCAAAAATAGTGTATAAAATCCAGGTACTGTGATTTTAATGTTGTATTGTGCATTTGGTAATTTTCCGGATGACAACATGCAATAATATTTCAAAATACCCAATAAACACACAACTTTAAATTAACTATTATCAAAAGTGATAGCATCATCAATAAGTGATGTAGTCCATATATTAAACTATCTTAATAATTAATTTATCAATTAGGCGTCATTTTCATTTATTTAGCGTTATTTTTGCAATTTTTACAAAATTTTCACAGTATGAGGCGAAGGCCAACGGCCTTACCGTGCTGAAAACACCGGTTCTCGTTAGATCACCGAAGTCAAGCAGCATCGGGCGCGGTTAGTACTTGGTGGGTGACCACCTCGGAACACCGCGTGCTGTTGGCCATCTCGGGTGCGATATTCCCGTGGTTTGCGCGCTAGATTTGCACGCTACCACAAATGCCGCCTTGTTCATGCGGAGTACGATCACGTTAAACATGTGGGTCCGTAAGTCCTTCCGAGAGGTTGGTGGTAGGGGAAGGAGGGTACGGTCCCTGTGGATGTCTCCCCCACTGGGTTCCGGTCTAAATTGGGTGGCACTTCCCGGCCGTCCATACAGTTACCTTACACCTTTCTGGTAGGTCGGACGGTCTGGGTCTCAACAACAACAACATGAGGCGGCATATTGGCAAGTTGATGATACTTTTCTTGATTTTTAGCCAAGTTAACTAAATTCATCACCAAGTGTTACAGACAACCGGATAGAAGAGCATTTCTTATATACTAGAATGTATGCCTATCATATGACGAAAATCAGAATTTATGAAATATTACTTATCAATTGGCGTCATTTCTATCAATTTGGTGACATTTTTGCCTCTTTGGCAACATTTTAAAAAGTCGCCAAGTTGGCGACGTTCCGCTAAATGTCTCGCTAAGGATTACGAATGGATGGAGAAATGGATTATGCTTATAGTCCATTCTTATGTTCTTTCCAGGATATTGATTTTTGATCAATTAGACGTAATTTCATTGATTCGGCGTCAGATTCATAAATTTGGCGGATAATTATCAATTTGGAGAATTTCTATCAATTGGTTTATATTTTCATCAATTTGGCCACATTTAAAAACTCGCCGTTGGAGATATTCCGAAAAATTCGTCACGAAAATTTTATACAAACGTTACGGGCAGAAAAACAGATTATTCTTATAGGGATTCTTATACTATTTCTAAGACATTAAATTTTCGTCAGTTAGTTGTCATTTCCATTTATTTAGTGTTACAATTATCAATTTGGCTACATTTTCGTTAATTTGGCAACATTTAAAAAAATTGCCGAGTTGGAGACATTCCGCCGAATTCGTCGCCATAAGTTCGCCAAACGTTATGGACGGAGAAATAAGTTATTTTTATAACAAGTAAATGACTACTGGCGTTCAACTACAAAAGTATTACAAAAGTATAACTACAAAAGTAGTACATATTTTCTCATGAAGGGAACGAGCTAGATCCACAAGAATGATGTTACCAAATTTATCGCATGACATTATATATGAAAAGTTAATATATTTCACAATAGTTATATACTTTTTTACTTTCCTTATATACATAATGTATAAGGAAAGTATTGTGACGATGCCGAAAATTCGAATTCGAGTTTTCGATGGGAGAGCACGTTTCAAGCATCCCTGATCACGAATCAAACATTTTTGAAGTGATATCTGTGAGTGTGTGTGTGTGTGTGTGTGTGTGTGTGTGTGTGAAAGTATGTGTGTGTGTGTGTGTGTGTCAGTGAGTATGTGGAGACGATAACTGACGAACGAATGGACCGATCCGAACGAAATTAGGTGCAAAAATCAAAATCCGTAAACACTGGAAGCCTATCGTTTTTATACGCAATCGAATGTTCAGAACCCCCCCTAAATTTTCGATTGAAATTATGACAAAATCGTCAAAAAATCAAAACCTCTCATATAGTTACGTAAATAGATATTTCTGATGTAATTTTTCATTAGAAAACGATGGACATAAATTTTAGAACGCTAACACGACCGTTCTCGAGATATTGCACATTTTTCAAAAAAATTATCAAAAAGTTATATAAAATAAAAGATAAATATTTCCTATTGAGAAGCATGTTCACTTTTCATATGTAATACAATGCGATAAATTTGGTGACATCATTCTCGTGGGTCTAGCTCGTTCCATTCATTAAAAATGATACGTTGAGTAATACTTTTGCTGTTGAACGCCAATAGTCATTTATCTGCTGTAAGAATAATTTATTTCTCCGTTCATAACGCTTGGCGAGATTTTAGCGACGGATTTGGCGGAATTTTGCAAACTTGGCGACATTTTTAACTGTTGCCAAATTAACAAAAATCACGCTAATTTGATAAAAATGACGCTAAATCAATGAAAATGACGACTAATTGAAGAAAATTCAATATCTTGGAAAGAATATAAGTAGCTACTATAAGATTAACATTTAATTGTAAAAGTAGTAAATTTATTGCATTACATAAGGAAAGTAATGTGTTGCCCACATCATATTTTTATTTTATTTTATGCAGTTTGTTCATACATATATTTGAGAAATGTGCAATATCTCGAGAACAGTTCATGCTAGCGTGCTAAAGTTTATGTCAATCGTTTTCTATTAAAAAACTACATAAGAATGGACTATTTGCTACTAATGCTGAAGTTTTGAATTTTAGATGATTTTTTCAAAGTTTTACTCGAAAATTTAGTGGGATTTTGAACATTTGATTGCTTTTAAAAACAAAAGGCTTCTAGTACTCACGGATTGCAATTTTTGTGCCAAATTTCGTACGAATCGCTCCTTTCGTTCGTCATATATCTTCTTCACAGTCTCACTAACACACACTCAAACACACACACAAACACACCCACGCACACACACACGCATACATACACACACACAGACATCACCTCAAAAACGTTTGATTCGTGTTCAGGTATGTTTGAAACGTGCTCTCCCGCCGAAAACTCGAATTCGAATTTTCGATCCCATCACATTACTTCCTTATACATTATACTATGTATATCAGGAAAGCAAAAATGGTTAAAATAATGCAGAAGAAAATACGTTAGAAATGTTTGCAGGTCATATCAAGAAAACTGGGCAAATATAGAATAAGTATATTTGACGTAACGCAAAATATTATTCATGGTAAATGAAAGCAAAGTAAACCGATCATTTTTATTGGTGTTCAATGCAGGGAAAATTTATTGAGAAAATAAATGTAATAAATGTAAAGATCAATATACCTTAAAATTATTAATCATCAAATTTTATGTGAAATTATGTCAGAGAGATTTTATGGAATGGCCAGTTTCAAAATAACTACTATGGACTATGATATTTCCAAGGGGAAAATATTTTATAGAGAAATTTGTAAACATATATTGTGTTACATAAGGTGTAAAATTACAAAAAAGTAAAAATAGCAGCAGCCTGTCACTAGGGTGTAGGGTGGACTGGAAAGGTAACTAGAGGACTTGTTGAATTTGCAAAACACTTAAGAGGTAACACATAAAACAATTTTAAATACACATTTGTCTGGGAGATATTGCTAAATAACATTTGAAAGTTATCGAGAAATCAAATTGTACTTAAAGTTTTTAATTGACTCTTAGTGCATATTTAGTGTTATGTTATTTGGAAATGTTTATTCAACTAGGGGGCTCTGAAACCATGCTCGCTGATCTGCGCCAACCCCCGTAACTCACTTCGCCAGTAGGGAGAGTTCACCTCCTAACGCTGCGTTCGCAGAGCTCATTTCACGAGCTATTTCAAGCCAAACTAAAGTTTAAATCTGTAAAAAGTTTATTTCATCGTGCTACCCTACTGTCTTTCTATAAATATTCTAAGTTTCATATTACTTTCCTTATATACATAATGTATAAGGAAAATATTTTGACGGTGTCGAAAATTCGAATTCGAGTTTTCGACGGGAGATCACGTTTCAAGCATCCCTGATCACGAATCAAACATTTTTGAGATGATGTCTGTGATTCTGTGTGTGTGTGTGTGTGTGTCAGTGAGGCTATGGAGACGATATCTCACGAACAAGTAGAGTGATTCGAATGAAATTTCGTACAAAAATCACAATTCGTAAATACTGGAAGCCAATTGTTTTTAAACGTAACCGAATATTCAGAATCCCCCTAAATTTTCGAGTGAAATTTTGAAAAAATCATCAAAAAACCAAAACCTTTAATGAAGTTACGCAAATAGCCATTTCCTATGTAATTTTCCCTTAGGAACTTTAGAACGCTAGCATGAACCGTTCTCGAGATATTGCACATTTTAAAAATAAATTTATCAAAAACTCCCATAAATTAAAAAAAATGTATTAACTGTTGAGAAACATGTTCACTTTTCATTTGTAATACCATGCGATACATTTGGTGACATCATTCTCGTGGATCTAGCTCGTCCCATTTATGAGAAAAGATACTTTGAGTAATACTTTTGTATTTGAGCGTCAATAGTTATTTATCTTTTTTAAGAATAACTTATTTATCCGTTCATAACGCTTGGCGAGATTTTGGCGCCGAAGCGGAATCTAGCCAAGTTGGCGGAATCTCGCCAACTTGGCGACTTCTTTGATGTTGCCAAATTAACAAAAATCTCGCCAAATGGATAAAAATGACACTAAATCAATGAAAATGATGACTAATTGGCGAAACTTCAATATCTTGGAAAGAATATAAATATCTACTTGTAACACAATATTTGTATTACATGTTGCCACCCCAATTTCAAATGCCAAACAAAATAATGAACTATCTAAATGCTGCAGAGGGAGCCAATCACAACAAATGCATATATAAACAGTGGTCATCCCCGTCTGCAGCAACAGCGAATGGTAGATGTGGTAGGGAATGAATGGGGGAAAGAAAAAAGCGCCCCAAAGCCATATTCAAAAAACTTCAGTCGACTTAAAACTTTTGAACGAGTCAGCATCATGTCTTTGGTTTTGTGAAAAGTGTCTGTAGAATGTGAGCAATAGAATGGTAGCGTGTGCAAGTATGAGAGGTGCAACGGTTTTCCTACATCGAGATGGCACGAACATGCACGTAACACAAAGAGTAGAGGTAACCAACTTTCAATTGTCACTATTAGCACGGAAGGCACATCTTTATCGATTATTAAAATAATTAACTACCAGTTCGTATGAGTAGATCATATGAACGAGTTCGTAAATATTGAACTATAAGAACTATTTTTTATTGATTGCTTAAAGGAAACTGTTTTAAGAAATTTAAGTCAAAGTTATTATGTGTGTAAATATAAGTATTAATGTAATATTGTCAGTATTATGTGTCCTTTAATAATTGAGTTAATTATAGCATAGTTACTCCAGATACAATGGATATCTATTAAGTAAAATATTAAAATAAATTGAGCAATTAAGCATGTGTATTTCTTTATGTTTTGTGTGTTCGTATCTCGAGCTTGAGAACCGGGGGCTTACATGCTCCACCCTTAGTGGCGGCATCATAGGTAAGTCATAGAATAATACCTTTTTGATTAGAATAAGTTTACCTTATGACATTACTATAGGAAAAACCTATTTTTTTTATTCTAAAAGTCGTAAATTCATTGCATTATATAAGGAAAGTCATGTGTTGCCCACATCAGATTTTTTTTGTATGTAATAGTTTTGGCGATATGAAACAGAGAAAATCGATGGACGTGCCGATATGAAAGAACATTTTTCACTTCAGAAGTGCATAAATACACAAAGAATAGACGTAGTCCAGAATGCATGCGAAAATATGCCAAGAATGTTTCTCGTTGTCATATGTTGTACATTCTCAATCAAAAGCAAATGACCTTACCGTAAATGATGGAACTCCACTTAAGTCAATTATTTTTATTCGTGGCAGATATTCAGAACGAGGATTTTCAGAAAGGTTTCATCTTTGACGAAATTAATGTCGTCATCCAAATGCAAATATAAATATTTCGAATAGTGAATAGTTCTAATATTATTTCTAATTTTTATAAATGCTGTTCGATTATAATTATAAAATTTAATTTAAATGGTTTTAAGTAATGTATCACTTTTTATGCAAACAAATTAAAATATTTATTAATGTAGAAGCAGTATTTAGATCATTAAAATAAAAAAATCTTAAAATTGATATCCCTCATACAGATGTAATCAAACTGTTTTAAAATAAATAAAACAAATACGAGCCTTTTTAAAACAAGTTGCGCTAAGTGCTGCAATTAGCACCAAATAATGCTAAAAATACCAAATATCTCTATATTAAAATATGAAAAATCAATTATGCATATAGCATTGATTATGAAACACTGTATAACTGCAATGCAATTTTATTTAAACATTTTTAATTTTAAAATTATTTTTTAAATTATCACAATACTTAATTTATTATATTTGAAAATTTAAAACTTCATCGAAAAAATGAACTTTATTCAAATGACGTCATTGAAATATAAATGGCCTGGCTCTCTATATACAAGTAGTAAATATTTCATTCATACACTTTTATTCGATTTCTTTCATTCATCACATTATTACAATAAATTATTTTAATTAAAAACTTAAAACCATGGCGGTAACATTAATTTAACTCTATGTTTAAAACTTCATCGAAAAGGTATGTATAAAATTGGCTGCTTCTTTATGTAAAGCCAATGAATGTTTCATTCATATCAGCTATACTGCAGACTCCAGAGCTAAATTTTGTGTTAAAGAAATTCAGCAATTCTTATACAACTCATCTTACAGCTTGATGTGTTTATATCTTTCATGAGTGAAAATTAGGCTTCGTTGTAGAAATATTCAAAGTTTAATAATCATTAAAACTCAAATATGCTGTAATTGCATTGTTTCAGAATATAGAAGCACATAAATTAAGCAAACATACCGCGGTTTTAGGACGGATACAACACTAAATATAAATTAATAAATTTAAAAATCACGATTTTGACACAAGCTGGATGGCATTGATCATTTAAACTCAAATATATTGTAATTTTGTTGTTTCAGAATATAGATTCACAGAAATTAAGCAAAAGTAATCGGTTTTAGAACGGAAACAACACTGCATATTACTTAAAACGAACTTTAAAAATCCCAACTTTGATAAAAGTTGAATGCCCAATTTTATTTTGAAGTGGATCACGTGATCTCTTCATATAATATGGGTGTAATTAATATTCTAATTTTTATTTAAAAAGTACGAGGTGGACAGCACAAGACTTCCCTTATATAATGCAATGAATTTACTACTTTTACAGTTAAAACAAGAAAGATCAATCATGCTTAAAGCATTGATTATGAAACACTTTCCAACTTCAATGCAGTTTTATTTAAACATCTCTAAAATACAATACATTCCTCGGTAATATTTTAAAACTTATCACAATACTACATTAATTTATTATATTTGAAAACTTAAACCTTCATCGAAAAAATGAACTGCATTTAAATGACGGTATTGAAATATAAATTGCCTGGATTAAACATCTCTAAAATGCGATACATTCCTCGGTAATATTTTTAAAATCATCATAATACTACAATAATTTATCATATTTGAAAACTTCATCGAAAACAAATGACATTCATTCAAATGACGTCTAAAAAAAATAACACGCCTGGCTCTCTCTATAAAAGCAACATTTCATTCATAACATTTTCCCATTCATTTCATCACAGAACTAAAATAATTTATTTTATTTAAAAACTTAAGGCCATGGAACTACAAGTAAATAAACTATTGCTTAAAACTGCTTCGAAAAAAATCGTCCTTCTGTTTTGTAAAATCAATGAATATTTCATTCACATCAGCTATGCAGACTCCATGAGCTAAATACTTTTGCGTTAAAAAAATACATCAATTCTTATACAACTCATCCCACATATTTTGCTGTTTACATTTTAAATAAGTGAAAAACAGGCTTCGTTGTAGAAATAATCAAATTTGGATGATCATTTAAACTAAAATATTTTGTCATTGCGTTGTTTCAGTATGTAGATGCACAGAATTTAAGACGAATACAACACTCAATATGAATTAAAAAGAACTTTAACCCTTTCGCGACGAGTTTTTTTTTTTTACAACAGAACAATTTTAGTAGCATAAACTATGAGTAGGGCACACTAGAATGCTAAAACTAAGATGTTATATTTTTAGGGAAATTTTAAACACTGATTTAGGACCGGGACATATATGTCCCATCAGTCCTGACCACTGGGACATATGCGTCCCAGTAGTCTTCAATGAGTAATTTTGTAAATAAAACCAATGATTTTCTAGTCATAAAAATTTAATTATGAATGGTATGGTTTGAAACAATCAATGCACAATGGGACATTACACATCGTGCACATTATTTTAGTGCGCGATTCCTTCTTTTGTTGTGCACATTTACGGCACCTCCGTCGTGTTTTTGTTGTTACTGGCAGATGGTCACCAACATTGAGTAAGCTTCGTGATGTTTTGGATGGGCGTCCAGTTCCTCTACGGCGTTGATACTGTGCGTTGAGCTTTCCGGACGCCATCAAGGCTTCTGCAAGAGGTACAATGAAATCAAGAAGTGGGGTTTTTCGATGTTTGAGTTCGGAGTACGCAATCCATGAGTTGACCACTGCGCTCATCAATAGGCGAAAAAATACTTTTTTCCACCACTTGCAAGATTTTCGATCTAATTCATAGACATTTGCCATTTGGTCTGCAAGGTCTACACCTCCCATGATTTTGTTGTTTGAATTCGATTGCCACAGGGCACTCAAATTCTTCTTTGCTTCCATTTTTCATGGTGCGATTTACTTTTGCGTATTTAGCTTCGTGGCAATTACTTAGCATCATCACTTCCTTTGAATCAAGCCACCTCGCACACATTGTTCCATTTTTAGTTACGAGAAACTCAGCCTCACCCCTTTTGCTTAATTTTGTTGCAAAATTAGGAACATCTTTGCGTGTCTTGATGCACGTACCAACAGCAGGAAATTTCAGGGTTTCCATCAGGTGCACGCTTGTAAAAAATCGGTCAAACGCAAGCATCACGTCTTTTCCTCGGATTGTCTCCGTTAGCTTTGATACTAACCGTTCCCCGAGTATGCCTTGAACTTCACCCGTTTCTTTTCCGGAATAAATGTTCATGTCATATACATATCCTGTTTTTGAATCACATCGCTGCCAAATTTTTATCCCTCTCTTCACAGGTTTCATCGGCATATATTGTTTGAGGGATGAACGTCCCTTGAATTTCGCCATTGATTCATCAATAGATTGATATGAGCTTTCGCTTCGGCACTGTTTGAAGGTTTGTTTCAGGCACGAAACAACCTCGTCAATGTAATATGTTTTACTTGCATTTTCTGGTTCAGCAAAATGTAGTTTCGACAACAACGTTTTACATCTGTCTCTTGAAATAGCATTTTTTATTGCTACGTTTCCCAAAGAAGGATTAGATGACCAATAATGAGAGAATTTCGGCACCTTATTGTAAGACATGACAAGCATGCATCCAAGGACAAGCATAATTTCAGAGGGGTCTGTAGGGTGAATTGTTTGTCCTAACTTTTCGAGTCGTTGGTTTGTGCATTGAGAGATCCAAATCATAAGACTTTTTGGAAATATCTTGAGAAACACGTCCAATTCGGTAGCTGAACGATTTAAGTTGAATATCAAACTAGGCGATGACTCTGCTGGAATTGTCATTCGAGGTGGGAAAGTTGAATCTGCATGAAACCATAAGATTGGTCTGCAGCCTGAAGCATTAGCTGATGGTATCTCATCAACTGATGAAAGTGATGCCGTATCAGTATCACTCAAAACATCGCTGTTCTTTGTATTTTGGGGAATGGTATCATGATCGATATCCATTTCACACTCGTCTGAATCGGATGAGTACTGCAAATTGTGTGCTGGATCTTGAAAATCGGGATCGTCTATTTCATCATCCAAATCAATATCTTCGTCATCTGACTCTTCTAAAATTTTTTTGATTTCTTCATTAGTGAGTCCGCGGCGTCGAGTCATTTTAGATTGAATTAATTTGTGCCTAAATTAAAAATAATAAGCAACTATTTCAAAAGTAACCAAAAATATAATATCAAGAGAAATGATCACATGGGACTGTTGGGACAATGTGTTCCCACTATCCAAGACGAGAGGGACACATATGTCCCGATAATAAAAACGGAAGTAAAACTTTGTCACTTACCAGTTCATTAGAGGTAATCCGCTTCGTGAGCAACTTATCTGGCCTTAGATTTATGGATCAATCAAAATTTAATCGAAAATAGGCGGTATTTTCCAAAACTAAACTATTTACGTTCGTACAGCATGGAATGAGCTGCTAGAACACTTCAAAAACGCGGGAATTGCGTTATGTACGGTAGTGCCATCTATGTTCTGTGAATGAAAATATCTTCAAAAATATTGGAAGGACTGGTGGGAAAGTCTCCCATTAGACAGAGAAGAGTTTCTGTCCCAACAGAATTTTTTGAAATTTGCTTGGGACGTATGTGTCCCGTTAGGCGCGAAAGGGTTAAAAATCAGAATTTTGAGACAAGATGGATGCCATATTTTATTTTGAAGTGGGTCACGTTATCTTTTCATATCATGATCACGTGATCGCTTCCTATAAGAAGTTTAATTATTATTTTAATTTTTATTTAAAAAACTACTGAATATATTTTGCTGAATTTTTTTATATATGTTATGGAATAATCTGAATATTACTTAAAACTTAATTTGTGAAGTAATTTGTAAATTTTAAATCTGCTTAAAAATGTTTGAAAAATTAGTTCCCATAGAGTTCAATGTATTTCATTTTTTCAACCCGGGTTCAATCCAAAACTAATTGGGTGTCATTATTCATTTATATTTCCATAGGTTCTACAGACAGTCTAAACAACATACTAAAATTTCATTTTGATTAAGTCATTCTTACGGCAATTATCGTGCTAACGGACAGACAGACAGAATGAAGAAAGTCATAAACACTTTTCAACTTTGTTTGTAAAGTGTTAAAAATGTTATTCTTATAGTAGATACTTATATTATTTCCAAGATATCTTATTTTCGTCAATTAATCGTAATTTTCATTGATTTAGCATCATTTTTATCCACTTGACGATAGTTTCGTTAATTTAGCAACATTTAAGAAAGTCGTCAAGTTCCCCTTTGGAAAGTTACTACAGGTATCTATCTGTTCCAGCCAGGAGCATTTTGCACTTTATTGCGTGTAAAATTAACATACATTTTTCGTCTACCGGGTACCAAAAGAAATGTATTTACATGGTTATTTACAATAGGATCAGGGTCCCCGGGACTAATATATACAGCAAGTTAAAAGGAAAAAACAATAAATAAGGAAAATATACATATATAAACAGGCAAGAAAAATTTACAGATGAAAATCACAGGCTACAGGTGACAATATAGGCATCCAGGAGACAATAGATAGGTGGTTATATTTACATTTCATATTTCAGTATCTTCTGTTCTTCACCAGCAACATCGGGGCTCTGGTTCCCCTCACAATCTAACACTTCATGTGCGCGCAGATTCTGGTTCTCCACTTGCGTTGTCAGCAGCTGAACCAAGTTGGGATTGTAGATGGGGGACACGGGTCTGGCGATGGTGTCCACGCAGGGTGTGAAGTGGATGCGAGTCAGGATCTGAGATGCATCATTATCGATCGGCATGTTAGTATTTAAGTTCATATTGTCGACGACAGATATTAGCGGGGAAGAGTTAGAGAGTTCATAATTTAACTCGTCCTCCGGTAGCGTCGCACCACACTTGATGCTAGATTGTTTATAAGCACCTGGATACCGTGCAAGGTTTGTCTTCTTATGTTTGCCGTGTGAGGTAGCGCATTATCTTGCTGGAAAACATCATTTAGAAACCTCTGAAGGCAGGGAAGTGCGTCGCAGCACCTCATCCGCATATCGTCGTGCCATCATTGTTCCTCTGATACGAACCAGTGCTGACTGGCTGTCGAAAACGATGGCACCCCAAACCATGATGTCGATGTCGAACAGTGTGGCGTTCAAAAGTTGCAGCAGGATTGGATCTGTTCCCACGTCGCATTCAGACTACGGCGACTGTCATTCGATAAACAGAACCGATAGTCGTACATGAGGCTCGGGCCCGAGACCATTGCAATCTCTCACGTCGTTGTCTTATCGTTAACGGCAGTCTTCGTAAAGGACGGTTTGAGTACAAGCCGCTTTTGGCTAATAGTCGAGAAACTGTTCTCTCTGATTTTAGAACATCCAATATGCCCTGCAAACTTTGCCGGATGTCGAGAGAGTCGTTGTTTATGGAACATCTACCACATGCCTTCGAATGTCTCGGTCAACACGTGTTGACGCACGTCTGGATGGACCTGTACTACTGTGACGATTCATATGTTCTTTTTCAATCCATCTTCTCCAAATCCTTTGCACAGTGGACTCATCTACGTTTGTTTCAGCGGCGATACGCTAATACGCCGATACGGCCACCTAGATGTACGTAAACCTAAAATGAATCCAAAGGCAGAATTGTCCAAATGCTGAAACAGACATCGGCGTCATCGAGCAGGCATCGTTTTAATAATGTCTTCTGAAACGAAAAACAGCTCAGAAAACGGGTTTCCTTAGGCGACAGACAGTAACGACTGTTGGCTCATCTGCCACTTCCACCCCTTTATTCCGCGCTGTAGTCACGTGATCTACTTGCATTTGAAATCAACTGCAAACATCGGCCATCTGCGTTTGTCTCGCAATTTGCATAAGTTTATAGCCAAAGCTTTATGATGTTGCATCTTCATTGTCGGGTAGTGCGTATTATAGTTTAATAAATATTTAATGTCAAAATCAAAATAAAATATTTGAGCTGCGAGGTCGCGTCCTGGATAAACTAGCAATAGCAATACCATAAATTTCTGCAGGAAAGTACCTACACAGTTGGATTTTTGCAAGAAGGTACCCTTTCTTAATTTCGATATAGTTTATGAGATATGTTATTTTTTATGCACTTCTGTAGTGAAAAATGTTCTTTCGTATCGGCACATCCATCGATTTTCTCTATCTCTACCGCAAAATCTATAGCATACAAGAACATGAAAGCATAACAATAGCATACAAAAACATTATAAGTACAGTATGATATTTGGGTACAATGCACCAAGTGTTGCTACTGTTGCTAGCAAGGTTATTTTTCAACTAGCTAGAATTTTATTTCAAGAATAACTTGATTTACTAAAGTATTTTCCAATTGGATAATCAACAATATACGTTATACGAATTTCATTAACAGCCGGAAAAATCCAAGTTTCAAACACATAAAATAGCTTCATGTCCAACAAAATAGAGCTTATCTGCTTTCCATTCTAACTGTAGACTGAACAGAAAAATAAAATTATTGCTTATCGCGTTTATTGATTTGTAATAACGCAGTTTTTACAAAAAAAGCTTTTCAAGATTTTATTTCACAAAATCTACTTAGACAGAGCTTAGATAATGATTTATATACATAAAATTTCGAAGGACTAGGAATATTCACTATTTCCATTTTCGGATCAGAAATTTCATTTCCCTTGAAACTTTGGTGATAAATGTAGGGGTACAACATCAAATTCTGGAGGAAGTAGGGTGTTTCACTGCATATTTCCTAATCTGGTTAAAACTTTTTCATTCCTAAAGCATCTACATTTCACCATTGGTTATAAATAGAAGGATATTCTGGAGAAGGTAAAGTAAATCACAAACATTTTCCACTTATGGTTGCTTTCCTACTTCCAGTTCAAGAATGTTCATTGAAATATCTATTCCTCAGGTTATTAAGACGCCAGGATAGTGAATGAAACATCTGTTTCTCAGAATGGTAAGGCACCAGGAGAGTAAGTGAGACATTTATTTCTCAGAATAGTAAGGCACCAAAAGTGAAACATCTATTTATCAGAATAGTAAGGCACCAAAAGTGAAACATCTATTTCTCAGAATAGTAAGGCACCAAAAGTGAAACATCTATTTCTCAGACTAGTAAGGCACCAAAACTGAAACATCTATTTCTCAGGATAGTAGGGTATCAGGATAGTAAGTGAAACACTTATTTCTAAAGCTCATAAGGCATTTCATACATCTTTATGAACGTAGCATACGCCCATAATGCAGTAATATATGCATTGAGCTGGATACGTTTTTTGCTCAACGCTGTGATGCTGGCCTAACCCGCTTTGGCTCCGAGATTAAACCCCAACACTGCCAATTTGAAGATTTCGCGTTAACGTTACATTGGTGATCTTGGTCGAACACGAAGCATCTTTCTCTCAATCATTTCCAATTATTCAGATTGATTTTGGAAATTGTTTAGGCATTAAAAAAATCCACCTTCCATGTTCCCTACAAGATGTCGCCATGAAGCAGTTAATTGTAGAAATGGAACTCAGTCACACTTTTCATCAGTCACGTGATTGGCAACACAATTCACCACAAATGTCCCTCCTCATGGCCTCATGTTCGCTCTTTCCTTCCAACTTCTACCTCGCACACTTTATGTAACCCAACAATAACTTTGGTCGATAACTCATAACACACTGGGAGGGGGAGTACATAGCGGACGCTCATTAGCGGACGCTCATTTGCAGACGCTTAGAGGACGCTTGCTATCACGATACCTCCCCACAATATACAATGGGAAGGATATTGTTGCCAATAGAATAAACAGGCATGAGACACCCTCTCAGCGTCCCATAATGCCGTACCAAGACAGATATGCACTGGTGGCGTGATTGCCGGGTCTCAAACCTGCGGCGTCCACACAGTACATAAGCTGCCGCCCCTGCTAGAACGTAACCATCATAGCTTCTTTAAGAAATCGTGATATATAACCAATCCCTGAAAAGCTCTGAATTCTGCGAATCATCATGGCATTATAGTTGATCCATCAGCTCCGACGGACTTCAATCCTCCACAAGTCCTGACTTCTTCGGACCGTTATGGTTGTCTAACCTATCCACAGCTCTGATGGCCTGTGACTCTAACAAGATAGGTCTATTCCGGAATGCTGTCAAGTCTGATTATACCATACACCCATCCTGATGAGGAAGTACCTACTCCAAACCAAGTCCTCAAGGAACTCTTAAGACAGCTCCGCTAAGGACAAATCAATAATCCCCCGAATGATGGAGGTATTAGGATTTGTACTGCTTATTTATTTATTTAATTTTGTTTTTGTTTTTGTTTTAAAGATCTATTTAAATATATGTGCAGATACCAAATTTAGGTAAATGTAAATAATTAGAACTTTTGAGTATATGGGCCTTAAGATAAACTTAAGGTCGATAACTAACAGTTTTGACCGCATGGGGCCTTGAAGTCAACATAGGCGTCAATGTATGTATGTGATGTTATAATGTCATTGAAATTCTTAATATATTTGTGTTAATAAAAATTACTGGCCACATAATTATCTGATAATCTCAAAACACAACGCAATATCTTTGGATGAATTAATTAGCACCACAATCCTTTTCAGAGCTGAGTTGACGAGACACTGTACGTAAGTAATTGCATATTATATGTGTAAATTTACCGTTTCACATATCTATCTTAGACTCGATTTGCGATTCTCCACATTATAGCAATATTCTTTCCCTATACTTTACTAAGCATTGTAGGGAAAGTAAATTTGAATTTAGAGTTGAAAATCAGGTAGGAAAAAAATTAAGCAGTGTCTCATATGAAACACGTGATGGTATTCTTACACTATTTTACAGGAATATGTAATAAAAATAATAATAAACCTCTGATTAACAAATGAAATATATAATAAATTAATAAATTTTATAAAATATATAATATTATATATATATATATATATATATATATATATATATATATATATATATATATATATACATATATATATATAATCTTTTTATATATTATCTTTAATAAAACAGTTATTTATGTATATATATTTATTGTAGAGTATATATAAGTCCACATTGATTCAGAAAAAAAATCTGATGTGGACAACACATGACTTTCCTTATATAATGCAATCAATTTACTGCTTTTACAGTAAAAAAATAGGTTTTTCTTAGATAATAATATTCTTTACAAGATATTGAATTTTCGACAATTAGTCGTAATTTTCATTGATTAAGCGTCATTTTTATCCATTTGGCGAGATTTTCGTTAATTTGGCAACATTTCAAAAAGTCGCCAAGATGGCGACATTCCGCCAAATTCTTCGCCAAAATCTCGCCAAGCGTTATGCACTAAGAAATAAGTTATTCTTGCAGCAGATAAATGATTATTGGCGTTCAAATACAAAAGTATTACTCAAACTATCTTTTTTCATGAATGGAACGACCTAGATCCACGAGAATGATGTTACCCAATTTATCGCATGGTATTACATATGAAAATTGAACATATTTCTCAATAGGAAATATTTTTTCTTATTTTATATGACATTTTGATAATTTTTTTTTAAATGTACAATATCTCGTGAACGGTCCATGTTAGCTTTCTAAAATTTATGTCAATCGTTTTCTAATAAAAATTACATAAGATATGTCCATTTGCGTAACTTTATTAGTGGTTCTGATTTTTTGACGATTTTTTCAAAATTTCATTCGAAAATTTAGGGGGATTCTGAACATTCGATTGCATATAAAAACAATAGGCTTCCAGTGTTTACGGATTGTGATTTTTGTACCAAATTTGGTTCGAATCGGTCCATTCGTTCGTCAGTTATCGTCTCCACAGATTCACCGACACACACACACACACACACAAACCACACACACACACACACACACAAACCACACACACACACACACACACAAACCACACACACACATAGACCACACACATACACCACACACATACACACACACACCACACACACACACACCACACACACACACACACCACACACACATACATACACCACACACATATATACCACACGCACACATATTGCGTATAAAACAACAGACTCTCAGTATTCACAGATTGCCATTTTTGTACCAAATTTCGTTCGAGTCGGTTCATTCATTCGTCAGTTATCGTCTCCACAGACTCACTGACACACACACACAGACCACACGCACACACGCACACACGCACACTCTTACGCACATACCACACACACATACACACACATACACACACACACAAACAATCCACACACAAGCACGCACACACACACACACACACACAAACCACACACACACACATACACCACACACATACGCACACACACCACACACACGCACACACACACCACACACACACCACACACACACTCACACCACATACACACACACACACACCACACATACATACACAACACACACATGCACCACACGCACGCGCACACACACACACACAGCGAGAAATTACCTCAAAAATGTTCGATTCGCGGTCAGGGATGCTTGTAACGTGCTCTCGCGTCGAAAACTTGCATTCGAATTTTCAACCGCGCCATAACACTTTCCTCATGCGTGTATATAAAGAAAGTGAAAATGCTTGATGTAGTCGCTGTCCAAATCCTTTTTAAATTGAGAAGTTTTAGGTCAGGGCTAACGCTGGACCTATGGCATCAGATAATTTGCAATCTGGCATGGCGATTTATAATGCATTGCCATGTGTCGTCATCCATTTTAATGTCTTTGTTGAATGTTCAAATTTTAATCTTTTATTCTTAAAAATGATGTTGGCATCTCAAATAAGTAATATTTAGATTTTTAACTATTAAAAATACATAAATAGTTCAGAGCTTTATTTAAATAATTATTTTTTTGAAATGGCAACAAAGTTTTCAACAATGAATCGTAATTGTTCATGACAATAATGATTAAGAAATGTTCTATTTGTTCATTTCAATAAAGCTTGCGAAACATTGTGTGTTTATAAAATTCAACAATTATGAATTCAACTTTTACTACAATGCTATACATTTTAAGAATCGTAACTATATATTTTCCCGTGCTTTGTAGAAGTTTGATTTTTGGTAAGTAATTAATTACATTTCAAATTGTATCTTATATGTATAATAAATATTCATTAAAAATGTAAAGGAAGTCTGCGATATTACCATTTATGCTGTATAGTCGCCAGTTTCCCGTCCAATTAGCTTATGCACTGCCGATAAACAAGGGTCAAGGCCAAGCTTTTGACAAATAAGTTGTGTAAATTATTTATTTAAAAGTAGAAGGTATGTCCGTCACACGGAATTCAAAATTTGCAAACCATTACCTCGCATTTGGCGTGATTTTCGTCAATTTGGGGATGGATTTAAGATTGCTGTAGAGATCATTTCTTAATTTGCAGTCTATGCATTTCGGCCTCTTCTTTTCAAATTTTTAAAAAGGATTCTTAAATTTGACGTGCTCGCCATCTTTTTACACTTTCTTTGTTTAACTGACGTTTCTTTTCCTTTCTGACCTCTCCATTTTCCATTAGCCAACACGTTTGTGAAATAAAATGTGTTTTGAATGTCAAAACCTGTTACAAATGCCGGTCGTTTGGCCAGTGGACCTTTAAACAGAGAACTAGCCCTCTAGTATTTCTTAATGATTAAATTAAAAGTCACTAGTGCAGGGCACTTGTCCAAATGTTTTCCAGACATAGGCTATCCTTGGTCACATAAAATGTAATCCGGGGAAGCTGCAAGTCCGATTCGATGGAGATAGGCCCTGAGACAGTCACGACCAGTCAGATGATCCTGCCAACTGCTTCTCGTCACACCAAATTAATAATGCATACTACCTTTATATGAGCTCAAATTTTCAAAACCACTTATAGGAGGCGTTCCCGATTCTCCCATTTCGGATAGCAACATCCATTGACCGGTTTCGTGCTTGTTATGCTCGTAAGCATAAAATAGTCATTGCCGTCAATGACAGCAATGAAACTTGCTAGTTATAGTGCTGTCATAGTGAATATCAGTTGTTCTAAGCTGGTGACTGCATAATTAGCTACATGCGCAGAATAAGTCAGTTATAGGAACGCAACAGCCACATTCCGATCTACTAGACTGAAAAAATATATAACGGAAAATGTTTCATATTCTAAATATAGTAAATGCACGTTCATAAAATATCAAATACTTTTATTCACAGTATTAGATTGTACTATTTTGAAGAAAAACTCTTGCTTATTCTCTTTTTATAGAATACTAAAATTTCGAAAAAGGTTTTTGAAAAGCTGTAGCAGGAGAAATTAAAAATTATCGCCGTTCAGCATCCGCTTTAAAGAAATGTATTTATTAATTAACTCCCATTGATTGAAAAGTAATTGAAATCTAATCACATACAGAATACCACAGAGTTCTACTTGAACAAACAAATAAGTTGATTTTCCGAGTGATTTCTTATCGATGGGAAATGAGGACTTGTGTCCCAGATTTTGATATTCCAAGATCGTATCTTTATTTCTGACCCCAATTCAATATCTTATATGCACTATTATATTCCTTTACTACTCAGTTAGTTTTCTGCAACTGCTTAAGGGTAACATAAACATCTTTAATGATTGATATGTATATATGCATATAATTACTTGCTTATATAACAAAAGGGATAATTTATTTTGCTTTTGAAAAATAAAAATAATAAAGCTTCGACAAATTTTAAGTTCTGTTAAACTCATTCCGAAAACTTTTGAAATGGTAATTGACACTAAACACGATTTCATTTTTCCAATTTCTTACTTCAAATTTAACTCAATATAAAATATTTGTATTGATGCAAATATGATATAATTTTTCAGCATGACTCTACCAGGCTACGCTAAATCTAATTTCTCTTATGAACTTATTAACTGTTTATCTCGCATTATTTCATTCTGTTAAATTGGACTTTAATTAAAAAAATCTGATATGCGTAGCACAGGAATTTCCTTATATGATGCAATGTATTTACTACTTTTACAGTAAAAACAAAATAGGTTATTCTTATAGTATATATTTTTTCCAAGGTATTGAATTTTCGTCAAATATTCGTTATTTTTAATGAACTAGCTTCATTTTTATTCATTTGAAGAGATTTTCTTTGATTTGTTAACATTTAAAAAAGTCGCCTGTTTGGCGACATTCTACCAAATTCGTCGTCAAAATCTCGCCAAGCGTTATGGAAGGAGAAATAATTTATTTTTATAGCAGATAAATGACTATTGGAGTTCAAATACAAAAGTATTACTCAAAGTATATTTTTTCATGAAAAGAACGAGCTAGATCCACGAGAATGATGTCAATAAATTTATTGCATGATATTACATATGAAAAGTGAACATGTTTCTCAATAGGAATTTTTTTTTTTTTACTTTATATAATTTTTTGATAATTTTTTTTGAAAAATGTGCAATATCTCGAGAACGGTTCATGCTAGCGTTCAAAAATTTATGTTCATCGTTTTCTAATGAAAAATTACATAAGAAATGTCTATTTGCGTAACTTTATTAGAGGTATTGAATTTTTCATGATTTTTTCAAAATTTCTTTTGAAAATTTAGCGGGTTCTGAACATTCGATTGCGTATAAAGCAACAGACTCTCAGTATTCACGGATTGCCATTTTTGTACCAAATTTCGTTCGAGTCGGTTCATTCGTTCGTCAGTTATCGTCTCCACAGACTCACTGACACACACACACACACACACGTACACACACACACGTACACACGTTCGCACATACCACACGCACACACGTTCGCACATACCGCACGCACACACGTTCGCACATACCGCACGCACACACGTTTGCACATACCGCACGCACACACACACAAACCACACACATACACACATACACCTCACACACATACCACACACATACTCCACACGCACGCCACGGGCACACACACGCACACAGCGAGAAATCACCTCAAAAATGTTCGATTCGTGGCCAGGGATGCTTAAAACGTGCCCTCGCGTTGAAAACTAGCATTCGAATTTTCAACCTCGCCACAACACTTTCCTCATACATTAGACTATGTATATAAAGAAAGTGAAAATGCTCGATGTCCAAATTCTTTTTAAATATAGAAATTTTGTTTTAATTTAAAATTGATATTGGCATCTCAAATAAGTAGTATTTAGATTTTTAACTATTCAAAAAATATAAATAGTTCAGAGTTTTATTTAAATAATTGCTTTTTTGAAATGGCAACAGCATTTTCAACAATGAATCGTAATTGTTCATGGCAAGAATGATTGAGAAATGTTCTATTTGTTCATATCAATAATGCTTGCGAAACTTTGTGTGTTTGTAAAATTCAATAATTATGAATTCAACTTTTACTACAAAGCTATACATTTAAAGAATCGTAACTATATATTTTCCCTTGCTTTGTAGAAGTTTGATTTTTGGTAAGTAATTAATTACATTTCAAATTGTATCTTATATGTATAATAAATATTCATGATGAATGAAAAGGAAGTCTGCGATAGTACCATTTATGCTGTATTGTCGCCTGCTTCCCGTCCAATTAGCTTATGCCTTGACGATAAACAAGACTCAAGGCCGAACATTTGACAAACAAGTTGTGTAAATTATTTATTTAAAAGTAGAAGGTATGCAAACCATTATCTCGTATTTGGCGTGATTTTCATCAATTTGGATATGGATTTAAAATTGCTGTAGAGATTCCTTCTTAATTTGCAGTCTATGCGTTTTGGCCTGTTCTTTTCAATTTTTTAAAAAATATTCTTAACTTTGACGTGCTCGCCATCTTCTTACACTTTTTTGTTTAACCGACGTTTTCTTTTCTTTTCTGTCTTCTCCATTTTCCATTGGCCAATACGTTTGTCAAATACAATGTGTTTTGATTGTCAAAAGCTGTTTTTCTTTATTGTTCAAACTGTTTAAATATAAATTTAAATCTGCTGACACCACTCAAAGGAAAAAATATGCAGAAAAGAAAAGAAAAGCGAACCGCCTACAAGCAAAAATTTAATTAGCTAAGAAGAGAACGAACGCTCCGGTTTTTATTATGAAGACCGAATTCAAGCAGCAGCAATCGTGGAAAGTCATTGGGTGATGGGAAAAATTGAGTTTTCACTTGCAGGGTTATAAAAATACTGATGGTCTGGATTAGAATCTAAATTTAAATGTTTATCCGTGATTGAAATACGTTTGACAACATTTTGTAGCAGCGTTACTCAGAGGTAGATAGATAGACAGATAAGTGAAGGCGTTTATATTATAAATTGCTGCCAATCAGAAGCCAGCTACCTCAGTTAAATTTTGTAATACTGATGCTATATTTGATATTTCCGTTATCGTTGCCTCTCATTATTTTTAGAATTTATATGTCTTATTGTTGTAAATATACGAGCAGGGGGCCCAGATTTGCGCTCATGGTCATAACGCGGAAGACGGTGATAGTACTCGTAAAGAGAGTTCCTGGGATTCAACCATTGTTAGAAGCAACACAACACAAGGATCCAATGGGTTTGAATTTCGAGACACCTGAAGGAGAAGCCTCGTATATCCACGTCGAATAGTATTGTTGTTCTTTTTAAAACTTAAAAATAGCAGTGAAATGTTTGAGCAATCCATTCCACCGATGTTGTAGTTGACTGGATGCGCTTATAATTCGTAGGCGTGGTTTGCATTACCTTCGACAATGGACGTCTACTGAATTACTTTTAATAAGTAGAGTCAAATAAAAAAGACAAGTGAAGAGAGGAGAAAGTTTACTCTGTAGAAGAGCTTCCGTAGAAAGAGTAAGTTTCTATTACAAGTACACGTAGCTCATCGTAGCTTCATGCTATACAGTGGTACGAAATAAGTACGAGGGATGGTTGGCGGTACTATCAAGGCTGCACCGTGACGACATCTCTAATCCGGGCTTTGGGTTAAACTGGCGGAAGCAGATCGGGTAAGCGAATTTTCAATGCACATATTTTAAAAGTTTGCCTTAAGTCAGAAATACTATGTTGCCGTCTGCATTTTCTGGACGTCGGCAGCAGATCATAGTCCAGATCCAATTCTGACAGGCAGGCTTTCTTAAAGTTGTTGATGAAGAAATTTTGATTGAGACTACGAATTTTTTCTTCAAAGCCAAGGAAACATATATAATATTAATCTCTTGCACTGTGATCTGCTGCTTTACCGAACGTCACGCATTTCTTTTTCAGCCAGACAATATTGGTTGGCCAGCACATTTCGCCGCTATGTCTTATATGTTTAACTAATTTGAATTACGTTCCACTTTTGCATCGCCGCTGCCCCGTAGCCGTTAAACATTTGGAAATGTGATGCAATGGGACAGCTTTAAGGCTATCTGATGCTAAGCAGATTTACATAGATATTCCTGCCACGGTCTGAAATTGAATGAAGTTATTTTTATATAAAGGATATTATTATAATGATATTATCGGTCTACGGTAAGATTATGCAAAAATAAAATTTATATCCGATTTGGCTCAATCTAGTGCTACCTAAATAGTTTCCGTCACAAAAAATTATATCTGTGTTCTGTCGGGTTACAAATAAAATAAAATGTATATAGCCATTGTAACAGAATTGCGTAGGGACAACGTTCTGCGGTAAATGGGTGCTACATCGGTTGAATACATACAGCTTGGAAGCAGAGGAAACTTCCCCGCCTGAAGTTAACTTGACAATCCCATTTTAATGAATGGGGGAATGAAAATAGCTAAATATAGCATTGGATTTTGAGATTTTTTCCTGGAATTTCTTGCAAAACGTAGAATTGGGCTATAAGCAATTGGAACGGTTTTAAAATTATTTTGAAATTTATTAGAAGTATTTTTAAAATTCACGCGAAGTGCAATAATAAGTGCAAAAATTTGTTTTTCCAACTTTGCTCATCTATAGAAAACATTTGAATCAAGTTAAAAAACATTTCAAAACCCCCGCAGAAAGAATGAATATTTTACATTTTTATGCAGAAAGAAAATCTGAGCTATGTTAAACCCAAATTTTATATTTGGTCATGCATTGAATAGAGGCACCATCTCAAAATTTGACATTTATAGATCGGAACAGGTTGTCCCAGAAGTTTAGCTCCGTCTTGATGGGGACGGTGGAGGTTGATGGGGGGGGGGACTCGTTGGATGGAGGGATGGAGGTGACTCTTTCCCACGAAGGTGATGGACAACATGGTGTGACATGGGTGGTGTTATTGTGGTCACAATTTCTTGGATTTCGAGTTTTTGTTTTGAAAACAGGTCTCCCAGGGAAAAATCCAGCTATATTGCAGAAGTGAATGGTCGGTCATTTTAAATTCCCCTGCAATGAATAATATACGTAAAGGGGAAATATGATGAGTCAAAAATCCGATTCCTAAATTTTGGTGGATCTGAATGAATGTTCTGAGCATTTTTGAAACGTATCAACATTTTTTAAAACTTTACAAGATAGTTGAAAAGTGTTTATGATTTTGTTCATTCTGTCTGTCTGTCTGTCCGTTAGCACGATAACTCCCTAAAAAATGACTTTATCAAAATGAAATTTCAGTATTTTTTTCAGACGGTCTGTAGAACCTATTGGAATATAAATGAATAATATCACCCATTTAGTTTGGGATTGAACCCGGGTTGAAAAAATGAAAAAAAATTGAATCCTACGGAACCTAATACTTCAAACATTATTTAAGCGAATTTAAAATTCACAAATTGCTTCCAAAGTTTTAGAAAATATTCAAATTATCCCATAAAATATATAAAAAAATTCAGTAAAATATGTTAGGTAGTTTTTTAAATAAAATTTATTTAATATAGCGAGAAAAACAAATTCAATCAAATTCTGACTTTTACTATATGCTCCAGAATATATGCTCCAGAAAGAAAATGCTCCAGAAAGGAAAGAGATATATATTACATAATAAATATATTTCCAAAAGTTTAATTATTTTATATATAAGAGACTTTTCACATTTTAAAATAAATATGATAAAATAATAAAATAAAATATCAATTTTTCAAATTTTATATAACTATTCATGATATACTTATTTGACGGCATTTTTAATGCACTTTCCTACGTCCTAAAGAGTTGAAATTTGGTACACAACTTGTATTTGTAGAGCATTTTATTCTACAAAAATTTGGTGGATCCTCAAATACAGATCCTACATTTTTTTTCGAAATGGTCTGCAAATAATCCCCGTCCACTTCTATGAATCATTGTTGTGAGATTGTTAAAAATTCTGATGTAGACAGCACATTACTTTCCTTGCAGACTCATATTCACGTTCGCTTTATTTCTACAATAATAATTTGAGTTTATCTGCACGAAATAACACCCATAAGTTTTTTAAATGACACTGAATTTGCATGTTAAACTTAAATATGGTTATCATTTGATAGCTGGACGTATTGTCGGTGGCGTAGCGAAAACGCGAAAAAACTAAAATATCTCAAGAACCGCTTGTCCTAGAGTAATGGGGTTAGTCTTATTCTTTTTGTTGTCAAAAATTACGTATAAAATAAGCGTTTAATTGATATAAATGAGCACACGTAGTCTTTTATTTTTATATTTAACGATTTTTGAGGCCATTTCGCAAAAAAAGCCCGTTCCTTTTTCCCGAATCGCACCAGAATAACGTACAAGTGATTTATATACCAAATTTTGTTAAATTTGGTCCATTAGCTTTTAGCTAGAGTGGACAAAGGCATTTTTTTGCCAGCCATTTCGCAAAGAAGGCAGATTTTTTTATTACGAATCGTACTATTGTACATCAGGAGTTTCCACAAAAAAATGCCTACCAAATTTTATGAAATTTGGTCCATTAGTTTTTCAGTTATGGGAATGCAATATCCTCACAGACACACAGAAACACACACAGATACACCCTTACATACTCAGACGTCTCCCTAAAAATAATTTTTTCGTTTTCTAGAAGTCCCAAAAAGTGTAGATCCCTCGAAAATTGGAGTTCCGATCTTAGGCACGATTCCAATACTTTGAATACATACACACACACACATATATTATCTGTGTACTATCTGTGTATTATCTGTGTATCTAAATTCCGCGCCTACGCAGTTACAATAAATGTGATTTTAAATAATCCCTAAACTTTTATTATTTCTACAACGAAGCCTAATTTTAACTTATGCAGAATGCAAATATTTCAAAGGATAGTAAGGTGAGTTATATACGAATTTCTGAAATTTTTTCACTCAAAAATATTCTGTTCTGGAGTTTGGAATACAAGTTATATGAACGAAATATTCAATGATTTTGCATAGAGAATCAGACGATTTATATTTCGATGAAGTTTTAAATATCTAAGTATAATAAATTACTGTAGTACTGTGATAATGTAAAAGATATCACCACTGAATGAATCATATTTTAGAGATTTTTAAATTAAATTGCGTTTCCGTTGGAATGTGTTTCATAATCAATGCTTATGCATGATTGATATTTCTTGTTTTCAATGATATCTGTGGGTACGATTACTTTCAAACAAGTTATGAAAATCAAATAGAATTTTCTATGATTATTTCAATTGATGAATGTAATAGGCATATTTATTTTCGTTGAGGACGGCCTCAGAGGAAACCTTTAAATTTTCTAACATTTTTTCTTCAAAAATAATATTAAACAATATAAAACATAAGTATATAAAAGGGTTACGAATATAGCTAATGTGTAATATTTTAAATATGTATCCATTTAAAAATGTGATTCTCGAAATATTTCACATTTCTAATTTAAAATGGAAAAATTTATAAGAAACAAGATATTAATTCGTATACTAGGCAGGGTTCTTATCTCGCGAATCATAACAAAATCTAATCAATACCAGGATCACTCACAAGTGACCTATAAAACTTAATGAAATTTGGTCGATTAGTTTTGGCATAGAGTGGATACAAAAACTGTACAGACAGACACACACAAAATTCATGCTAAAAATAATTTTTTCGTATTCTAAAGGCTCCGAAACGTGCTGATCTGTCGAAAACTCGAACTACGATTTTCATCATGATACCAATACTTTCCCTATGCATTACCATGTATTGAAAGGAAAGGAGTAGAAATCATTATATTTACCTTGTATTTGAATATGTCATACAGTGATGATATCAAATTATAGATCGTTACTTCAGACGAACAAATTTTCTCAAAATTTATTTTGTTTTAGTAAAATGCTTTTATATATATGCTTTTTAATTTTTTTTATATTTGGTTTATTTATTTTTTTATATTTACACAATTATTGTTTCTTCCGCTTGAAAAAAAATATATCGCGGATAATCTGGCGGCCTATAATCAAACTTTTGAGGCTATTTAAAGGTAATCTTCGGATTATACGTAGAAAATTACTGTACAATACTAGAATGGAAGGCATTCATATTCAAAACTATTATTTCAAATTAGCATTTTTTCAAAGAGAAATAATTGCAACTTATTTTATGCAACACTACAACTTATCGTATGCACTGTATTGCAGGTTTCATGTTGTATCTGTAACACTGATTTGGATTCCAATCGTCTTTTCAACAAAAGAGTCTATGTTTCAATCCTAATTTATATTTCTGTAACCATTTTTGAGGATTTATGTCTTTTTAACGGATATTATTATGTACTGAGACACTTTTCTGCTTTTTTCTACATGGTATTTTATATTATTTGGTTTTGAACATGGAGTTTTATGTATGGGTGTATTGCCAAATCTAAGCAGTATTTTGAGGAAGAGGTTTGCAGGGTTTCAGGCTTGACCCATGGGCGTCTGACAAGGTCTGCGTGTCGAATCGAATCAGAAACGTTTAGAGCCAGTACGGATCTTTGCTGACGAATTTCACATTTTGATATGCTATAAATAAATATATATAAATAAAATATGACTTTTTTTTAATAACACAGGGATAAAAGCTTAGCAATATATTTTTATACAATTTTACATAAGACGACTAGTATAGTCCGTCAAAGGCAAGGAAACTAACACTCTTAAAAATTAAGGTACAAGTTTTTTAAATACGTTTTTTTTTTAACAATGTATGGCGCTTAGCGTAAAAAATGTTGCACAAACGGTTGTTTTCACGTATCTATCTTCGACATAGAACGAACGACTGGCCGAAAAGTTTCTAAATTTCTTCTAAGTTTCGTTTTTATCAAATTTCTTCTAAATATCGTTTTTTATTAAATTTATAGTATCAATGTTCAAAGTACTGTCTTTTATTTGTGATTTTTGATGTTTCGAGTTATAAGTTTATGATACTGATTTAAATTCATGAAATATTTTAAGTATGGAGTGTTTCAATATGGTTTCTATAATTTTATTATTCTGCCGATACGCAATATTTTATAATTCTGTCATTGCGCAATACTTTTATAATGCACAAGAATCGTATTTTGTAATCTTTTTATGAGTATAATTCACTTTTATTTATATTCAATTGCAATATCATTTAACAAAATTCCAGTTCGTAAAACTTTAGAATGCGCCACTTTGGTAGGAAGAGTCTATTTTTAAACACGGGAGTATACGTCATTTGAGTGGGAGGTGTCAATTTTAAAACACGGAGAAAGACGCAATTTTGCACTTAGAAAAACGAGTGGCAGTCTATTCTCCCGATTTACCAGATAAACTATTGCACCAACGGTTGTTTTCACATAGCGATCTTCGACAGAAACGACTGGCCGAAAAGTATCTAAATTATCAATCTTTATAAATTTCTTCTAAGTTTTGTTTTTATCAAATTTTTTTCAAGTATCGTTTTTTATTAAATTCTCAACTATCAACTTTAAAAAAAATAAGTTGCATGTTTTAAGTCGTTAGAATATTGTTAAATTTGCAAAAAAAATTACATGAAATGCCTTTCTATAAGCTAAAGATGCATTTTAAAAACAGCGGGTGCAATAGGAGAATTGGCGCCAAAAAAGTCGCCAAATTCTGGACAGTACCGGTCTTTGGGAAAATGTCGATTGCTGTTGAGTTGGAAGAATACTATTTTTGGTAGAGTAGAACACTGCGTGAGAGATTCCTGGTCCATAATGATGAAAAATATTTATAATGAGTAAAAAAACAGTAAAAGTTGCCACAAAATAATATAAAGTTAATAGTGTCAATAAATATATCAAGGACTTTGTGAAATTAAAATAAGTTGAGCACGTGACATATTAGAAATCATGAAGAACTCATTATTAGATATGAATGACATTTAATAAAATAAATTAGTACCATGTAACATTATAAAAATTAGTTGCTATGGTGAAATTCTAAGGATTATAAATTAAATGAACTTGCAAATGAAAAATTTAGTCATGCCACCTGGAATAAAACTATAGCCAGTATTGATTATCAAGAAAAAAATGGGAAATATCATTTTAAATATAATATGGCCATTGATATTAGTAAAATATGGGGGGACATTTACTGAACATTATGTAGAGATAAAAATATTCAATTTTAATATAAATGCTATTTAACTTATATATTTTAATATATAAGTTATTTAATTTATATATTTTAAGATAAGTTAAATATAACTTATATATTAAATATTAACTTATTGTATAATATTAATCTCTTGCACTGAGATCTGCTGCTTTACCGCACGTCACGCATTTCCGCTTCAGCCAGCCAATATAGGATGGTCAGTACATTTCGCCGTTATGTCTTATATGTTTAACTGATTTGAATTACGTTCTGCTTTTGTATCGCCGCTGTCCCGTAGCCGTTAATAAACATTTGAAAATGTGATGCAATGGGGCAGCTTTAAGGCTATCTGATGCCAAGCAGATTTACATAGATATTTCTGAGCCAGACTAAAATTGAATGAAGTTATTTTTATATAAAGGATATTATTATAATGATATTATCGGTCTACGGTAAGATTATACAAAAGTAAAATTTATATACGATTCGGCTCAAGCTAGTGCTACTTAAATAGTTTCCGTCACAAAAAATTATATATATCTTCTGTCGGATTATAAATAAAATAAAATGTATATAGCCATTGTAACAGAAATGCGTAGGGACAACTCTCTACGGTAGATGGCGCTACATCGGTTGAATACTACTTGCTACTATAATATATAGCTTGGAAGTGGAGGAAACTTCCTCAGCTGAAGCTAACCTCAGAAACCCAGGTTAATCAATGGGGGAATGAAAATAGCTAAATATAGCATTGGATTTTGAGATTTTTTGCAAAACGTAGAATTGGACTAAAAGCAATTGGAACGGTTTTTAAATTATTTTTAAATTCATTAGAAGTGTTTTTAAATTTCACGCGAAGTGCAAATAAAAGTGCAAAATTGAATCATATTTTAGAGATTTTTAAATGAAATTGCATTTCAGTTGGAAAGTGTTTCATAATCAATGCTTATGCATGATTGATCTTTCTTGTTTTCAATGATATCTGTGGGTACGATAACTTTCAAACAAGTTATGAAAACCAAATAGAATTTTCTATGATTATTTTAATTGATGAATGTAATAGGCATATTTATTTTCGTTGAGGACGGCCTAAGAGGAAACCTTCAAATTTTCTAACTTTTTTTTTTCAAAAATAAAATTAAATATTATAAAACATAAGTATATAAAAGTGTTACGAATAAAGCTAATGTGTAATATTTTAAATATGTATCCATTTAAAATTCTCAAAATATTTCATGTTTCTAACTTAAAATGGAAAAGTTTATAAGAAACAAGAAATTAATTCGTATACGAGGCAGGGTTCTTATCTCGCGAATCATAACAAAATCTAATCAATACCATGATCACTCACAAGTGACCTATAAAATTTAATGAAATTTGATCGATTTGTTTTGGCATAGAGTGGATACAAAAACTGCACAGACAGACACACACAAAATTTATGCTAATAATAATTGTTTCGTGTTCTAGAGGCTCCGAAACGTGTTGATCTGTCGAAAACTCGAACTACGATTTTCAACATGATACCAATACTTTCCTTATGCATTACCATGTATTGAAAGGAAAGGAGTAGAAATCATTATATTTACCTTGTATTTGAATAAGTCATACGGTGATGATCTCAAATTATAGATCGTTATTTCAAACGAACAAATTTTCTCAAAATTTGCATGTTTGTATGGTGAGTTTAGAACGGGCTACACCTGTAAGGTGCAATCCAAACAATATATTCAATAAAATTATTTTGCAAAAGGCAACGATATACTAAATTCGAACTTTCTAACTTCTAAGGTTTTTGAGTTATAACGTGTATTTCTGGTCTATGACAGGGAAGTATAAAAATAAATTTGTGCTTTTGCGTATCATGATCAAAACAGTCTTAGTCAGATCTTAATTGAAGCTTTTCTGTTGAAACTACAGGCCTGCGACCAGTGTTTCTTTCTGGACTTTTTGGTCGGGGGGGGGGCAAAATGACATTTTAGAGGGGTGAAGTTTTATATTTCCCATATAAATATATCTAAATGCTGTGCAACATAAATAGAAACTAGGTTTCATAAAATGTCTCAGGGGACGAATACTCGTCTCAGGGGTCTTCGCCCCCCCGGAGTTATGCCTGAGAAAAAAAACACTACCTGCGACCCATTGTTCATGGTGTATTGAATAGCGTAATCTTTCTGAAACACCCTGCATACTCTGACCGAAGTGAAATAAAAGTGTGTAAGAAACATTTAATTACAGTTTTCAATATTAAATATTGACCTAAAGTACTTTTTTCCTGGCATATGCAACAGTATATTCTGCTTTGATTTCCGCAATTGGTTCATTTTTCTTTCCAATGCAACTGACCATTCAAATATTTTTCCTCTCCTAGACTAGATAAAACTTTGGGGATTGTGTTTGCTAAAACAGGTGTGCCTGAAGGTCCCTATTAGTCTGTGCTAAAGGGCATTCTCTCAGCAGAGTCCCGCGAAACTGCTAAGACTAGCCCTTTCCATTGCTTCAAAGGGGGTGGCTTGTCAATCATAGTTCTACGGAGGGGAAATCATTTTTTTTGGCAACGCCTCTTCCCCCTCCAGCTGTGAGTGCTGAGAACCGAAATTATTTTTTCCTTCGAGAAGCCTATCCTCTTAATATTGAAAAGGGATATGAAAGTGCTTGAAATAGCATTTAATATTTAATTTACAAACATGATATATGCGAAAGCAAAGGTATAAAAACACGAGGGCACAGTGAAACTAAGATGGACCACGTTTCTTATTGATTACGCATACAAGAAAGATTTTAATGATCTATTTTTTTTAAATATAGTTTTATTATTTTTCTTTCCTTACAGTTCTTTTGATAATAATTTCTTTATGAGAAAAAAATTCCAAACACCACAAGCTAGGAGACTTGAAGAAAAAATTATAATCCATATAATATCTCATAAACCCACTTTATAATTAAAGAAAAAATACTTACTTGAAATTAAAGGGCTTCAAACATTTAACAAAACCACAACAAATTGAATTTTTTCATGCATTTAATATGTGAATCCTTCATCAAAAATTTATATATAAGTTAAATCATGAAAATCATAGAAAAATGACTTCAGATAATAAATTTGTGATAAAGTGAAAAGCTATTCTTTAATGAATTTTCATGTTTTTATATGAAGAAATTTATTATTCCAAATCATTTTTCAATGCATTTTCTATTTCAATTTTTAGTCATAGATATACATTTCATAAAATACATATGCAATATTTCAATTTGTTGTGTATCTGCTAAGTGTTCTAAGTTCTTTTATTCCCTACAGAAAATTTTTTCTATGTAAAGTACATTAAGAGTGACAGAGCAAAATGTGTATTTCTCGTATTGAAATTTATATAATTATTCTTAACTTTAGGACATGAGTATAGATAATGTATGACCCCCCCCCCCTCCTCCCAGGGATGCAGAATATGTAATAATACTTTAATAATTGATCTCTTTCACGTATGTCTATTGTAAAAGTACTTTCAATATAACTGATTGCCTAATTTAAGTGATAATAGGCTGGTCATTTATGTTAGTTGACATTTTATATTTTGACTACATTAATAAGAATTGTGCTCTAAATTTTCTTTATTTTATTCAATATCTATATTTTAGCACATAAAAAGTTACACTCTCTTCCCTTCAGACCCATAAACATCTTTCAAAGTGTGTACTTGTGTATTTTTTTATTAATAACATAACCATGATAAGTATTTTATGACTCTACAATGTTAAAAACTTTAGATCACTGCTCTTTTTATATTGATCACCTGCCTAGGATGCAGCTCAAAAATGAGAGTGGTGAAAACAAGTTTTAGGATAATTTTTTATAAAATTAAGAGTGTCATTCAAATAGCAAAATTGAATTGCATTAAAAATTTGTGTGTATAAAAGCATCCAGAAGTTGTATTTGACTACACTATTGTTAGATAAAATAAAAAAAATAAAAATAAATCCTTTATATGGAAAATTTATAATTTTTGACAATTTTTTTCAATAAAATGAAACAAATTCATAATACGAGTAATATAAAATACACATAGCTTAATTTTCCCTTGATACACACAACCTTGATTTCAATATAAAAATATATATAGAAGAACATCCAATAATAAAGAATTCGAAGCAATTTGTAAATTTTAAATTCGTTAAAAAATTGTTTGAAAAATTAAGTCCCATAGAATTCAATGTATTTAAGTTTTTCAACCCGGGTTCAATCCAAAATAAATTGGGTGATATTATTTATACATTCTCGTATGTCCCACAGACCGTCTCAAAAACATACTAAATTTTAGTTTGATAAAGTCATTTTTATGGCAGTTATCGTGCGAACGGACAGATAGACAGACAAAATGTATGCACAAAGTCATAAACACTTTTCAACCATTCGTGAAAATTTTGCGTGAATAATGTATGACAAAGCTCCTCCAGCGATTTGTATAAAGACGCTGATCAAGCAATTAGCATAAAACTTTCTTGCTCTCCACAGAGACTCTAGATTTTCATATGCCGCATGACAGCACTTCCACCCTGGCTCTTATAAGCTAGCCTCAGAACTGTATCACCATCATTCAGACATTCCTATTTCGAATGCTACCTGCACGTGTTATGATGTAGCTCTATTGTAATAATGTTCTTGTATATAATTTACGTAATGTTCATGTACATAATCTATGTAATATTCTTGTAAATAAATCTATGTTTTATGCTTGCCGCTGTAATGGATACTCTTCAACATCGCAACTTCGCCTTATGTATGACTCTATGCCACGGAGTGGTGACCCTGAGATCTGATGGCTCCAAATTTCCTACAACGTAATGGCTTCAATCCAACTTACCGGAGACTTGATGGCTCCAATTCACCGGAAACTAGATGCCTCAATTTATGTGAGTACCTACTTTATTTTAAGTGACGTCTGAAAAGCAACGTTTTTCGTAGTTTCTAACGAAACTATGACTACAACTGAGACTACAGAAACTCGGTCGACACCAGTCAGCGATGCAAAAAGAGCGTCAACTCCGTAAGAAGATTTTAGTTTTGTAGCACTCACAAAAGCTGCTTTCAAAGCACCTCAGTTCTGGAAAACAAGCCCAGATTTATGGTTTTTGCACATGAACTCTCAATTCCTGTTTTACGGAATCGTAAATGAAAAAACAAAATTCCATTGCTTAATTGCAGCTCTAGATTGTGATATCTTGACTCATGCCACAGATACAATAAGCACATCTCCTGAAAATGAGCCTTATTCTGTGTTGAAAAATAGGATCATTACGCACTTTGCAGATTTTGAAATCGCAAAACTTCGCAACCTTTTGCAGGAATTGCAGTTAGGAGATAGGAAACCAAGTCATTTACTTCGCGAAATGCAAGATCGCTCCTGGACAAAAATGCACGAAGGCGTACTTCGCACGCGGTTTTTTCAACGACTACCAATTCATGTACAACAAATCATCAATTAGTTCAGAATCGCTACGGAAAATGTCTGAAATGGCGGATGAAATATTTGATGTTTTCACATCACTCTCAGTATCAGAAGTGGCAGAGAATAGTCATATTTTGCGCTTCGAAGCTCAAGTTGCAAACCTGCAGAAAACCGTAGAGCAATTTAAAAAAAAAATTGTGAACTACTTACTGATCGATCCAAACTACGAACTCTATATCGATCTCAATCCAGAAATGTCGATATGTATTGGTATTACTTAAAATTTCAAGGACAAGCTCGCAAGTGTGCAAATCAATGCAAGTTTTTAAACGGGAAAACTAGATGGCTCAATCATTTCGGCGACGATGCATAGAAGCCTTGAGAACAGTCGCTTATTCCTATAAGACCAGCTATCTCATATACAATTTCTTGTCGACTGCGGCATTTCTAGTCAACGATTGCCATGTGAATTGCTACGTATGGCTAAAGGACTAATCACTAAAGGATATCACTAAAGGACATCCCAAAACATGCACATGAATTCGTTTAACAATTAAAACGAATAATGCAACAACTAAGACCAGTTCCCGCTTCATCTCATTCAAAAAATGTTTTTTCCACAAGGAACTTCCCAAGTTAACACATAATTTTGTACTTCGAATGACGATCGTCGCAGTCCTCAAAAGATGGACCTTCCCCAGGGTGTGCACGCACAGACATTACCCAGTGGATATCCGTGGACGAAAAAGCACCATCTGCATTGATCGTTTGAAACCCGCATTTCTACTAAAACCCTTAGAGGATTCAAAAGAGACATCCACATAGATTGCTGACCAGTTATCTTCCACTACTACCTCAATTTTTATAGTGACCAGGTATGGAAGACAAGTTTGTTTTAGACGTTCATTCACGAAGACGGGGTGTACTATGGTGAAGCTCCACCAGCGATTTGTATAAAGACGCTGATTAAGCGATTATCATAAAACTTTCTTGCTCTCCAGAGAGACTCTGGATTTGCATATGTCGCATGCGCAGCACTTCTACCCTGGCTCTTAAAAGCGAGCCTCTGAACTTTATCACCATCATTCGGAGATTCATATTTTGTATATCATAAGACTCTAATAAAGTAACATAAACTCAATAAAGTTTATTCATTGTTTTCAATCTCATTTCCTTCGTTTACGACATATAATATGGGCCTATGGTCACTGCATGGGGAATACCACATAATTCAAATAAAATAGCATAAAATTTCAATAAAGTTCAGTTTTTTCATTATTTTTAATATTATCTGTTTCGTTTATCACATACACTATTTTGCAAAAAAGAAAAAAAACGAAGCACCCCTAAGAAACAAACACTAACATCTGGAAATTTCGCATGCAAATTCCTTTACACCAAGTATATAAATGATTAAATTTGCAAGGCCAATGAGTGTTAACTTTGGTCATAGCGCGCGTTTCTACTGCGAAACAAGCATCCATATGTTAAAATGCGGACGGTTTATCTTTGCTCTTTATCGGCGTTGCAGATCTGTGGACACAGAACCAATAATTCCGTTACAATGTTGCCGAAGACTTTATAAGCAAATACACGAGTTTGATACCCGGTCGTATAGTCGGGTTGCTTGAAGTTGGCTGGTCATACCAAGCAAAAGGCGGCCACATGCACCGAATGGACACTGCTGTGCAGAAGTGCTGGTAGCAATATTTGATGCAAGGAACTTATCGGCGGAGTGAAGGCTCTGGAAGACCAAGGTGCACGAATGCGAGGCAATACCTAATGATTGTGCCACAGGTCCGAACTGGCCCAAAGGCACCATTATACGCCATCCAATGTGCTGAAGTCTCATCCATACCACACGCAGTACCTTCCACCATCTCATGGCGTTTGAATGAGGAGGCGTTACGTTCACGACGGCCTTTAAGACGTCTGCCTATAACTCCAAAACATCGACAGAGTCGTTTGGAGTGGTGTCATAGATGAGCATCATGGCTCCCAGCAGAATGACATCGATAGCGTTCAGCGATGAATCACTTTTCATTCTTTCAGCAGATGACCATCGAGTACGCGTGTAGAGGCGCGAGGACCAGAGGTCCCAATCAGCCCTTATTTTACGCAGGCACACAATCATTATTCCTGGTGTGATGTGTTATCTCTAACGACACCACGTCACCTGTAGTCATCCTGAGTACAACTTTAACAGCTCAATGATATGTTGATGAAATCCTGTGGCCGTTTGCGTTACCCTTTATGGCACGTCATTCTGGGATCATTTTCCAACAAGATAATGCCAAGTCATATACGGCTGTCATAACTGTTGTTGTTGAGACCCAGACCGTCCGCCCTACCAGAAATTGTAAGGTAACTGTTTGGACGGCCGAGACGAGCCACCCAATTTAGACCGGAATCCAGTGGGGGGAGACATCAACAGGGACTGTATCCTTCTTCCCCTACCACCAACCTCTCAGAAGGATTTAAGGACCCACATGTTTAACGTGATCGTACTCCACGTGAACACGGCGGCTGTTTTGGAAGCGGAGGGAATCGAACCCGAGCCTACCGGGTGCAATTCCCGTACGCTAACCACTGGGCTACCGCGCCCTTGGCTGGCATATCTGTGGACTGTCTCCGTGCTATTGATATATGTTCCTTGGCCAGCAAGATCTCCGGAGCCATCGCCAATCGAGCATGTATGGGACATGCTAGGTCGCCAGATTCGGGCACATCGAAATGTGGCAGATCTGGAGCAACAATTGAGGAATGCCTAGCAGAATGTATCAGAGGATGACATCAGGGAACTTTATCACTCCTTACCTAGATGTATACAAGTATCCATTGCCGCTAAGAAGGATTTCACCAATTATTGATTTGAAAATTCGATGTGCAAATGCTAACCATTGATGGGTCCTGCGGCCTTGACTTTGCAATCACTTTATTACATGTGTATGAGTTGTAAGCATATTTAATTTCAATAAAAACAGTAACTTTCTTCATGGTTCATAGTTTTTTTGCATGATAGTGTGCATAGGGGTCCTGTGGTAACAGTACGGCGAATGTTGTTGTTGAGACACAGACTGTCCGATCTACCAGAAAGGTGTAAAGTAATCGTTTGGACGACCGGGAAGTGGTATGGCGAATGTGATAAAATTCCAATAAAGTTCAGTAAGTTTGTTTATTCGTTCTTTCCAATCTCATTTGATTCATTTTGTGATATTTTTTTTCCAATGGCCAGGCACTGGACCTTTCGTCTTTCGCCCTATATTCGGCCGTAATCGTGAACCATTTCGCTGTCCTAGGACGTTGCCCAGGCGCCCCAGAAGGGGGCGGAACACATTGCGCCCACATCACACAACATCCATGTCTTACGTGGGACTCGAACCCACAACGCGGCGGTCGTTCGGAAAAGCTCGCCTTGACCGTTCGGCCACCACGTCGACTCATTTAGTGATATATATTTGTGGGATTTGGTTGTCACTGTATCAAATTGTGAAATAGGTTTTAGGTAATAAGAACTTGTGATAATAAGAACATCGTGATATTTAAATAAGAACATCGGTAATAAGAAGGTAATAATAATTTAGGTAATAAGAACATCTTGATAGAGTCTCGAAAATAAGAACTAGTCGAAAATAGCAAGATATCGGAAACTGCCATCTATCACAGAATTATTAGAAGGTAATATTTAAGAGTACTAGTGATCGTAAATAATTTCAGATACCACCTTATAACGTCAAGCGCTGTGTTGACCAGGTCTTATTCCCTGGTCGATTCTAGGAATCGGTTGTTCAGCCATTGATCAATATTAATGGACAGAAGCAACCCATAAATTAAACAAGTTGTGGAAAGCAGAATAAATTAATTCAATGATAAATATTTTTTCAAGTAGAAGTTAACTGAATTTCATGCAATATCATATATGAATCTCCTTGTCCAATAGCAATTAACAAATCCTTTTTATAATGCACATCATATTATTTATAAAAATGTACTTAGAGATGCAGAAGAAATATTTTTTTTTACATTTCCGCTGATAGAGGATGACGAACACTATCTCTAATCGCTATGAGGACTTTGATGGGCCTTGAATGGCCAGCGCTTCCAGTCTGGCATAATCATGCTGGAACGTAATATTCGGCACTATTTTGTCACTCCACCAGACAAGCCAGGAGTTCATTCTCGGGTAGGACTTCATATTTTTACAGCACTTCCCTATGTAAATATTATACTACATATATGCGCCATTTCAGCTTTGTCGGTCCTAACAGAAAGTCGTCAACCCTCTACAAAAACGTTATCCTTTCATAAGATTACAATCGGGCACTATTGTTCGTCCAGTACACTAATTCCCTCGTTTCGAATTTAATACGTACATTTCATATACACATACTTTCCAATCCAAGCGAACTTAACATTTCATCGAAAAAAAAACGCAGTGACCTCACAGGCGTCCACACATCAACGTCATTCAGGGTCAAATGCCATGAGCGTTATCCAAACAACTCATACGTCTTCCTCCAGCCAAGTCCCCACTGGCTAAACGACACCTGCATCAGTGACGTATCGTAATTAAAACCGCAACAAATGTCCTTTCCAGACGAAAACGCTAGCAGCAATGAAAGCAAAACTACCTTCCTCCACATTAGTTTACGGGAACAGAGTATTTCGGCGAAATATTTCCGAAACGTAAGAAAGAGATTGTATTCAATTTTTTACATTTCGGAAGTCGATAGGACACTCCTCTGCTCTTCGGCGTAAAAATTTTCGAACATAGAGAGAATATCTTTCTCTCATGAACCACAATAGGAAGCTTTAAGCGTAACGCTGCCTGCAGGAGCCATAGATACTGACATCAGCAATTTTGATGAAATTTTGAAGAGAGGCAGTGTGTATTCATCCACACCACCATACCTGGAGATCCGAATACACAGACAGTACACCCATCTCACACAGGGCAAGCTCCAAATGAAAGCCTAAAGTTGACAAAGATGTCCCTACTGCAGAAAGGATCCTCTTCAAAGAAAAACATAAAGAAATATACATAAAACACAATAACATATTAAAAAAAATTACGATGAAAACAGCTTTACAGACTTTAAAGACATCACTACACACCACGATAATGCCAGAGCATCCTTTGCCTGACACTAAAAATCTTCAATTGCAAGATATCAGATGAAATTATAGTAATTAATATAATAGCTTTCAATGAAGTTTGCACTTATACACATGTTATGTCATCCGAAAAAAATTAATCCGTATTCAATAATATTCACTTTCAAAGCAATAAGTGAATTAACAAATGATGACAAGTTTAAATGAAAATAATTATATATATAATAATGTAATTATTAAGAATTATGATATGAAGATAAATTATATTATTATGAAATTTCAAATCAATGGGTACTCTCTGACTCAAGCAAAATTGTAATACTCTAAAATATTTAAGTTATTTAATTTAAAATTAAATTCTTATTTCAGGATATTTTAATTATGTGTCATTTTAATTGAGAGAGAGAGCTGAGAGAGGGAACCTTCTGAAGGTCAATTGTTTAGAAATGAAATTGGCTTTTCCAAAGAAACAATGCCAATTCGGGCTGCCAGTAAAGGGATGTGTAAAACTAAATAAAAATCACCCGCGCGCAGGGCCTATACAGAACGAGATCAACAAAAAATCACTCCTCCTGGCATAAAATTCAATCATGAAAATAAAGGTGTACAGCCTCACAGCAGCCCTCTTCATCTTCTTCACCAGTTTTAAATTCCAGCTGGTTCGGCATCCTAACTGCTCTCTGCTGGAAGAAAAACAGTAGTCGATTCAAGATTAAATCGCGGCAATGCATGCTGGGAAATTAAATTGAAGTCAAAATCATCTCTCTCAGGCTCAATGACACAGTTCGAAATTTATCAATAAGTTAAATTAAGATAAGTATAGATTAAGATAAGTATAGATAGAGTTTTATAAGCTAAATTATTTTTTTTAAACTCGAAATTAAATATTTATGAACTAAATTCAGATTATTGTCATTTAAATATGTCACATTTCAGCAAATTAATAAAATATTTCGAATTTCAACATTCTGAATTTTCACTTTTTATTTTGTGCAATTACACTCAATTTAAATTTGAAAACAAGAAAGATTAATCATGCATGAGCATTGATTATGAAATACTTTCTAACTGAAATGCAATTGCATTTAAAAATTTCTAAAATGTGATACATTCAGTGGTGATATCTTTTACATTATCATAGTACTACAGTAATTAATTATACTTAAATATTTAAAAGTGTTTCGAAATATAAATCATCTAAATCTCTATGCAAAATCAATGAATATTTCATTCATATAACATGTATTCCAGACTCCAGAGCTAAATAATTTTGTGTGAAAAAAATTCAGCAGTTCTTATGTAACTCACCGCATGAAATATTTGCATTCTGCATAAGTTGAAATTAGGCTTCGTTGAAGAAATAATAAAAGTTTAGGGATCATTTAAAATCACAACTATTGTAATTGCGTAGACACGGAATTTAGATACACAGATAATACACAGATACACAGATAATATATGTGTGTGTGTATGAATTCAAAGTGTTGGAATCGTGCCGAAGTTCGGAACTCGAATTTTCGAAACATCTACACGTTTTGGGACTTCGAGAACACGAAAAAACTATTTTTAGGAGACGTTCGCGTGTGTAACGGTGTATCTGTGTGTCTGTGAGGATATTGCATCTACTCTAACTGAAAAACTAATGGACTGAATTTCATAAAATTTGGTAAGTTTTTGTGGAAAACCCTGAAGTTCATTAGATTCTAGTGCGATTCGTAATAAAAGAATCTGCCTTCTTTGCGAAATGGCAGGCGGAAAGTGTCTTTATCCATTCTGGCTAAAAACTAATGGACCAAATTTAACAAAATTTAGTGTATAATATTTCAATAACCTACAAGTGATTTATATACCAAATTTAACAAAATTTGGTATATAAATCACTTGTAGGTTATTCTAGTAAGATTCGGGAAAAAGGAACTAGCTGTTTTTGCGAAATGGCCCACAAAAATCGTTAAATATAAAAATAAAAGACTACGTGTACTCAATTATATCAATTAAATTCCTATTTTATATGTGATTTTTGACAACAAAAATAATTAAACCCTATTGCTCTAGGACTAGCCGTTCTTGAGATATTTTAGTTTTTTCGCATATTCGCTACGCCACCTTTGACAATCAGTCCAGCTGTCAAATGAGAACCAAATTTAAGTTTAACGTGCAAATTCAATGTCATTTAAAATACTTATGGCTGTTGTTATTTTGTGCAGATAAACTGAAATTATATTTGAAGAAATAAAGAGAACGTGAATATGAATCTGCAGAGAAATACATGTGCTGCCCACATCAAAATTTTTAACAACATTGCAACAATGATTTATAGAAGTGAACGGGGATTATTTGCAGGCCATTTCGAAAAAAATGTAGGATCTATATATAAAGATTCACCAAATTTTTGTAAAATTAAATGTTCAACAAATTTAAGCTGTGTACCAAATTTTAACTCTGTAGGACATAGGAAAGTGTATTAAAAATGCCATCAAATAAGTATATCATGAAGAGTTATATAAAATTAAAAAAACATTTGAAAAATTCTTATCTACCAAATTTATTTTGAAATGTGAAGCTTCTCTCATATACAAAATAGTTTGTCTCTTGGAAATATATTTATTATATAATATATCTCTTTTTTCTTTCTGGAGGATGTCCCAAAAGTCAATTTAATTGAATTTGCTTTTCTCCCTTTATTAAATAATTTTTAATTAAAAAAATACCTAACATATTTTACTGAATTTTTTTTATAAATTTTAGGGGACAATGTGAATATTTCCTAAAAATTTCGAAGCAATTTGCGAATTTTAAATTTGCTTAAAAAATGTTTGAAAAATTAGGTCCCATAGTAGGGTTCAATGTATTTCATTTTTTCAACCCGGGTTCAATAAAAAACTAATTGGGTGATATTATTTATTTATATTCCCATAGGTCCCACAGACCGTCTGAAAAACATACTAAAATTTCATCATACTAAAAGTCATTTTTACGGCAGTTATCTTGCTAACGGACAGACAGACAGACAGACAGAATGAAGAAAGTCATAAACACTTTTCAACTATGTTGTAAAGTGTTAAAAAGAAAATATGAATTAGAGTCTGAAGGAAAAGTAATTACATCTAATTTTTATTTTATAAAATTTAAATATCGCTTACTTCATAGTGAGAAAAACCAATATCAAGTATAAACAATTTTGATACCATTAATATCGGTATTGCTCTCAAAATTATTGATTTTTCACATGTATATAAATTTTCCTTTTATATTCATACTTCACACTCTTATAAACTTTCATTATTGTTTTCCATAGGGCAAGAATGCTATGAAAATTTTCAGATTTTATAAAATGGAAACGTTAATCTAAGAATTACTAGAAATGTTATCTAATTTTAGTTTTTCACACATAGTACACATACAACCTATATTTTTCAAATATAGTACACATATTATAGCGATAAGTATATTTGTTCTTCAGAACACACACATGCATGAGCACACACACACACAGACAACATCTCAAAAATGTTCGATTCGTGATCAGGGATGCTATAAACGTGCTCTCCCGTCAAAAACATTTGCTCTTCAGAACAGACACATGCATGAGCACACACACACACACACACACACACACCCACACAGACAACATCTAAAAAATGTTCGATTCGTGATCAGGGATGCTAGAAACGCGCTCTTCCGTCGTAAACACTTGTTCTTCAGAACAGACACATGCATGAGCACACACACACACACACACACACACACACACAGACAACATCTCAAAAATGTTCGATTCGTGATCAGGGATGCTAGAAACGTGCTCTCCCGTTGAACACATTTGTTCTTCAGAACAGACACATGCATGAGCACACACTCACACACACACACACAGACAACATCCCAAATGTTCGATTCGTGATCAGGGATGCTAGAAACGTGCTCTCCCGTCGAAAACATTTGTTCTTCAGAACAGACACATGCATGAGCACACACACACACACACAGACAACATCTCAAAAATGTTCGATTCGTGATCAGGGATGCTAGAAACGTGCTCTCCAGTCGAAAACATTTGTTCTTCAGAACAGACACATGCATGAGCACACACACACACAGAGACAACATCTTAAAAATGTTCGATTCGTGATCAGGGATGCTAGAAACGTGCTCTCCCGTCGAACACATTTGTTCTTCAGAACAGACACATGCATGAGCACACACACACACACACACACACACACACACACACTTTCACACACAGACATCACTTCAAAAATGCTTGATTCGTGATCAGGGATGCTTGAAACCATTGTTACCATTTACAATTACAGATCCCTTAAGTATTTTATAAATATTCTTTCTCTATTTCAAAACACAGATATTTGAGCATCATTACAGATGTACTTTAAAAATAATAATCGTTACATTCAGCCACTGAAATTTTATATTTATATCAAAGCAACAAAAACTATCAATTGTAGGCCACTTCTAATCGCTCAAAATCTCATCAATCCAGGAAGTACTACGGGAAGAATTAACTTCTTTATTTTGCTATCAAAGAAACTAAACGTGTGAGAATTTGTTAAAATAAAAACTATTTTCTTTTGCAGAAGTAACATTCTGAGGTCATTTATTTCTTTAGAAAATCGTTTTATTATTAGCTTAAAAGATGACTTAAATTCCCCAGAAATTCTAGATTAATATTGTTAAGGGACTGTCGAAGAATTAGTGCGGATATTCTATTCCGATAAAATAAACACTTAGTCAACAGGGAACATGCAATTTAAAACGACATTTGTTTTATTTAATTAAAATAGTGGTATTCAAAGTGTTATTAATTTATTTTACAGAGTAGTTTATAAATATATTCATTTATACCAATCCTTTACGATTTTTTGACAATCTGGCAATTTTGTCATGCAGAGCTGTGACTTTATACATCGCATGTCATCCATTGTTATATATCTAAATGAACATTTTGGCAAATAAATACCCTTGCATTGGATTACAGTCGCTATGGGAAATTATTGCATATGCCCCAGATCTGAATAATCGTGATTCTTTTTTCAATATTTATGATGTCTCAAATGCAGGTTATACCAGAATAACCCAAAGACGTCGTTTGTATGATAAGGAAGACAAAAGCAACTTACATAAGCACAAATACCACGATAATGCAACATTCAGTTGCTTCGAAGTTACACCGGATCTCCTTCGTCAGTGTAAGAAAACCAACAAACCAGAGTTCCAAAAACGGAATTCGGGTTTGTTGATTATTTTGCACTGACAAGTGGGATACAGCGTTTGCTCGAAATAGCTGTATGCTGCATTATCGTGGTATTTGTGCTTATTTAAATTGCTCTCGTCTTCTTTATTCTTAGCATAAAGTGATTTTTACTTACGTTGTATGATCTTTATGTAGCTACAGAATATGTGGTTGTTACCACTTCCTCAGAAGTTCTGTAGAATGTGATGTTTAAATTTTTGACAAGCTAACCGAATTATTACAGGTGTTCGGAAACCAACTGAAATATCCATTGCAATACCTTGATGCACTTGAATGGTCATTGTAGGCCTTTTCACCCATCTAACTTAATACATCAAAAATCACATTCGTAGTATATGATATTTGGGTCGCCTGTAAATCATATATGATTCAAAATCCTTTTACACTTTTAATTATTCCATTAAATGTTTGTACGAAAATTCAAACTATATCTATTAGAATGTTGCAATTTTCAATTACTGAACTGTGCAACGATGTTAAATTAAAGGCAAAACCACAGTCATAGATTGGTAGATATGTGTGTTATTCTGGATTTGAGTACGCATAATTTTAATTTTGGATTGAAGTGTTCATATGGTGTAATATAATTTCCATTAAATAATTTTAACAGTTTTTCTTTAATTACAAAGAATGACACTGTTGCTTGTAAATCCTAATTAAAAGTGCAGTCTTGTGACATTGAAGGAATATACCTTTAAAACTATATTCGTGTAATTATCATAAAATTCGTGCTTCTAATTATTTGCTGGACTTCTAATTAGTAGTAGATTTAGTATGTGTGTTCTGAGTAGAAAATCAAGAATTTATTTTCAACCTGATTTTTTTATAAGTACCATCTACTGAATGTACAATATTAGGTTTTCTTGTGCAATGACACGAGACTGCAAACATATATCACAAGATTAATTGACACAATCTGGCATCTGCGCTATTAAACCCGTATCGCGTATGTTTGTTTGTGCACTCTACTTGAAAGGCAGTACTTGGCGCCAAGAATCTCACGTATTTTTTTTATATAGATATTGATTTGGAGCAGATCGACTTCCTTTTCAATTTAATTGTTTTCTTTTTAAATTTAATTGTTAATTTTTACATTTAAATTAAGGATTCAATTTCGAACCCCCTTTTTAAAACCTTCATTTATATCTATCTTAACGGATCTTGCTCCGATGTTGGTGCAATTCTTGTATTGTATGCTTTACTCAGCAGTAGGCCTTTCGACTTGCTCACATTAAACTTTGACCCATTTTTGTTTCTTTGCGACTTTTGTATCAGCTTAACAAGTGCAGAACTTGAAAAAACAAAACTGATTGCTATAAAAACTGTTTGCCATATTTAGAGACCGCTACCTTCGGTTACAGAAGATAGTTTGTGTTAAATCATGAACTGCAAGTACAGCACTATTGACAATCTATTACAAAATATTCTGTATTTGATGCCATCCTGTTGAGGTAAATTAGAAAGTATTTTTCACGATGTATTCTTTAACAGTCCGTTTATCATAATAACATTCCAAAATCTCAAAAATTTAGCATTGATCGCAATGTATTACTGTATCAGTGACTTGAAAGTTATTTAAGAGATTAAGCACGGGTTTTGTAATAATATTTTTGCACTGGTACCGTAAGACACAATTCTAATTTTTTACTTTCCTTATATACAATAATGTATAAGGAAAGCATTGTGATGGGGTCGAATTTTCGAATTCGAGTTTTCGACGGGAGAGCACGTTTCAAGTATCCCTGATCACGAATCGAACATTTTTGAAGTGATGTGTGTGTGTGAAAGTATGTGTGTGTGTCAGTGAGTCTGTGGAGACGATAACTGGCGAACGAATAGACCGATTCGAATGAAGTTTGGTACAAAAATACAATCCGTAAACATTGGAAGCCTATTGTTTTTATACGCAATCGAATGTTCAGAACACCCCTAAATTTTCGAGTGAAATTTTGAAAAAAATCGTCAAAAAATCAAAACCTCTAATAAAGTTACACATATGGGCATTTCTTATGTAATGTTTCATTAGAAAACTATTGACATAAACTTTAGAACGCTATCATGAACCGTTGTCGAGATATTGGACATTTTTCCAACAAATTTATCAAAAAAATCCTATAAATAAAAAAAAAATATTAACTCTTGAGAAACATGTGTAACTTTCATATGTAATATCATGCGATAAATTGGATGACATCATTCTCATGGATCTAACTCGTTCCATTCAAGAGAAAAGATACTTTGAGTAATACTTTTGTATTTGAACGCCAATAATCATTTATTCGCTGTAAGAATAACTTATTTCTCCATCCATAACGCTTGGCGAGATTTTGGCGAGGAATTTAGCGGAATGTCGCCAACTTGGCAACGTTTTTAAAGGTTGCCAAATTAACGAAAATCTCGCCAAATGGATAAAAATGAAGCTAAATTAATGAAAATGACGACTAATTGAAGGAAATTCAATATCTTGGAAAGAATATAAGTATCTACTATAAGAATAACATTTTTGTAACTGTAAAAGTAGTAAATTCATTGCATTATATAAGGAAAGTCATGTGTTACCCACATCAGATTTTTTTCCTGTAACACCTGTGTAACTGAGTTAGAACATTTATTGCGCAGTCCACAATTTAATAGCTTATATTCTTTCTTTGAAATGGCTTCATCTTAACACTTGAGTACAGAATAGAGATAAAGAGGAAAATATTTCATAAAGTATTCCCTACCTCCCTAGTGTCTGAGCTAAAGATATATTTACGAAATCCATATGTTGATAGTTTCTTATATTATCTTAAAACAATATCTTCATATTAACATCTGGTAATATTGTGAACTCTAGAGTACACAATAGAAATAATGATAAGAAAGTATTTCGTAAGATTTTTTTCAGCACCAGCGTAGCTGAGATAAAGAAATAATAGTTAATCCATAAGTTGATGTTTCATGTTCTTAACTTGAAACAGCTTCATGTTAACAACAGAGTGTTATTGTAAACTTTACAGTGTACAAAAGTAAAAAAAAAGTGTGACGACAGGGTATACACAAAGTTAATTCACCAAGAGCAAGGAACTTCAATGTAACGTTTTCTGATATGAATTCCCCCTCTAATCCCTAGTGTAATCCCTAGTGTAGTAATGGATATTGATCAATCAAGCGATGATTTTAAAGTTGGTATATTAAATAGCGTGCGAATAAAATTAAATGAGGGAGTTGGTGTTGAATAGTTAGATTCTAGATATAAATGAAATGGTAATTGGTATACATATTCACATTTTCAACTGCCCGCCATCTAAAGTTATTATAAAATACATGTGTAAAATAAATATGTTCACCAAAGATTACCAAGACGATGAATAATAAAGTTGTTATAGTAAAAGATTATTTTTGATAAAACATTATTTGCCAGTAAGTAAAAGAAAAATGTTTTATCCACTCATGATTGATGACGATTTCTTTTCTTTTACTCTGAAAACGCCCGCCCAGATGGAATATATATTGGACCACCACAAAAGCTAGGCAGTGGCTGCAGTCCAAAGGAGCCAACATGGTTGTGCTTAAAGAACGTGTTGCAAGTTAAAATTCAAATAAAGTTCAATACATTTATTCGTTGTTTTCAGTCGCAATCGTTGCGATTACAACCTACTGGCCAATAGCAAGTCTGTGTCACACGTACCAGATTTTTCTGATAAAACATTTATTTGTCAGTAAGTAAAATAAAAGTGTTTTATCCACTCATGATTGATGACGATTTTTTACTTATTTTGCTCTGAAAGCGCCCGCCTAGATGGACTATATATTAACCCATCACAAAAACTAAATGGATAGTCCCTCCAGTCTAATGGAGCCGAAATGGTTTTGCGTACATAACATGTTGTAAATTAAAATTAAAATAAAGTTCAACACTTTTATTCTTTGTTTTCAGTTTCATTTGTTTCGTTTACAACCCAAGGACCAATATCAAATCTGTACTAGTTTGACCACAAGTACTAGATTCTACTGATAAAACATTTATTCGCCAGTAAGTAAAATAAAAATGTTTTATCCACTCATGATTCATGACGATTTTTTTTTCTTCTTTTACTTTGACAACACCAGCCCAAATGGACTATATATTGATCCACCATAAAAGCTAAATGGGCAGTGGCTCCAATCCAATGGCGGAATAATTATTGGGTCTAATTTTTAAGTGAGATATCGTCTGCGTTATGTCTAATAACATTGTATTCCCTGCTTTCTTAACGTCTGGAATAATATTTCGATCTAATAGCATTCAGTATCGCTGACGTCCTTATCGAAACTTGATATCTAAAACTAGGACTAAATTTGAAGAATAATTATATATTTTCTAAGGCATTTATATAGGGTTGCAAATTACTGCCTTACTTTATAGTTAACACTTTTAGTTTGCCAAATAAAAGTTTCACGAATGTCAACAAGAACGATCAATCATGCATAAAGCATTTATTACGAAACACTTTCCAGCTGAAATGCAATTTTATTTAAACATCTCTACAATGCGATACATTCAGCGCTAATATTGTTAATTATCAACAGTAATTTATTATATTTGAAAACTTAAAACTTCATTGAATAAGACAATGATAGTTACACAAAAGGAATTTTATTCAGATGACGTCATCGAAATATAAATCATCTACCTCTCTATGCAAAATCAATGAATGTTTCATTCACAGCACTTATATTCCAGTTTCCAGAGCAAAATAATTTTACGTGGACAAAAATCAACAATTCTTATACTACTCACCTTACAATCGCTTGATTTGTTTACATTCTACATGCGTTAAAATTAGGATTCGTTTAAAAATAACCAAAGATTGGTGATCATTTAATATAAAAAATATTGTAATCGCGTTGGCACAGAATTTAGATGCATAGATAATACATAAAAATAAAGCAGTTATATGATGGATGCAACACTAAATATACATTTAAACGATATATGAATATCTACGGTAACATCGGTAAAATGTAAGTCATACTTTATTTTGCAATGAATCACGCAATCCCTTTATATATCATGGTTGTAATTACTGTTTCAATTTTTATTTCAAAAACTACCCAACATATTTTGTTGGAAATCTTTTAACACATTTTATGTCATAATTTGAATATTTTCTGAAATTTTGGAAGCAATTTGTGAATTTTAACTCCGTTTAAAAATGTTTGAAAAATTGAGTTCCATAGGGTTCGATATATTTCATTTTTACAACCCGGTTTATATCCCAACTAACTGGGTGATATTATTCATTTTCATTCCCATACGTCCTATAGACTGTCTTAAAAACATACTAATATTTCATTTTGATAAAGTCTTTCTTACTGCAGTTATCGTGGGAACGGATAGGCAGACAGACAGAATGACCTAAGTCATAAACACTTTTTAACTGTGTAAGTGAAAAAAAAGGAAAGTGTTAAAAAAGGAAAATTTTCAATATTTTTCAATTAGACACGACGATGTTTTGGAAACTATAAGAGCTTTGTAGAAACAAATGCTTGATGTTAAAACAAAATTTTTGACAGATTAATGTCCTTATCCTTTATAATTTAGAAGACAATTCGTGTAAATTAATGTAAAGCGAAGAAAAAACTCGTTCGGACAAAAAAAAATTATCATGAAATAAAAGTTCTAAATATTAAAATAATTTTTGTATCTTCATAAAGGGAACCCTATTCCTTACAAAATATGTACAAATTGTTTAAATTGTTACCTATTAGGTTTGGATATGTAAGTGCTCAAATTGTTTACATTTTTCCTTACGTTCCCATTTAATAGGAATACCCCGAACGCAGACGTTTTTATTCCGGTAATCCTCTGGAATCGTAGATGTATTCTCAAGCTAAAAGAATGTGTCTAAACTCCAGGAGAACTAATACGTTTATTCACAAGCACAGCACAAACAGGAACAATATACCGGAAACAGCTTGATAACTATCTCACTAAACAACTGCCAGGTACAGTGAAATAGTAATTAAATGCGTCACTAATTTTAAAAACAGCTGATACTATTTTTAAAATGTTGACGTATTTCACAATTCAATGTAGTTCGTCTCACGTCAATTGCTGAAACTGAGGGATGTCTCTTTTTTATATTCTCTATGTAGTAAAAACTTTCAGAAGTAGCTCGTATCTCGTAAAATATTTGTCACTTCGAGAAGGTTCTCGAACATTCAAAATGCCACTTAAAGGGTCCAAATTAGTGATAAATCATCAAATCTGGAAACCCTTAATCAATAGTCCTGACATGGCGACCTCAGATTGACTTCATGGGAATAGCTTTCTGTAGCATGTTTTCCCCTTCTGCCACCCAAAGAGCTTATTGTAAATACATTTTTCATATTCGTAACAATATATAGAGTAATCACATGAACAAAATAGGCACAATGCATTAAATGCGTAATCGCTGCCACTAAAAATTTGTTTTATGCTATGTTTTTAACAAATATTATTTTTTTATAATATATTTTTATGCAATTGGATAGATTTGTATTAAAATCATGAGAGTCTGATTTGTGCACCATATTCTTGTAAATATTTCAAATATAACTCGCAAACGCTAGAGTATTTTCAGTGCGTAAATTATTCGTAACTGCCACATTAGAGAGATTTACTCCCCTAAAAGTATGCAATATTTCGCTCTTCACTATCATCCATATCGATCAGGTATAAATCACAAGCAACTAACTATTCGATGAACTAGAAACCGATTCGAGATTCAATTTTGCTGCTTCTATCAGTAGTTGTTGCCACTAAAAATTTGCTTTATGCTATCTATTTAACAAATATTATTTTTTTTTATAATATATTTTTAAGCAATTGAATCGATTTGCATTAAAATCATGAGAGGTTGTTTTGTTCACCATATCCTTTTAAATATTTCAAATATAACTCGCAAACGCTAGAATATTTCAGTACGTAAATTATTCGTAACTGCCACATTAGAGAGATTTACTCCCCTAAGAGTATGCAATATTTCGCTCTTCACTATCATCCATATCGATCAGGTATAAATCACAAGCAACTAACTATTCGATGAACTAGAAACCGATTCTTCGAGGTTTAATTTTACTGCTTCTATTATTCCAAAGCTCGACAAAGTTTAATTGAAATTGGAATTCATAATGTAAAAACTGTGGAATAATTTAAGTGTGGGAGAAATTAAATGAATTCCAGAGCCACAGAGAACTATATTGCATTCCTAACGCTCTTAGTGTATGACAAAAATACAGTAACTGCTTTGATGTAACAGTTTCGAACAGTTGATATGTGCTCGTAACAGTTTTGATGTGTAATTTTTACATCATGCCTGATTTTTACATTTTATTTAATTTATCGGGTGATTATTTGTCAGTGTAATTCAAAGTTTTATGATTCGAACTAGTCAGGTTCTGTTAATTACAGTAACATAGAATTTGGTATGCTGTTGTTTTTAGTGGTACATTTTAATTCTTTTGATTTTTAACACTTTACAAAAAAGTTGAAAAGTGTTTATGACTTTGTTCATTCTGTCTGTCTGTCTGTCTGTCTGTCCGTTAGCACGATAACTGCCGAAAAAATGACTTAATCAAAATTAAATTTTAGTATGTTGTTCAGACGGTCTATAGGACCTATGGGAATATAAATGAATAATATCACCCAATTAGTTTTAGATTGAACCCGAGTTGAAAAAATAAATTACATTGAGCCCTATGGCACCTAATTTTTCAAACTCTTTTTAAGCGGATTTAAAATTCACAAATTGCTTAGAAAATTTTAGGTAATAGTCAAATTATTCCATAAAATATATAAAAAAAAAATTCAGCGAAATATATTCAGTAGTTTTTTAAATAAAAATTAAAATAATAATTACACATCTTATATGAAACGATCACGTGACCATGATATGAAACGATCACATGACCCACTTCAAAATGATATATGGCATCCATCTTGTTTCAAAATCGTGATTTTTTAAAGTTCTTTTAATTCATATTGAGTGTTGTATCCGCCCTAAAACTACTTTATTTTTGTTTAAATTCTGTGCATCTACATATACTAATACAACACAATGACAATATATTTGAGTTTAATAGTTGAGTTACATATAGGAATATTCTCTTTTTTTGGAAATAACTCTAGGACCGGATTAGCAATAAAGTCCAAATTTGGTTTGTTATTGTCCACTGTGGTATATTTTTATTCTTTGGATTTTTAAACTTTATCGGATCAGCTAGATCTTTTCAGACCCACAATAGGAATATTCTAGTTTTAGGATAATAACTCAAGTTCCAAAACTGAAGTTCCAAATTTAGCATGTCGTTGTCTTTGGTGGTATATTTTACTTCTTATGTTTTGAACCTTATTGAACCAGACCGTCCTGGTCCGACCATAAGAATGTGCTCGTTAATTGGGAATAAGTCGTGAATCGGAACGGCTAGAAAGCCTGAATTTAATATTTTGTTGTTTCTTGTGATATATTCTTTGGATTTTGAACATTATCGGGCTACTCCATCTCGGGTCTGCCATAGAGCTATACTCGGGTACGGATAATGTTTCGATAAATACAGTAACGAGAAATTCCAAAATTAACATATTTTTGTCTTTCATACATTTAAGTTCCATATATTTTAATAAATATAGTTTACATACATATATGTTACATATTTATTATTTATTAAAATATTATATTAAATTTTTAATTAAAATTAAATTATTTAAAATTTAAAAAATAAAATATTAAAATATATTATTCCATATATTTTAATAAATATAGTTTACATACATATAAGTTTTTATTTTATATTATTGTTATTATATTATTATATTATTATTATTTAATTTATTATATATCATTATAATTATTTATATTATATATATATATATATATAATATTATATTATTTTATTATTATTATTTATTATTATTATTATTATTATTATTATTATTAATATTATTACTTATATTATATATATATATATATATAATATAAATAATTATTTATATTATAATTAATTATAATATTATATTAAATAAATTATTCCATATATTTTAATAAATATAGTTTACATACATATAAGTTACATACACATATTAAAAGTTGGTACATTAAAATATGTTTGTTGGTTTTACTAACTTATAAACACGATCTTGAATTGGTATATACTATATCATTGGTTTCTGAAATAAATTTAATTTTATTAGTTTAATTAATGTTTATATCTATGTTTAAACGCATAAAGATAAAAATATTCAGCGCACAATCAAACTATTTTATCAAAATTAATGAAAATATAAAATAACTAGCGAATAAAAGATTCTGTAACGAAACTGCATAAAGCAGTATTGTAATTATATCTACATAGATAAATTATTGTTGAAAAGAACTACGTTTCAAAGAGGATAATCCAATGCTTTTCCTCAGGATAAGAAATAATGCAGTCGGTGTAGAATCTCAGAAAAATATCTTGATCATATGGTATAACGAACTGTATGTAATTTTAGTATATTCCGTGTTTGCACTTCACAGGTAACTAAACACAAATTATTTTCTCGTAGTTTACTATTTAATGCACTAAGTAAGCAGGATTATTTGGTAATCCTAGCACCTAAATGGATATGGATTTCAATTATCGCCCCAATCAGATTTGTACTTAGATTATTTCACCCTATTTTCAGGGTTTAATGAATCTGGTGCACCTACTCTTCTATAAATTCCTCAGACATTGAAGCAATGGAATATTGTTCGGTAAATAGATCTAGTAACTTAAGCTAGATAATGAGAGAACATATGTGTTCTACTCTCATAATAACATTCACGATTCCATTCAAGTGTATGAAACACAAAAAAGTACTTATTGTAAACATTATAAATATATATCTACCTGTACTGTGAGATAAATAAACAGATATAGCTTATAAAATGAAGAAAGTTATTTTTTATTCAACAAATGATGTATGTTAGAATTAAAGATGTAATCCACTGGGACTGGACTGGATCGGAACAGCTTCAAGTGTTTCTCTTTTTGTTTTACGTTCCACTTCAAAAGACATACTGCGACAGAGAGTGTGAGACCACCATAACCTATTTGCCATGCTTTTCCTCTCTTACGTTATATATTATCATTTTTTGTTAACTAAAAGCTTATTATATTTTCTGGTTTATAGGGCCAATCACAGGGCCGCCCAGGTAAAGATGCGGATGTTCGCAAATACCTGCATTAAAGTCAGTCCTATAGGTTGTGCATGTGTGGCATCGAAATCTGCGATGCATATTTTTGTTTTAAAATGCTCTTTTCATGTCATGTAAATGTAGAAGCCCTCAGACGATTTTCTGTCGAAATAGAGCAAAATTGTGGAGTGTGTGCGACCTTGAAAAGGCGCGCCTGCCAGTCAGCGGAGAGAGAAAGAGAGACCGTTGAGTGTTAATTTTATTTTGTTGATTATTTTCCAATGCTCGGTTTTTGTACGTGTGATATGTATATGTGTGTTGTGACGTCAGCGAGGTAAATGTAAAGGGACGCGCTTGGACGAAGAATAGAGCTTACCATGGACGAGAGGGCTGTCGGTCGCATATAGATTTTGTTCCAATGAAAAAAAATGAATCTATTTTAAATTTTAATTTAACTTAGAAAAAAGGGCTCTCATAATGTTCTTCGACCGACAGAGCCCCTCAGAACCGAAATATAGGTTCGTATGTTATTTTCCTTTAATTGGGAGATTGTAAAATTGAATTGCTGGTTGTATGTCTATGGAATTTTTAAATGTAAAAGGCCAGCTTAAAAGTAATAGATCTGTATCAATCTCCCCTGGTATTTGAAAAGGTTATTGAATTAGAATAATGTTTATGCTAAAAGATTTTCAAGCTAGATATATTGTTCTGAAACAAAATTTAGAAAACCTAACTCATGATTGAAGGAGTTAGAATTGCCATTTTTGGAAAATTGAATTTAAATTACGAATAATGTCTTATCTGTGCTTCATAAAGAAAATTAAAGAATGTTCCTTTACTATAATGAAATATATAGAGTCTTCTTTTCACGTGCTATTTTACTTGTCATTTATTACTTCCAGCCATTGAGTTGTAGTTTCGCTTCTCACCAGGGAGACGGATCTGAACTCTGGAGTTTAGTACTTACCACTATTACGTTATTGTGTTATACATGTTTTATATCAACTAACTTATACATTTGAATGTAAAAGCAGAAAAAGCTTTTACACATGTGCATGGAAAGTTTCGGCAATGCGATTTGGAAAGATTCCCCTGTTGCTAAGATGGTAGTTTGTGTTTAGCTAGACAACAAATAATTACGTGATACGGGTGCATTATTGGTCGCTGGTGTAGGAGTAATATAATGTTTTTATAGTGGGTTTCGCGTGTGGTTCATTGCCACATGTACATAATTGTGATTTATGTGACGTGTTAGTTTAGTTGTCTTATGGCATAAGGGATACCTTTAAAGCATATTTTGTCCGGCGATAAGCCTTTAGTCAATAAATATATAATTTGCATTTACATCTGCCTCTGTGTATAATCTCCTAGTAGTTATGAATGTTGATTGTTTCTTTTTGAGAAGATATGATTTAGATTTGGATCATTTTAGGGTTTAAGATTTAAGATTCCTTAAGGTGGGACTTTGCAAGAATTACAGCGTAGAGTGGATTTAAAACCACTACGAACTTACATGTATACTCATGGTTTTACACAATTTTGTGGTATTGGAACCTGAAACATAAAGATCTGAATGCCTGGGCTCAAATCATTTAGCTATAACTGGACCATGCAGTTTATAGAAAACTAAAGATGGATAGAATGTATGTTTTTATGTTTATACATCTGTATTTATAAAGTCTTTTATAAAGTCTCCCCAACAGCCAGAGATACATCAATGATTTTTTACTAGCAGACTTGATACCCTTGGTTCAGAATTGCCATAGTGATATATTCCAAATGAAAAATACATGCCTGCATGTGGCTCAGAATATATAAGATCCGTTCCTTTCATAACAAATGTCGCTTCCTCTCTTGTCTTACGTTCGCCAGACATACCCTGGATTGATTTCTGTGTTTCCAAACCTTTGTTTCTTAACAGAGATAGACTACCTGTCTTTTCGTTGTGGCAAAATTTGTTCGTGTTTATTTTACAATGTGCGCATGTCCATCGTAAAGAAGTTAATACATATACATAAATATTCATAAATATTTATTATGGTCAAGTGAAGCGAATTCTATTCTCCATTCATAACGAAGCGAAATCAACATTTACCTGACTACAATAAGTAGGAAGGTGAAAATTTGCATACATACGAAGGCAACACAGAAAGCTACCATAAGCCTTTGGGTTGGTCGTGTGGTCTGGGCTTTCTACACAAATGCGCAGAATCACAATTTGAGTAGTTAAAATTAAAGGTAACAAAATGAAACGCTAATTTTTAAACCGTGTATGCCCACTACACTTTATACAAATAAAAAGTAAGCAATAACTATTAAACAGCTAATCAAAGCATGAGCACTTGCATGCTATATGATTTATACGTGTTCATGTATGTTATATACGTTTTTGCGATTTAAATATGCTACATTGATTTCATTTTTTTCTATATTCTAATTTTTTTAATTTACTATTTGAATGCTAATAACTTATATGCTCTTTTGTATTAGAGTTCACAAATGTTGAAATTTAACAAATATTCACAAATTTTCAAAAATTTCAATTTTCACAATTATTCTAATTTCAGGATTATTTGTTAAATTAAGTTTTAATTTGGTATTTCACAGCTCGCATACTTCATATGAGCGAGTTTAACTAAAGCCCGGTTTTTTTGCTAGTTACATAAAATTTCCTATGCAGAGAAGGTAGCATTTTGCATACTGCTACGACCGACGTAATCTCTGGAAACGTGGTTATATGCTCTGGATTCAAAAATGAATCCGGAATTTCTAGATAATAGATACTTTATCCCAAAGAAGCAATAATCGTAAACAGAAGCACAATGCAGTTATTAATTATCCAAATTTATCGCTAAGTATGGTAACAACTGACATGTGCAAGATATAATAACAATTAAATACTCAAACAATTTAAATAACAGTCAATTTTATTTCCAAAACACTGTCGAATCCGAAAATCAGGTTCATTTCCTCCTTGCCAAGTAACTATTTAAGGAATAAAAGTCTCTATATAACCTCTACGTATGCTTATTGAGAAACTTTATGAAGTCGGGAAATTCTTCACCAATCCACAAAGGTCTTGGAGTTTCTAGAACTCCAAGTTGGCGATATTTTTGACAATATTTTGGCGTCAAGTGTTTTAGTAACATCAAACGACATGTATTTGTAATTAATAGCAATGGTTGTATGCAAATGCTGTTTCTTGGAGACGGCAGGCTTAACACCACAAAATATATTTTAAGTATTAGTGACAATGTCGTTAAAAAGTATTGACCACAATTTGCATTAATCTTTAAAAATCATAAGTAAAATATTCCTTTTCACTGAATTCCAACGGAGAGTAAATTTGCGTTACCATTTTAGGGTTAATGCAATTTAAGAAAAAGGAAGAAAATTACCCAAACATTTTCACGCATAAACCAGAAAATATATTTTGCCGCAAGCATAAAGATAAGGATGAACGTAATGTCACATCTGCTTGATTGCTCATTCATCATTCTGTCATCAAACTTGAATCTCTGGAAATGCATTCCTTTCACTCTAAATGATGGAGCACAAACAAATAGTGTGAAGAAAGTTTATTTCTTTAAGAAATACCAGAAGCACTTAAAATTATATCGAAGAAAATCTGGATTCTTTCAATTTATTATACATTTTACGATGTATTGTAAAAGTAAGTAAAGGGTGTTGTGGAATATCCTTTGCACTCTAGTTTTGATAAAAGCAGCACAAAGTGGAAAACTTGCCTAGTAAAGATAAATAATTGAATCCCAAGAAAAGTAAAAAAATCTGATGTGGGCAACACATGACTTTCCTTATATAATGTAATGAATTTACCACTTTTACAGTAAAAAAAAATAAGTTTTTTTTAGAGTGGATACTAATATTTTTTCCAAGATATTGAATTTTCGACAATTAGTCGTCATTTTCATTGATTTAGAGTCATTTTTATCCATTTGGCGAGATTTTCGTTAATTTGGCAACATTTCAAGAAAGTCGCCAAGTCGCCAAAATCTCGCCAAGTGTTATGCACTAAGAAATAAGTTATTCTTACAGCAGTTAAATGACTATTGACGATCAAATACAAAAGTATTATTCAAACTATCATTGTTCATGCATGGAACGAGCTAGATCCACGAGAATGATGTCACTCAATTTATCGCATGGTATTACATATGAAAAGTGAACATGTTTCTCAATGAGAAATAGTTTTTTTTTATTTTATGACTTTTTGATAATTCTTTTTTAAAATGTACAATATCTCGAGAACGGTTCATGTTAGCGTTCTAAAATCTATACCAATCGTTTTCTAATGAAAAATTACATAAGAAATGTCTATTTGCGTAACTTTAATTGTGGTTTTGATTTTTTTACGATTTTTTTAAAATTTCATTCGAAAATTTAGGGGTTCTGAACATTCGATTGCGTATAAAAACAATAAGCTTCCAGTGTTTACGGATTGGGATTTTTGTTCCAAATTTGGTTCGAATCAGTCCATTCATTCGTCAGTTATCGTCTCCACAGTCTCACTGACACACACACACACACACACATACTTTCACACACACACACACACACACAGACATCACTTCAAAATGTTTGATTCGTGATCAGGGATGCTTGAAACGTGCTCTCCCGTAGAAAACTCGAATTCGAATTTTCGACCCCGTCACGATACTTTCCTTATACATTATGTATATAAGGAAAGTAATAGCCCTAGATTTTTAAATATAGACTAAGAAATAGTTTTTGTCGTAAATTTTAAGGTGACATATAACCCTTGTTTCATATGAAAGATTGTTACTTTTGGCAGACTGTTATTTTTACGATAAATGATCGATATATATTGAGAAGGTAGTTTATATCCTAAAGATAAATCAAAAGCACATAGTTATATTTCGAAGAATATATCAATAGTTTCTAATTATCAAACATTTCTTTCTAAATATAGTGGTATTGACGGACACTTTTCTTTATATGACGAAAAACTACGAAGAAAGTCATACGGGATTGACACCTAGCACACGTCAGAAAGGAATATTTAAGTATATTTAATGTTAATTTAATATTACATTTATGAGCAGTAGTTACAAACGTGTACCCAAAAATTCTTGCGACAGCTGAAAAAGAAAAAAAATTATCATTTTGTCCTATCATGTGTCCCTTTCCTCGTAGTCTATTTAGAATTTATACAATTATCGCAGTGATTTTACTACTACCAGAAGCTATTCTAATGTATTTTCCGGTATATTATTTTTTCTTTCATCTCGGCAACATCTGAAAATGTATTTTCACTGAGTTCCCCCATCATCACTTGGAACAAAATGCGTCACAGTGTGACATATCTGGAGATCATTGGGGAACAAAATGATTGTCAGTCTGTTTTCCGCTGAAAGCTGCTTGAATGACTTTGGGCAAAACCAAAATTTCAATCCGGACTTTGAGCGAAAGGGAGGATTGCCATGGTGGAAAATTCAGTCAATCTCAGGTATCACCAGGGATTACATTTCAGCATAAGTTACTATGGTGCGAATTCAGCATAATTTATGGTGCGAATTCAGCATAAGTCTATGGTGCGAATGCGATCCTTGAGGAGACTTTACAATTTTCTTCTACATTTTTTGTTAGTTCGGATTGTTGTATCCCACTGATAAAGCGTGTAAATCACATTTAGATATAAATGCTTTATCAAAACCCGATGGTTGCCCATTGCTTGGGTCTAAGATGTAATTAATTGATTTATTAAATTAAAATAATTTAAGTGGACACTTTGTTCTTGGCGTAAATTTGTCAATTTTTCCGCCGCGATTAACAGCAAAACAAATTGTCAAAGTCATGAACTGTAACGTGGTATTTACGAACCAGATGTACGTACTATCACACCACTCAGTGAACTGCATCTGGAAAGAAAATGTTCGCTCTGCATAGCACCAGAACTGCCAAATACTCCTTATTCGAGTGTTCAAATACAGAAATTTATGGATACTCCTCGCACATGTTAAATTTGCACACAGATTAATGTGGTACAGATTAATGTAGCTGCCATTAAAAATTAAGAAGTGTTTGTGATAAAAATTCATCTGGGCAACCCTGATTATTTCTTTTTACTTGACCTATGTAGAAATAAATTTATTAGGTTTTAAATACACCTTTTTTTTTTTAAAGATATAAGTATCACAGTCGTATTTATTTTTCTAATGAGCTTGCAGGTATTTATTCTTATAAATAGTTACTTTCTGTAGTATACGTAAATAGGAAAATATTGTGATCTGTAAAACTATATTTCAAGTTTCTACTGATCTATAAGTTTTGAGTATCATGGTATACAAATCAACCATTTTTTTTAAATAGCGCCAGTGCTTCGGTCCAGCAACCTCAACTTCTGAGCCTGAAATATCTAGAAAGTTGTAGATGTCAACTTTCATAGAATTTACTGCATAATAAAAGTTAATTTTCAGCCTTTTCTAACCAATAAAAATGCTATTAAAACAACAGACTTCCACTGAATTTCCATTGTAAATAAGTCAAACGGCATTTGTATCTGATTTGCCTTATTATTAATTAATGTATATATACAGGATGACAAAAAATATATGCTAAATTTTAAGAAGTGGTAGTACACAATAAACCAAGCATAATTCGTAGTAGTTTACCCGGTTAGAAATGAAATGTAAAGGATTACAGGGAGAAGGATTGGACGAGGTGTTCTCATAGCTTGGCAACCACGATCGCTTAATCTGTCGTGTCTTGACTTCTTTTTGTAGGGATGGATATCGCATGAGTTTCATCTGTGACACTGAATCTGAAGAAGGGAGAATCCTTGAATCTGAAGAGGAACTCGTCGCAAGAATTTCGGCCGTTGCTGCCGAAGTTCGCAAAGTGCCTAGACCGTTCGAGGGAACGGATCAGGCATTCCAGGCCAATCTCTCCATCACCGCTGTGAGACGTGCATTCAGGTGGTGGCATTTCTGTTGAGCCATCACTCTAATTATTGTTTAAGGAATGTCATTTTATAACTTCATTCATGAAAGTCATTCATGAGTTTTCGCCTCAACTCATCGGTTTCACCATTAAGCGCCCACTGGCACCTTTGCATCTCATTTATGACCCGGTAAACTATGACGAAAAATGCTTGGTTTGGTGTGGAAGATCCAGACCGTCCGAGTCGTCCTAAGACATGAACAACTATTTGGTTTGGTATGTACTACCACATCGTAAAGTTTGGCCAATCTTTTCTGAAGCACCCTGTATATATATGCACTCATGTCCAAAAGTTAAGCATAGTTGCTTTTTATGTGACAATTTCAAGAAATCTACATTGAGATCGAAGGAATCGCGGTATGCGGGTGTAATAGGGTAATAGATGAAGTCAACAATGTAAAACAAGGATAAAAACGACTTTTATTATCCAAAGAAATGTGTTGAAAGGAAAATGTTCACAATACGACTGCCAACATCAGTGAAACTTAATGATTAAAACAATGTAATACTGCAGTTTAATATGGTGTGTGCGAATCTCGGGTAGCCACGCATACTGCACAACTATTTTCCATACTTTCGATGAGGGTTTGGATGAGTTGTATGCTCAAAGAGTTGCAAGCCTCACGGAGAGCAGTTTTCAATCCCAGAACGGATCATGGTGGGTAGTATAGGGCTGCAAGACTCCCGGGCATATGCTACTCATGTTCTATTGGATTCAGATCAGTAGAGCTGGCAGGCCACTGCATGTGCTGGATATCTTCAGTTTGAAGGAAATCATCGACCAAGGCCGCACTGTGAGGAGGCGCGTTATCCATGAATATGAAATGAGGAGCAACAGCCCCTCGAAATAATCGAACGGTAGGCGCAAGGACTTCAGCTCTGTATCTTTGACCGGTAACCGACTCCGTGTCAAAGATATGGAGGTCTGTGTGGCCGTCCATCATGATGCCTGCCCAGACCATGACTTTCAAAGGAAAAACGACGTCCTTCCGTGATGTTTCCCGGGTAAAAACGCGTTCCGCGTTCTCTCCAGATCATGGTACGACCAGAATCAGCTTGCAGGCTAAACCTGAACTCGTCACTGAACATAACATTGCCCCACTGCTGTCCACTCCTCTGCCGAAGTTCCAAACTCCACTGTAAACGCGCGTTTATGCGCAGACGTCAGGGGGATACAATCTGCTGGTCGTCTGGCATAGAGACCAACGTGTCTGAGTGTCCTGTAAACAGTTTGTCTCGAAACATTGACTCCAATGGAGGCTATCAGAGCTGAACTCAGTTGTCTGGAAGAACGGTTCCTCTGACGTAACGCAGTTATCACCAAATATCGGTCTTGCCGAGCAGTTGTTACCCTTGGACGACCTAGTACTGGTCGTCGGATAACATCTCCAGTTGTTTGTAACCTCTACCACAGTTCAAACAACTGGAGATCACACACTGAGGCACATTCAGAATTCGAGACGCTTCAGTTTGGGATGAACCGTATTCCAGCATTCCAATAATTCGTCCCTTCAAAAACATGTTCAGTTGGCATCTTTGTGATATATTTCGTCATTTTTTATTGTTAACAACGCTCTGTACCACAGCAATTGCGAAATTCCACTTCGACTGGCCATGCTGTTCGAGGCCGTTTTATACCCGTTCCGACCGGTGGAAGCAGTGCACAAATTCTTCCTTAATTATATTAGAGACACGACACCAACAAACCAACCAACTTGTACCGGTGCTAAGAGCATGTCGACGTCCACTGAACTGCTTTGCATATGCACAATGATTTACCTTCGTCCCACGATTCTTCACAACTCATTGTGATCTATTGTATCCATATTAACTCCGAATTTTTCGCATTTTACGAATTACGCTTAACTTTTGGACATGAGTATATATTATATATATATATATATATATATATTGTAAGTTTTATAGCATTTATTATGTATTTTGTTTGTAAATCAAAGGTTTACATATTACATTTTATTTTAAATGTAACCCTTAAGATGGGCTGGAAATTTATGTCACATCTGCTTGAATGCTCATGCATCATTCTAACGTTATACTTGAACCTGAAGCAGCACATTTTCTGCACCTATCCAATATGATTGAGAATAATATATATTGTAATTTCAATATATATATATATATATATATATATATATATAGCAAAAGTATAAAATTATTCAAATAAAATTATGTCTTAGTATAGCAGCAGTGGACTTTCTTCATTCTATATTTACTTAGTTTCCTTGATATTATCAGCAGACTCTTCCAACATCTTTTCACTGATATTTATTTTTCGTATGCCATATTTCCTTTGGAGTTTGTTTTCCTTTACACAAAAAGTTGTCTCGTATTATTCCCTAAGAAATGTTTTATTTGTTCAAAGCGTCTATGTAATATTCTGGCTTTTATGGACTTTTGTTTGGACACCAGACAATAAAAGGTGGAGAAAATCTTTTCTTTATAACTTATCTTTAGTTTATTCTAATAAAGCAGTGATGAGCTTAATAAATTTTAGATAATTTATTTAAGTATATTCAAAAATTAGATTAATTGAAGATTTGAATATTTTAAAAATATCACTTATTAAAACGGTGTGTGATAATTATAAAGCCTCGAAAACATTAAGAACAAAATATTTATTTGTTAATACTAACAATATTATCAAAAAATTGACTATTATTATTTATTCATAATACTGGAAACCCGACTTCAAAAAATAATTTTTTGTATGTTTTAATGTGGAGTTTACTTTAATACCTAATGTAAATAATACGAAATTTCATTTATAAAGTGTAAATAGGTGTAAAACCTTGCTTAAGGGGACACGGCATACCTATTATGCATTTTTTTTTATTTTTCATGTTAGAATGGAAATAATATTTTTTAAAGTTGTAAATTATATAAAAAATTAATGTTTTTAAAATCGCTATTCCTTTTTCAATTTTCAATATTTTGACACACTTTTTACTTTCCTTATATACATAATGTATAAGGAATGTATTGTGACGGGGTCGAAAATTCGAATTCGAGTTTTCGACGATAGAGCACGTTTCAAGCATCCCTGAACACGAATCAAACATTGTTGAAGTGATGTCTGTGTGTGTGTGTGTGTCAATGAGTCTGTGGAGACGGTAACTGACAAATGAATGGACCGATTCGAACGAAATTTGGTACAAAAATCACAATCCGTAAACACTGGAAGCCTATTGATTTTATACGCAATCGAATGTTCAGAATCCCTAAATTTTCGAGTGCAATATTGAAAAAATCTACAACAAATTAAAATCGTTAATAAAATTACGCAAATAGACATTTCTTATGTAATTTGTCATTAGAAAACGATTGACATAAATTTTAGAACGCTAACATAAACCTTTCTTGAGATTTTGCACATTTAAAAAAAAATTATAAAAAATTTATGTAAAATAAAAAAAAATTCCTATTGAGAAATATTTATTTATTTATTTATTTATTTATTTACAAAGACTGCAAGCAACAGGAAGTAGTCCCAGTTACGGCATGCAGGAGCAAAACTACATTCAAAATACCATGACATACATTAAAAAAGTTAAAATACATTAAAAAGTTAAAACATTAAAATTAAAAAACACTTCACAAGAATACATGTAATAAAACACAAGATGTTTACAACAAATGCTCTTTAAAATCCTTCTCAGAAGAATAAAAAATATCAAGATAATCAGGGAAACCATTGTATAATTTAGAAAAGCAATTTATAGCACAATTATTACCAATACTCGACCCAAACTTCCTAATGGCAAATAAATTCAAGCTTCTAGTTCTATACTGTGGGACATGAAAACCAATCCCACCCAATATGTTCACTTTTCATATGTAATACCATGCAATAAATTTGGTGATATCATTCTCGTGGATCTAGCTCGTTCCATTCATGAAAAAATATACCTTGAGTAATACATTTGTATTTGAATGCCAATAGTCATTTATCTGCTGTAAGAATAATTTATTTCTTCGTCCATAACGCTTGGCGAGATTTTGGCGACGAATTTGGTGGAATGTCGCCAACTTGGCAACTTTTTTAAATGTTGCTAAATTAACGAAAAACTCACCAAATGGATAACAATGACGCTAAACCAATGATGACTCATGGAACTCAATGAAACTCATTGATGATGACGACATGGTTAATGACGACTCATTGACAAAAATTCAATATGTTGGAAAGAATATAAATAACAACTATAAAAATAATCTTTTTTTTTTACTGTAAAAGTAGTAAATTCATTGCATTATATAAGGAAAGTCATGTGCTGCCCACATCAGATTTTTTTTCTCAACATTAGTGAAATAATACTAAACAAAATTGGGCTTTGATTTCTACTCCATTTTTACTTTCCTTATATGCATAATGCATAAGAAATGTATTGTGACGGGGTCGAAAATTCGAATTCGAGTTTTCGACGATAGAGCACGTTTCAAGCATCCCTGAACACGAATCAAACTTTGTTGAAGTGATGTCTGTGTGTGTCAGTGAGTCTGTGGAGACGGTAACTGACGAATGAATGGACCGATTTGAACGAAATTTGGTACAAAAATCACAATCCGTAAACACTGGATGCCTATTGATTTTATACACAATAAATTTTCGAGTGAAATTTTGAAAAAATCGCCAAAAAATCAAAAACTATTATAAAGTTACGCAAATAGACATTTCTTATGCAATATTTCATTAGAAAACGAGTGACATAAATTTTAGAACGCTAACATGAACCGTTTTCGAGATATTGCACATTTTTCAAAAAATTATCAAAAAGTCATATAAAATAAAAAAAAAATATGCATATCAATAATCTCAAAATTACTAGCAATTTATATAAATATCCCTCTTATTTAGTAAATAGTATTGTTAAAAAATTTAAAATAGCTGGATTTTTATAATTCCTTTCATAGTATCATATAATTCTATTCATAGTATCTTATATTAGCCAGACATCTCCATTCTCTTGAATTTTAATTTTTTTTTTTTTTTTTTACATTCTCTTGCACTTCAGCATTACTATTATTTTCCCCTGCTTTTAGTAGCTCTTTTTGTATATTAATACTTTTTCTTAACATTTAGCTTAACTGTTTTTCAATTCTTATGAATGGCAACAGTAAATGCTTTTTTATTTTTTCTTTACGAATGGCAACACTGGTCTCTTCTATCAGTGTTCCCGGTTTCGACTCGATTGTACATACGCTGTGCTTTTTCCAGGTATTCATTTTTTCTTTTTTATTCCTTCTTTATGTATGTCATCCAAGTAGAAATAGTTTATAGATATAATCTATCTATTTCTTCAGAAACATACATTTTTGTGTTTGCTTCTACAAAAAATTTGGACATGATTAGATTTTTGTAGAGGTTAACAATTCATGATTTAGGCTTAGAGCTTCGTCCACGTGTATAGCGTTTGGGCTTGATTTCGTTTGTTATACTTTTTTCGATTCCATACCTTTGTATTTTGATATTTTTCATTGACATGTTGATTCGATAATTATTTTATTTATTTTATTTTTTCCATTTGCTTGAGGATTAGTTGATTTTTACTTTTGTTTTGTAAGCCAGTTAGATAGTTGAATTTAGTTTAAGTTTTTCTTTTTTCGTTTCCATACCTTTGAATTTTGTTGATTTTCTGTAACTTGATAGCTAGTGTTTTGTATTTTTTATCCATTTGATTGTTGATTTGCTGTATTATATTTTATTCTGTGGGTGTTTTAAAAAGTTAGGTTTATCGTGTTACATCTTCTTACTTTTCGTTCATTGGATTTTCAAACTACTATTATTATATATATATATATATATATAACGATTCGGCAGACGATAAGTAGCTGAATATTTCATAAATATATCTGGGATTATCATGTAAGCCTGTGATTGGGGCTTTTCTGATACTTTGCCGAAATTATCTGCCAATTAGATAAAAAAAAATATCAAAGGTTCCAAAATATTTTGCAGTGTAGATGGAAACTGTTGAATTTCATAACTTTGCAGTAATAATATACTTCCAGTCCTTTGTGCAGCTGAGTTTATTGTTGCCCTTTATTAGTTGATGCATAAATAGAATGACATGGGAAACCAGGACTTGGGACACCAGGTGTCCCCGTGCTTCTTAATTCCACTTTTGTGAAGGGACTTCTTTCTATGCAATGATGCAGATTTCATAGTATATTTATTTATGGCAATTTAGTGCTCAAGTTTCTGGGTCAAGTTTCTGGGTCTCTATTTTTTTGAGAAGAATTACGAAACTGTATGAAAAAATTTGTCTTCCGAAAAATTATCCAAACCCTCGAGTGTATCGTATTTTCACGCCTTCCAGGACTTAAAGAACGCGGCAAAGATATTGTAATCGCTATAGAAAACTTTAATATATTCCTAAAAGCAGAAATTATTGCAAAAATTGTAGAACATACTAATATTAATATTGAAAACATTGGTGTACTTTATACATTTAAAAATATCAACATACATGTTAAAGGTTAACCTATATTATAAACATAAATTAAACAGACAATTGTATCATTATGTGTTTATAAACTAAATAGATCCTTTCTTTTATTCGACCTAGACCGTCCAACCTACCCGAAGGTGTAAGGTAGCTTTTTGGACGTCCGAGACAGTGCCACCCAATTAAGACCGGAACTCAGTGGGGATGACATCCCCAAGGACGGTACCCTCATTACCCTACAACCAACCTCTCGGAAGTACTTTCAAATACACATATTTAATGTGCCAGTACTCCACGTGAAGACAGGGACAGTTTGGACACAGTCGGCAATTGCTCTCCCGGCCACACATTAAACTGCCGTAAGTCCTAGGGTTGGCTGTGTGGCCTGGGCCTTCGACAGTCGGCAATTGAATATTCGGGCCTTCCGACTGCAATCCTCGGGCCTTAACAAGTGGAATGTACAGTTCACACTAAATAAGTTGAATATGTCTCATTGATATTTCATTAACCAAAGCTTTTTATTGAAGAGCGGCACAGTTTTTCGGATGGAGTCCTGCCTTTCCGCTCATGCACGCACTCATTTACGTCAGTGGAATAGGCGCTCGTCCGCCTGGGTTAAACTTGGTAACTGGTATATTCCAACATTTTTGACACTGATTTTGACCTGGAATTTAAACACCACGTAGCTAAGTTGGGTCAAACTGTATGAGACTATAATAAACAGAATCATAAAATTATTTTTCAAATCATGCGAATTCTATTGCTGCCAAAACGGTTATACAATATTCCGTGCTGAAGTGAGCTAAAATGTGCGATACCAGTTCAAGGACTTTGGTTGCAGCAACTAAAAACCAATTACTGTCTTTAGAAGCGCATCTAATAGGCAGATTTTTTCAATTTCACCTTTGCCATTACAGCCTTAAAATGCTTGAGTATAATCTTTAAATTTGTAGCCGACTGCAATGTAAAATTAATTAGCAGACGCTTGAGAATTTAATAAATTATCCAGATTTATTGGCGCCAGTGTAGTAAACTGTAATTTTATACGAAAGACTGCGGAAATGCACGAACATGGAGCCAGGTATGTGGGGGTTTCACTGGAAGAGCAAATTCTAATTTTTATACCTTCCTATGTATACTCAGTTATGTGAACCTCTTTGTTGTCTCAAGCCGTTAATTGCACTGCGATCTCGAATATAAATGGTTTTCTTTCAACTTTTATATATCATCCCCTTGTCATAGGATTGTTCTACCCAATCCGTATACCTTACGACACATGCATCAAAATTCTACTATAAAAATAGAAAAATAACAGCTTTTACACTTTCCATTATGATATATTCGAAAAATTGACAATGTTCAGATTTTCTTCGATATGAATTTAAGTGGTTCGGAAGCTCCTGATTCAAAAGAAATTTTAGCTGCGATATAGATTTATACTCAATCATTTAGAGTGGAATGAATGAGCTGCCAGATATATTTAAGTTTAGCGACTCTGATAATAAATAATGCAATCAAGAAGTTGTGTATGGCAGATTAAGTTCTGCCCTTGTGTTACATTTATCAAAATTCTACGATAAAAAAAATAACAGGTCTTCCAACTCTATATTATGAAATATCTGAAAAATTTACGATGTTCAGATTTTTTTCGATATAAATTTAAGTGATTCGAATGCAATGCTTTGAATGTAAAATAATATTTTAGTAGTGATATATATTTATATTAATTCATTTAAAGTGAAAAAAAGAGCTGCCAGAGATATAAGTTTAATGATAGGATAATAAATGATGTGATCAAGTAGTTGTGTATGACAGATTAAGTTTTGATCCTGTGTTACATTCATCAAAATCTTACGATGAAAAATGTAAAAAGAAAACGAAATTTCCTCATTTGATTATAAAATATTTGAAGAATTAAATTCAAATTTCCTTCGATTTAAATTTAAGCTGTTCAGATGCTTCTGATGCAAAAAATAAAATTAATTGAGATATAAATTTATACTCAATTATTTAGAGAGAAAAGAATGATACTAAAATTTAATTAAAGGATGATAAATGGTATGTATATGGTAAAATATATTTCCTGGTCCATATTTGTATGTTTCTTTTAAACTTTTCATATTTTTATGAAATATATAAATAACTATATGATTAATTGAGGGTAATTCCAACCATAATTGCTCTATAGTTGACGATTCATGAGGTCAGTGGTAAATGATGTCATAGGGTAATAAATGTCGCGGCATAGCGTCATAGGCGGCATAGTCGCGGCATAGGCGGCATAGTCGCGGCATAGGCATAGCGTCGCGTTACCAAACTTCTTAATAAAACAATTCCCTAGTTACAATATATAACACAATAGAAGTAACATAACTAATTATCATTACTATTACCGCCTTTAATACCCTTGTTTATGGTGGTGCGGTTGTTAACGCGGAAGGTGGCATGTAATATGCATTTCCTTATGGCCAGCTTTCTAGACCAGGATTTGAAACTGTCAACAATCTCATGTGATGATCTACTGTTGCATATAATTCCAATTTATAATTTATAATGGATTATACTAAATTCCGGAATTAGAAATCACAAGATTAAACTATCAAATTTACGTCATGTATGAAATTACTACATCTGAATTTTCTTTCCAATGTAAAATATCTGAAACATTTTCTTCGGGTTTCCTCCGAATTAAATTTATGTGGTACTGGTGTATATCTTTAAAAAAAATTGAAATACACTGACTTCCAAAAGTTAAGCACACAATGCATATTTTCATTTTTCGACAGCGTATTTAAATTTGAGTAGCTGAAAATCGCTGCGGATGTAAATGACAGTATCTAAATATCGCACATTACAGCCAATCACGATTGACTATCCGGATTTATGCTAATTAGGCAGTCGCTGAAGACGCCAGCGTTCTGAAGGGTTTGAGGAGGTGCATTTAAATAATGCTGATACGCAATGTTTATTACTTTTGTTGGAATATGTTTGGTGATATTCGTGTTTCTATGGCTGACGGAAGACAAATGACAGATAGTGAGAGCTTGCGTGCTGTTGGACATATTGAAGCAGGATAGTCAATCAAAGATGTCGCTATTTTGTTTGACGTTGATCTTTCGGTAATTTATCCATTATGCAATTATGGAAACAATTCCAAACAAGTCAAACATTTGTCTGGAGACCTATGACCGGTCGTCCAAGAGTTACCACCCCATCTGATGATCGGTATATTGCAATCGTAGCCAAGCGGAATCGACGAGCGACCTCCACAACTGTTACATGTATGGTTGCCGTGGGACATGGTAAGACAATATATGCCAGTATTGTGCGCCGAAAGCTCCATGTGAAGGAACTGTACGCCCGAGTAACACGTTTTTCGAGTTCCACTAACTGTCCAAGCCAGAGCGGCAAGATTAAAGTGGTGTCGTCAGCATGTCAATTGGACTGCCTCAGACTGTTGCAACGTCCTGTTCAAGGACTAGTCCAGATTTGCCCTGGAATCAGATGATAAGCGTGTAAAGGTCTGGAGAGACCGAAGCATACGTAATCAAACCAAGAACATCATCGAAGATCACGCATTCAGAGGTGATAGCTTAATGGTGTAGACTGGATTTTCAATGGGATATCGCACAGAGGTGCACATCTTTAAAGGCGGTTCTTTGATCTCTGAACAGTATCGGGGTGAAGTCCTAAATCTCATTTCGAGACTCTACGCTGCAGCAGTTGGTTCTGACTTCCTCCTTATGGACGATAATACCCGTCCCCATAGAGCTAACAACGTTGGCGAAAACCTTTAATGTGAGGGCATTTCTCGTATGGAGTGGTCGGTGTATTCTCAACGACCTTAATCCCATTGAATACCTTTGGGATGCCTTCCATCGTGCTGTTTCTGCACGTTTACCTCCTCCAGACAGTCTCAAAGAGTTAGAAAGTGCCCTAGCAAAAGAATGGCCATTGCTCGCATCTGCGATGTTTGATCGCCACATTGAAAGCATGGAAAATCGCTGTAAAGTATGTTTGAAGGTTCGAGGTGATCACATACCATATTAATGTAAGTTTTCTTTGATTTGTTTGCTTTTAAACATCATTTTGTTAATAAACCAAATGTCACTTACGAAAAGTAAATATTTTTTTCATGTCTGTACATAATTGTTGTTTTCTTTAATGAATAAACACATTTGCTACCTTCATGTACAATTTTGGGTTATCAAAGCTTTACTTTTCGATTTTTGTTGATTTAACCGCCCTTGCTTAATTTTTGGAAGTCAGTGTATTATTTTGTACCTTGCTAATCTTGTCCTGTATCATGTTAATCTTGATTTGTGCTGTACGGTGTTAATATTGAAGCTAAAATATATTTCTTTGTCCGTATTTGTGAAGTTTATATATAGTTTTCTTCTATATCTGGAAATGCATAAATATGTATATGTTTAGTTGTAGCTTATCCGATCAAAATTATTCTATGATTAATAATTCATAGTATCCGACAGCCTCATATGTTAATGCTTTGTTGTAGAATGATAATCTTAACAATATCCAATTCCTAGTGGATAGTATAGTATATAAAACTGTTTATATCCCAATTCTGGATTAATGGATCACAAGTTCAAACCAAACTAAATGTCGGAATTACTTTATCGGATTTAACTTTCCCTTATAATATATATGAAAAATTAAAATTATTCTGATTTTCTTTGATTTTAATTTAAGTAGTTCTGATGCAAAAGAAATGCTAGTTGGAATATATATTTACACTCAATCATCTGAAGTGAAAAGAATAAGCTGCCAGCGATTTTCAAGTTTAATGACAGGATGATAAATGAGTCAGAAGGCAGATGTGTGTGACAGATTAAGTTCCATTCTATCTTAATGTTGATGCTACAAGTGTTATCTGATAACATTTGCAAATATATTGCTAACTTTCTCAAAATACGTAAATGATATTGGTTTAGCTGGATAAAATACTAGTGCAGTTAAAAATCGACAATCAAAATTGTTGACACTTTATGAAAATATTTTTGATGATAAATATTCTTAATATATTATGTCTAGTATTATTAAATAGAAATTGTTAACATCTTTACATTTTAATAACTAAACTTATCTCACAAGATTAGAAAGTCTAACCTATACAATAACCGACGTTGCTCGTATATATATATATATATATATATATATATATATATATATATATATATATATATATATATATATATAGAGAGAGAGAGAGAGAGAGAGAGAGAGAGAGAGAGATTTTTAAGACTTTCCCAATAACGGGCCCTTTTCTTTAAAATTATTATTTCAAATTCCTTATTCCATGTCCAGCACATATTGCAACTACATTAAATTGTATTTCATGCCACTAACATTATCAAAGTCTGCCATCACTTCCTCTTTCCAAGATCATACCATATATGATCACTAATCTTTACCTCTGCAAAAACATTATCATATGAAACTGCTTTCCCAATCACATTTTTAAAGCCTAAAACGCGAAGACACAGCCCCATGCCTCATATCCCTCCCCCTCTGATGTAAATGTAATTTATACTTGTGTGTGAACCAACTCAGACGGCATTTAGATTTCTTGAGAGCTGGATGCCGTAGCTCGGCTGTACGATGTAACTATATCTATTCGAGTGTGATATAAAAAATAAAATTTTGGTTGTGTGAAAGTTTCTTTTCCCTGGATTGTTTCCACCTTTTATATCACATTAGCCGACAGGATGTGTTCCGTGCTCTGGAAAAATATTCAAAACTGATTTCAACATGAATGAAAAAGACGCTTATCAAGATAATGTGGTTGGCGACCATCGAAAAAAATTGGAACGGAGAGGAGAGAACTCTGCCTACAGAATTTTGTCTACTCAGCAAAAAGACCCGGTGCGCCTTATTTACATAACTACCCTTTCCCGGAGTGGAAAGGGTAGTTATGTAAATAAAGAGCGACAGTGTAAACAAATACTTAATTTATATTCATCGAAAAATTTAATTGTTATTCCATTTCTAAGTGTTATATTTGAAGTGTAATTTATTATTATAATTGGAGAGAGGTATGTTGGTCTGTTGGTCTTTATCTTATAAAATATTAACTATTCCATTAGTAGGTTCAATAATTAGATTTAAATCCATAAAATGAATATTATTAAAAATAGTAGCTTCATTGGGAATTAATTTTAAATTCTCAAGATAGAATATATATGCATATATAAATATACGTATATATATATATATATATATATATATATATATATATATATATATATATATATATATATATATATACGTATATTTATATATGCGTATATATTCTATCTTGAGAATTTAAAATTAATTCCCAATGAAGCTACTATTATATATATACGTATTGTCAGAAACTGGTTATTCTATCGGTTTTAATTCGAATTGTATGGCTGTCCTGATGAGAATGCAATTTCGAACTAACCGCCATTTTTTGTGTAGTTTCAATTGATTGTTCTCTATGTCTTAATCTCTTATCTTGAGCTAATTATTATTGCCTTTTCTCATTTTTGCCGTGTTTTCTTTTCCCTTTTTTATTTTTATATTTATATACTTTTAATTGTGATTTTTGTATCCTAATATTCTTCTCATCCCCCTTTCCACTGTAGTGATATGTTACCTTCTATCTTTATCATTAGTCTTGGTCTATAGTTACTCATTTGTAACAGATATACTAGAGATGGTTTTTTTTGTACATACAGTAGTTTATGCATAATTTTCGATTAAAATCTTTGAATTTTTATCAGAATATGCAGAATTATTCTTTTAAAATAAGCATATATTATAGTAAAAGGAATGCGAACATATAAATGATTGTAATTAATAAAATAAAGAAAATAGTACAATTTAGAACTGCATTTTAAATTAGCATATATCAAGAATATAGGCACGATACACAAATATACGCAAATATGCAGAAATCCAATGGAACAATGATATTAAACGAACACTATTTATAACTTAAACTGTCTTTTGCGTAACTTTGTTTAAATACTGAAGGATTCGTAATAAATGAACGAGGAAGTTTCTAGAATTTGGAAACTGAAGTCAGATGAAAATGCCGTAGAGGAAATTGAAACTCAATAGATCTGAACGTCGTATATATAGGATATTAGCTAATAACAACCGATGACTGAACGCCAAAATCCATCCTTGGCAGGCTACATGTTACTTCTGCACGCGATGACAGGCGGATTTCGCAGATGACATCTTTCTAGAATATGTCTTTAAGTCAAATTCAAACAGAAAATGAAATAATTCATGCATTTAAGAAATAACTACCCACAGATTGATTGCATAAGACAGCACACTGGTATAAGACAGATACTTGCATAAGACAGATACTGGCTTGAAAACCAGCTTTAAAACCTCAACGCATGATGGAGAGATTGAAGTGGACACGGAATCATTTGTCCCACAGTGATGAATGGCTATCCATAATATTTAATGATCACAGAAAAGGGGATTTGGATAGTCTTTGTGGCTATGTATTATATTGGCATGATTTACGTAGAGTCTAGAATATTTTTAGTAGAGGGACCCATCATATTGAACGGTAGATTTGAATTTTATGGCCATATTTCTCTAACATTTTCAAGTGGAAAATTGAAATATGAAGACTACCAACAGACGCATGAAAATATTTAATTCAATTTGATCATTTGCTGGTAGGTTCATATTGATTTTTGTAGCAATATAGTGCACCCATCCCAACGTCCAGCTCTATAAAAATGTGGTTTCAACTACAAAAAGTATAAACTGACCGCTGCTTTGGACCCCAGCAATAATTTATGGGTATTTTGAACCGCACAGTGTATGCAAATGTAAAGCAACATTTCTCGATAAAAGATTTGAAAGACTACATACAAAAAGCATCGTATAAAATCAGTCATAATATTATGCAACATTCTCTTCGGTGAAAAATCGTGTCTCTGGAGTAATACGAGTGGTAGAAATGCTGTTTAACATTATAAACGCATTTATGTTTATTATTATCATTTTCTGATTGATATAAAAAAATAAGTCTATACTTTGTACACAAGGCATTTCGAAATATTTTGTATTACATAATATATTTATTGAATCAAGGCCTTTTTTATGGTGAACACAAACTAAATGCATGATGCATGATGCAATAAAATATATCACTTTTGAAGTTTTGATTGTTATATTTTTTTACAAATATATATATATATATATATATATATATATATATATATATATTAGCGCCCTTATAATGGTGTATAGTGGCATTCTCGTTTATCCAGTTTACCTATGAATTACCTGTTTAGTAGGAATTTTCATTCTTGATTCATGTTCATATTCAGAATTGCTTATACGGATTGTTCATATTCTGAATTGCTTGTTCGGTCTTCTGCTTAGACCCACTGGACGGGTCTGGGAGTATTACTGTGAACGTTCGTACTGCCTTCCTGGTAGTATTTCGACTTGTTGATTCCGGCGTTTCTTGATAAAATTAAGCTGTTGAGGCTGATCGTGTATACACTTGGTGAAAGAAGAAGGGTTCGTGCCGCATGGTAATACAAAGTTTATTAATGTTTCCTATCTTCATTTTTTCATTTTTTGATGCCTGTAGTCTGAGTATGAGTATTTATAGTACTGTACTATTGCTCAATCTGAAACAGGCATTTTCTTTGGGGTTGTTAGGGTTAAATACTCAGACCTGAGGAGGAATTTGATTCTGACCAACCATTGAATTTGGGCTGGTACAATTTTCTGCTCTTATCGGCATTATGGCCGTGATTTATGGTGATGTTAATATTACTTGAATGTTTTATTGATATATATATATATATATATAAAAGTAATTGAGCTACAGCGAAAAATTGAAAATCGGCATGTATGTATCGTTTCAGGCGATATGTAAATTATTGGATTGTGGGAGCAATAAAATCCTCCTTAATAAGAAATGGTGTCAATAAGAAAATTACATTTTAGAAAGTGGTAAATCCTCTCGCAGCTATACAAGCCGATATACGGTGTGGTATAGGCTCAATTAAGTTGATTATATCTTTCGGTGAAGATTCTGCCACAAATGTTGCAACTGGTTAGATAATTCTGGGGTATTCTTCGAAGGCTGCAATTGCCGTCCAGGTCATAGGTCTGTGGACCAGGATAGCCATGGAAGGATATGAAATCATAGAATACATTGTTTAGAAAGTCGTGCAGTATGTGGCGTTGTCTTGTTGATAAATAGAACCTGGACGGCTTGACAGCATAGGCAAAATAATCGGCTACAAAATATGATCGACGTACCAGCAAGCTGTCAGATTAACTTGCAGCGTAAGTAGAGGAGATCGGTTATCAAACAAGATGGCTCCATAAACTGTCACACCAGGTGTGATGGCAGTGTGCCATTCGACAACAAGTGCTGGATCAAAACGCTGACCTGTTCTTCGTCACACACGTATGCGCCGATCATCAACTCTGGGAGAAAAGCGAGATTTATATATATATATATATATATATATAAAATGAGTAAAAGAGAAAAGTTCCAATTTTCATCTTCATATAAATTCCTGCGCCGCCCAAAGCAAAATTTTATACGTTGGTCTCATTTTGAGTATATATATTTTTATTACAAATACTTCATTGCTTGAAACAACATCCTCCTTCGTATTAGTTTCGATGATCTGTTTATTTTTCCGCTTTAAAAATGCCCTATTAGATATTCATCAAAAAGAGCAATCTTGCAATTTAAAAATGTATTAAAAGGTTGTGTTACACATCTTGTATGCATATTATACAACTTTAATTTACGTTTTACATTTAAGAAATATGGAAAAGCTTTGGGCATCAATTTCTTGTTTTATCATCAGATATCAAAGACATTGAAATCATCCAGATTTTTCCCATTCTAATCTACTCGTGATTTTGATCTTTGAAAACGTTCTCTTTAATGTATATACTTAAACTTTCATATTTAAACTGAAAAATATTTAGTTTGAGTACTGAATAATGAATGAGAAATCAAACATACAAACCAGTTAAAGTAGAAAATTATCGTGGAAGTAAATTTCTCTTCTTTAATCTTTTGACATGTAAATGGAACATCAGTTATTTTTTTACTTCCCCAACTAGCAATAAAAACGTTACCAATAAACGTTTAATGAAACGCTATCAATAACATCTTAATCATGAACAAATGTAATTTGAAAATACATTATTTATAATTTATTTGCAATACATTTTTTACGTATTTTGAAATGTTAGTCGTTTAATCCATGAATCAGTGGTTTTCGTGGTACGCATCTATGTGTATCTTTCAGCATCTGTAAGTATTTCTATTCCTGTGTGTGTGTGCAGATTACACACCCAGTCTAGGTTAAAATTATATAAACTTTAATTAAATTTGGTATTCATAAAAAGTGTGCATCAACATGGCCCTGACCATATTTTTGATGCGTACTCGAACTGTAGAACACATTTTTTTTTAAATCTTGGAAAACTGTAACCCATGAAATAAAAATATGTATTTTCAAATATATGAAATAAACTCTTATATTTCATTTAATTTTCGAGCATTCGCCAGGACTACGAAGTCCAAGCTTTTCTCAGTCGAGAGAGTCTTTAAAATATCAGCCGTGGGACCTCGACCAGAAGCAGCGAGTTGACATTTTCATGTCTTCCTCAATATCTTCTTCCACGCCTTTAATCTCTTCTTTCATCATTTCTTATCCGTATTTCATCTCATTCTGTACTTCTTTTATCTCGTGCTGTGGGCCTTTCATCGGTTCATGTAAGGCTTCCATCTCGTCTTATACGGCTTTCATCCTGTTTTTTATCTGGTCTTATACGGCTTCCATCCTGTATTTTATCTTGTCTTGCCCGACTTTAATATTTTCTTCCATCGTTTCTTGTCCGGCTTTCATGGCTTTCATCAAAACCGCCATCTTTTTCAACTGTTCCTCCATTGCTTTTTTATTCACTACCTTATACTCTTATTCAGTTTCCAGAAACACCATTCCTGACTCCAATATGTTACGAAGCATCCTCTGGAAACGTGGGTTTGTACGCTCAGGATACAATAATTTGCCATTTCTGCATAACTAATACGTCTATATACAAGCACAGCGTAAACAGGAACAACATACAGCTAATAGCTGGATAAATTATCTCACAGGATCACTAAACAACTGCTATGTTTAGTGAAACAGCAATTAAATGCTCAGCTAATTTGAAAAAAAATAGCCAAAACTATGCTCAAAACATTGACGTATATCCCAATTCAATGTAGCTGCTATCGCGTTAACTGCTCTTCAACTGGGTGATGACTCTTTTTATACACTCTCTGCAGTACTCCATTTTTGTCTGACGTCGGGCGAAGTGCCTTTTAAATGTTTACACTTTTTTGTTCTATTCCTTTGGGGCTATTATGTTTCATTCCCACCTATATTTCGTCTTGTTGGGTCTCATTTATTCTTGTTCGGACTTGACTGGTCTTGTTGAGCTGTTCCTGTTGTATTTTGATGTATGCTAATCTTGTGTCTTACTTCTCTTTTCAAATTGGCTGAACTGTTCTCCATGCTGCTTTTTATTGCCTCTCTCTTAATCCAGGTCTTGAGTATATAACACCCGTTTCTTCCTTTTCGGCCATTCGGGTTTGTTGGTTCTCTTGCATTGGGATCCAGCTTATCCTCGAAACGGCTGTATGTTGCATTGTGTTATTTATGTTTATATACGTTGATCAAGTTTTTCTTATCCTTCGCACAAAGTGTATTTTCTTATTGATTCGAAAAGTCACGAGAAAGTGGTGTAAGTCAGGAAATTTGGCAATTTAATTCGTCCTGAATTTGAACATTTAAGAACCAAATTCTTCTTTAGCTTGACAAAATGTAGCTTTGATAACATTTCTGTAGCTTGATTTTTTTTTTACAGAAAAGCTATATAAAAAGTTAATTTTTTTAACTTTTACAAAAAAATATGCAGCATTTAAATCACAATGTCATAACTTTCAACCTTAAAGCATTTTTACATTTAGAACTAAGTGTCTACAACCAATGGTTCAAAGAATCTGCCATTGTTCACTTTTTGTGGAACACAATGCATACACTTGCTGGGAAACACATCAACTGTTCTTATGTACTTAACGAAAAAAAATCAAACATAAATGTCGTTAAGTGGCTAGGATAAAGAAACTTCGACAACCAATCGAAAGAAATATTTCTTCGTGAGTGATTGTAGTGGGTTCTTGTTAAGAAGTCCTGTGTATTTAGGAAATACATAGGAAAAGAACAAAGACAAAGGGGATGTTTAATTAAAATAATTAAAAGTAAAATAAAATAATTGTGTTCGGGACTATAAAAAGTGCAACTTGTAACAGATCTGACAGATTATAAAAAAATGTAATATGTAGAATAAAGTAACCAGCTCGACTTTCTCATGTATTATTATTTCATTTGTACCGTAACCAGTATCATAAAATAAGCTTTAGGATCTTTCCTGCATGATCAATTATTTTAAAATGATTCTTCATTCCTTAAAATTGTGTCTTTTAAAATTACTGCGGGAGAATCACAGCACAAATATTTCAAAAAGCGATTTATCCCTTTTCAAAGATTTACAGATAACTTTTAAATTTTGCATTCTCGTTTTTACTTTAACTTCCATTTTCTATAATTCATAACTTTATGCATTCCCATTTTACATTAACTTCTATATTCTATACTTTTTAACTTTATACATGGTCTTTTTACAGTATCTTCTATATTCTATAACGCATAACTTTATGTATTCCCTTTCAATATTAATTACTATATTTTAATTCATAATTTTGTGTTAGCACTTTTCATATAAAAATGTATATATTGGTTAATTCATAATTCATAACTTTATATTGTTACACTTATATACAAATAAAATCACAAATACGTTGTGATGGCTTCAATAATATGGTTGAAATGCAATCGAGTTAAGTGAGCTGAATGCAAAATATTGAAAACTGAACCCTGTCGAGCAAAGTATTCACCTAAGATGTTAATTCTCAAATGATATCGCTGGTTAAATAAAATTAGACATTTAGAAATATTGTTAAATACTTAACATTTTAAACCCCGTCCATAACATACATATAAGTAAAGCTCATAATGGCACAGTAAGACTGACGAACGATTTATAAACTAATTGGTTAGTAATTAACAGTATATCGAAAGCTCTCATTTTTAAAGACATTTATTTTCGTGGCTGCTACGTATTCTGAAAGCAGCTTGCCTATGGCAAACTGTCCCTCACACCTGACTTTATCTACATGTATCCCGCAAATGAACTTCAAAAATGTTCATAAAAACCCTTCTCTACATAATTTCTGATAGTAAAAATAATAAATTAATTAAAATGACAATGGTTAATTCAAAATGCAGTGGATATAATCACGTCATATTCCGATCATTTGCACATGGTAACAAAATAAATATTCCATAATAAAAAAATAGCCAAGTGAAAATTTCAGAGAAACAGAAAAACGTAAAACGTAAAACTATATTATTTTTCAGGAAACACATATTACTAAATTAAGGCATAAAATTTGAAATCGCTTAACTACCAATAATTAACATATATACATTACATTATATAATATCTCTTGTTTAGCAATTTACAGATAAAAGTTAAATGAATAAAATATTATAGAGTGTATTACTTACTGATGATACTATAAAAAGCATCCAAGGTGCAATTGTAAATTGCAATTCAGTATATTATTTCTCAGATTATAATTTATCTGGGTTCTGCAAAAGTTATATAAAAACAGTTTCATATTTTTCTCTGGGAAATATATATACTTCGATATCTGAAAAAACAGTCCCAGGAGATAATACTGCATAGGGAATTCTAATATAAAAACTCTCCAAGATTAATAACAGAAAACTTTTGCATTAGAGGAAAATAGAGAATATTGTAAAAAAAATCTGGGATTTGTATAACAACTAACCAAACAAAATCTCTGATTCTAACAAAAGGCAAATATGTAAGAAGAACCTACAGATAATATCAAAGGAACTGAGTAAATAAGGTATAAAGTAACTCCATTACCGTACGTTTGCAGAATATTGAAAATGCGGTTTTACTTGAGGTATATTTTTTCTGGTCTACACAGAGAAATGTATGCGAAAAAAATATTTTACGAATATCTAAAGTTGGAATTTTTCAATGAGATAAATATAGAAATAAATATCCTTTATTTTATATAATATAGGTAATAATTTACGAATAATTTAACGAAGAATTCAAGGATTATACCTCCAGCCAGAGTATATAAATCAAATATATATCATATAATATTTATTTCTACAAATAGAAGATGCATTAGAAGCGCAAATACGTTTAGTTTTCCAGAAATGTTTCAAATTGAGAGTTCGGAAAAATGTATATTTTAAACTCTCATGAATATTTTCGTAAATATAGTACAAGTTGATCGCGTACACATTGTAAATTTTGTACATTTTTGCATAAAAGAAGCATTTGATATTCCTGATAACCAAATTAAAATCCGAAGATCATATTGATTTTATTAACTGCATAAATGCCTATTAGCCGAGCTTCCGTTAATCACCTACTTAATCAAGATATTCTGGAAATATTAAAGTATAAAAATTATCACTGTTAAAATGAAAACTGTTTCAATACCTTCCACAAAACTCTTGAGCAAAACGTGCGAGGTCTAAATAATCTTTCATGTATTATTTCCCTCAGTTTTTATTATAATTTATGTTTCTTAAAAGTAACTATCGTGACTGGTTCGGTTGTTAGACGAATCACTGACCTAATCAGCATATTCTGCGTTCCTTCGGTAGAGTAGGAATATGCTCCGGTTCGTGAGAGTTTGTGTGGCTTCTTAAGTAGAGTGTTCTAAAGTAGACGATGAAGGATTCGAATAGTGAGTGGAAGGAAACCCCATTCGATACAACGATGACTAGGAATAGTCTAGTATTCGTGGTGTGGCCGCAATGCTGAGCGAAATAACAGAATGCCGGGAGAAGCAAATGAGCTTTGTAAATGCGTATCCATGTAAGTAATATCACCAGGTCGCCCCTTTGGTGAAGTGGATAGACTCTTCTACTGCTGTCATGGGGGCTCGGGTTCGAATCCCGAATAAGTCAATAAGTCATGGATGTTTTTTGAGGATAAAGTCAGACTTCCACCCTCTGAGTCCTCGTCAAAATGGAGCTGCACCCTCTCCCACCTTTGTCAGCGATGCGTTCTTAGAATAAACTTTGATCTCTCGTCTTGTGTGTCGTTCTTTCTTCGGACTTCACTGGTCCTGTTTCGGTTCCACCGAACAGGAGGTCATAAATAACAACACAAAAATATCACCAGCCTAGTATATTATAGTAGCTTGTAAAATTGCCATTTATTCTGGGAGTGTGCAATAGCAATTAATATACATATGTGCTGTCCGTTGCTTGAAACAGCAAGTTTCTGTAGTTTCTGTGAAGTCTTCAATAAACTGAGTTATATTTTAAATTTAAATAGTGCCGTGCTGTGTCATTGCTCTTGGACCAAAAGGTCGAAATATCAAGTAGTCTAAGTTTGAGTTAAATCAACTTTGACAGATTAAGTAAACGTCCTTTACAAAGCCATCTAAAGGGCATAAAAATAAATTTTAACTTTACAAACGTCAAGAAAATCCTTGAGACTTCTTCAAAAGTACGTTGTAAGGAGATAAATATATTGGTTTTAAACTGGAATCAAGTAAGTAATTCCTTCTGCTGAACTCAAAACATTTTAAAGTGTCTTAACTAAAATTGAAAAGTACAGAAATGTGGAATGAATGAGACAATATCGACTTCCAGGCATCTTCATGTAGTTAGTTTTATGTTAAAATATTATTATAATTTAATGCAATATAAAGATATTGTAAATTCTAACCTCCGGAATGGAGGCGTGCCGGATATGTTATACTCAATAGCACCTGTACAGTTGTCTATTTCCCTGCCATTTCTTCAGATATATATATATCAACTTTTGTAGCGAAAATCAAGGCCACATTCTCTAAGGGGTTAGATCAAGACACATACACACACACAGATACACACACACACACACACACACACACACACACACATATATATATATATATATATATATATATATATATATATATTAGTCCATAAACTGAAAACTTCCAGTTTTTATCTCCTGTGGATATTAAAAGGGTATAAACATATTGTTTAGAATGTGGGATAAGCGAATGTGGGATAAGCGATCTTCATGAAAGCATTAGTAAAATCCAATGCCGCGCCTATAATAAACATTGTCAGTGCTGACAGTGCACTAATAAATATTTTTAATAATGACCACGAAGATAGAATAAACGATCATTGATCAATGATCTAAACAGTAAAAGGTGAGTTGCGTCGCGACATCGAGGTCAAATAGGAAGATTTAAAGCGAACAGTTCAAGTTCAGGATTCTACGTCCCGTTTGACACGCGGGAATGGGTCCACATGCTTCCTGCAGAGGAGCGCAATGAGCCATTTGGAGAATTTTAAGAAGCTGTGAATCATAGACTTCCACGCCATGACCCAGTCCACACGACTCGCTCTAAGGTGTTGAGCATAACGACTTTGGGCGAGAAAGAATTCCTGAACACAGAGAGGGTCCAATGGACCAGACACAGAGAAAGAACAAAAATTGGCAAAAAACGATTAAAACCGACAATAATTAACATCATATATCTGTAGTCTATCGATTGTAGCGTTTGAGACTTTTCCAAGATATTGCAGGAATTTATTAGATAACACAGTTAAAGAAGGACCTAACTGTGAGATCTTTATGAATTACCTAGAGTTTAACAAGGTGCGGTAAGAATTAAACGAAGAGCGGAAGCCTCGGATAATTTGAAGTTTCTGTAGGTGAGATTCGAAAGAGGTATCCAATATTTGGGAACCATACGTCATGACTTTCGTGATATATTCTTTGTATAACAATAATTTGTGAGTTATAGACAGACGCTATTTCTAGCTAAAGGATGGACATTTTTGAAATTTGAAAGTTCTAAGTTAATTTGGAATGAACGTACCTTCCAAGATTATTATGCCTAGATTCCAGGGTAAAGATTAGTTTTTGAGTGAAAATTACTGGTGAGGATTTCCTCGGACTTTATGGCACATTTTGTGTTAGTTAGCCTCACATGACAATCAGTGAGCCAGATGTAAAGAGATTCTGAATATTTTGCCAATATCTCGAGAATGCGCGTGTGTGTTTCACTGCCAGGGGGTATCATTCGCATATAAACAAATATGGATGAGTTGATTCTTGGGAATATCATGTAGAGGTTGGAGAGTTTGGATTTCACCAGAGAATCTTGTAGAGGAGGGGGGACCCAAACTATTAAACCTCTAAAGGGATAGAAAATATTGCAATCGATTTGATTGCTTTAATGGATTACACAAATTTATTAAGCTGCAATATATACAAGACCATAAATTTGATTACATTAATGGAAATAGTCTATTTGAAACAGTTTCGACAGCTAATGAATCGTTTAGTGAAGATGAAGATATGATGGACGAAGACTATTGCATCGATCATAATTTAATAACATGCAATGATGCTGGCAATGAATTACAGAGTGGCACTTCATTGGAGGATGGGTAATGCTATTATGAAAAATATAGAACAAAATGAATGGCAAGGAGTATTGGAACCAACGTATGACTACCTTTGAAAAATATTATGTTTTAACTTCAACGCAAATTTTTCAAAAGAATCGTTAACTATAATTGGGATTCTTGGAATTTTCTAATGGACGATTCTATGATGAAAACGTTGTTTATTGTATCAATATTTATATCGAAAGCAGAATGGGAATAAAATCTATCTAATCTGAAATATGATCTAATTTCCCGTTTATAAAAGATATGAACACTAAATATTGTTGCCTAAAATAAGGATATTTATATAGAGCATATATCCTTAATTTACAAATGATTTGAAAAACTAGGGTAAGTAATATATTTGAGATATACAGAATATGTTTAAAATTAGAATTATTGTGTTTTATTCAATTTCATTTACCATAATGGTTATTATGTACATGCTGAGATGGTTAAAATGCGACAGCTGCTCTTAGGGTGCATGATACCCAGCTCGCCTTTCATGTTCGCATATCCTAAGTGCCTTCTTCCGGATTAAAAACCTAGGGCCTAAATATTTCGTTTAAAGAGTGTGTACGTTCCTTAGGTTCGTAAAATACAACTTTACCGCGCTATTCAAAATCTAAAAGTGAAAGAATGTATTATTGGCAATTTATTGCTTCAATTACATTTTAATGGAGTTAACCTGAAAGTTGAACCTTATAGGTTATGGCCAAACGGTTTACGATTTGTATGAAGTGTCTTTATGTTATAATAGGTCTATATGAAAAGTTTTCCACACACGTTAAAATTCAAATTCGTATTAAAAGTTTTTTCGTATTAAGGGAATTTTCAAAAATTCAACCTCTTTGGAGTTTGGAAAATGTTTTGACAATTTTGATAAAATGTGTATACGAGAAATGTGGTCTATCTGTCAGATTTTCAGCCCTAACTGTAATTGAAATTTAAAAAAAAAGCTTTACACAGATTGCCTTTTCTACGATGTTTTCAAACCACTTAAACGTGTTTGTCTCTCTGTGTATTGAATATCTGAGTAAACGTCTTCACAATATATGTATCTAGTCTGACTTAAAAACCACACACTCAAATTTCATAAAACTTTGCAGTCCGTTAGAGTAATATATAAAAATGAACCGTCTCTTAAAATGGCCCCTAAATATCGAAAAAAAAATTAAAATAAGAAATTTATATGTTTAAGGCTTGTATGTATAACCATTAATTTATATGTATAACTATTATGGTTTTTCAAATCATTTGTAAATTAACCTTAATGCGTGCTTATTTATCGTGTGATTTTCGTCATAAAATAAAACTATGAAACAGCTTACATCCACCTGCAAAATGATGTTTTTAACAACTTTTCATTTTTTGGAGATTTAAAAAGTTGCTTTCAAAAAATATGTCACATATTGCCAATAAAAAAATCAATATTTGAAAACCACAAAGTCCATGCAATTTTTGCAGTCCATGCATAGCCCATACAAACTTACTACATAACTATAATATATTGAATATATTATAGTTATGTAGTAAGTCATGATTGTAGTAATCAACAATGAAACATTATTTTGTTCAGTCTTCGACCATATTTTTGGCATTAAAGCCAGCAACCAATCACAGAGAAATTGAGAGTCAGTTTGATCCATTAAATATTTGCTTGTACGCAATACCATATTTTAAATTAATAACAATTCTAATTAATTGATATTTAATTCAAAATTAGTCCATAAGTAATATTAAAGAACTGTGCGTATGTCAGTCTGTTCGCAATACATGGATAAGTAATTCGTATTTTTTTAATCCATTAGAGATGAACAATGTTAAACAATGAACAATGTTTAGAACAATGTTTTCCAATATTTAATACCTTCCTATGGTCATCCAGGTCCCCATACATATGACTAGTAGAACACGTTGAGGACAGGCTGGGACTACAATTGGAGTTTTCTTAGAAAACCACTGAATTAACTGAGGGGTTGCAACATTTGTGGCAGAATCTTATGCTCTATATACTTATATGGCCAGATATTTGTATAAAAGATTCTGGGCTTGTTTCTAAACGCCTCCTGTCGTTTACTTTTCTTACTATGAAGAAGTAAGATATTAATATGCAAGGTGGAACTAAGGATATGTTTCGGTACAAAAGGTTTACCAAGTTTAAATAAAGTCAATAGTTTGTCGCTCTCTCCATAGAGATATTTTTTCTAGAAGAACTTATAATTAAATCTAAACGTCCCATTGAAGTACAAAATTTTTAAACGAACATATTAATTATTCTACACATATAGTATAACATTTCTATATCCAAATATGTTTTTAACAGGGATTTACACTATTACAATTCTTGCCAACGGCCCTACCGTGATGAAAACACCGGTTCTGGTTAGATCACCGAAGTCAAGCAGCATCGGGCGCGTTTAGTACTTGGGTGGGTGACCACCAGGGAACATCGCGTGCTGTTGGCACATTTCGGGCGCGGTAGCCCGGTGGTTTGCGCTTTGCATTTGCACGCTGCCACAACTGCCGCCGTGTTTATGCGGAGTACGTTAATCATGTGGGTCCGTAAGTCCTTCCGAGAGGTTGGTGGTAGGAGAAGGAGGGTGCGGTCCCTGTGGATGCCTCCCCCACTGGGTTCCGGTCGAAATTGGGTGGCACTTCCCGGCCGTCCAAACCGTTGCCTTACACATTTCTGGTAGGTCGAACGATCTGGGTTTCAACAACAACAACTATTACAATTCTTGTAAATTTTACTTACCCTGCAATATACGGTAATATATCAGGAAAGTATTGAGATTGTGTTAAAAATCGCAACTGTAGTTTTCAACTGATCTACACGTTTTGGGACTTTTAAAACACGATAAATCTATTTTTAGCGTGACGTCTGTGTGTGTTACCGTTTATGCAATGTGTGTATGCATTCTGACTGAAGAATTAAAAAATCGAAATTCATAAAATTTAGTATGTAAGTTCTTTGTGGGGTTCCTTGTGCTGCTTAGATTTTGGTACGATTCGGGATAAAAGAACCTGCTTTTTTTGGCAAAACATCCATAAAATTCACTTTATTCGCTCTAGATGAAAAACAAATAGTCAAAATTTTACAAAATTAAATAGATAAATCACTTGTAAGTTTCCGTGGTGCTGAACAGATTTTGGCATGATTGGGAAAAAAAGAACCTGCATTTTGTTTTTGCGAAATTTCTTTAAAATGATCAAAATCAAAAATAAAAGTCTACGTATGCTCAAATGTATCGATTACATGCTTGATTTATAAGTAAATTTTGATTATAAGAAGAATAAGATGAACCCTATTTTTCTGGGACTTACCGTTCTCGAGATATTTTAGCTTTAAAATATATCCAGTTAACACATGAATACTAAAACTGAATTAAAAGTGCAAACTCAGTGTTATTTTGTGCAATTAAATTCAGTTTAATGAATTATTAAAGAAATAAAGATAATATTAATTTGAGGTTGTAGGGAAAGTCATGTGTTGCCAATATCAGATTTTTATACATGTTAGTAGTTTCTCAAATGATTCCTTTGTACTGAGATTTACAACCCGGTCTAATACGTTTGCGTAAATACGAAATAATTAGAAAATAACTTGCGGGTATTTGCAGTAACTCGAAAATATTTAGAAATATTTTGAACAACAGCATGTAATTTAAATATTATGCGTATTTCCATCACGAGAAATATTCCTTTTTGAATCAATTAAATTTTCGACAGTGCGTAGTCGTTGATTACATTAATAACTTCTGCGAGTAAATTTCACACCCACCCTCCAAAAAAAAAAACTCTTTAAAATGCAGATCCTGAATTTTACATCATTTTAATTGAAAAATTATACATGGCCTTGCCAATATTAATGATTACTGAGCACAACTGAGAGCTAGCTCATCCTTAAAACTCCCACATAAATTATAATTTAGAAACTTCGGCGACCACCTCCTGTCCATTTTTTAAAGGCTTTCATATTGCAGTAACTTTTTTGCAGTAGAAGTCAACAACAGTCACCCGTTGCGCGACCGTGAAAATGACTACACCCTGCTTACTAAAAAGTAATAGACAGCTGATTATGCTGGTGAAAATTGCATGTCAGATCAAAAGAAACTAAGGTAGATGAAAATATAGTTTTGGTGGGGGAGTATTTTAATTATACAGACCCAGGGGGTTAAATGAAAAATTCCTATTTTTAGGAAGGTTGCGAAATGTGAAAATTAGCTTTTGTGTTGTTGGCAAACCTTTTCAGGTTCGGTTGAAAAATAGAGGATGATAATTGGAATTTTGGCAATTGTTCTCCGATTCAAGAAATTGTTTCATGGAATACAAAGAATAATGAAAACATTGTAGAGCTAAAAATTATTAATAGTATCTTATGAAATCGAAAAACCCTCAAAATTAACAGACTTCGTGTCTAAACGTTGTCTGAAAAATCGTTCTTCGGACTTAAGTAAGAAAAGTCTCTAACCATATGTGGCTATATTCAAAAGTCTGCATTGTAAAATATGTTAACATTTTTTAATTTTCGAATGTTTTTTTAGCATCTCAAAATAGTTAGCTACCTTTAAATAAAAAATCTGATGTGGGCAACACATGACTTTCCTTATATAATGTAATGAATTTACTACTTTTACAGTAAAAAAATAGGTTTTTCTTATAGTAGATACTAATATTCCTTCCAAGATATTGAATTTTCTATAATTAGTCGTCATTTTCATTGATTTAGCATCATTTTTATCTACTTGGCGAGATTTTCATGAATTTGGCAACATTTCAAAAAAGTCGCCAAGTTGGCGACATTCCGCCAAATTCGTCGCCAAAGTCTCGCCAAGCGTTATGCACTGAGAAAAAAGTTATTCTTACAGCAGATAAATGACTATTGGCGTTCAAATACAAAAGTATTATTCAAAGAATATTTTTTCATGAATGGAACGAGCTAGATCCACGAGAATGATGTCATTCAATTTATCGCATAGTATTACATATGAAAAGTGAACATGTTTCTCAATAGGAATTTGTTTTTTTTTATGTGACTGTTTCATAATTTTTTTGAAAAATGTACAATAACTCGAGAACGGTCCATGTTAGCGTTCTAAAATTTATGCCAATCGTTTCCTAATGAAAAATTACTTAAGAAATGTCTATTTGCGTAACTTTATTAGCGGATTTGATTTTTTGACGATTTTTTCAAAATTTCATTCGAAAATTTAGGGGGGTTCTGAACATTCGATTCCATATAAAAACAATAGGCTTCCAGTGTCTACGGATTGTGATTTTTGTACCAAATTTGGTTCGAATCGATCCATTCGTTCGTCAGTTATCGTCTCCACAGACTCACTGACACACACACATACTTTCACACACACACACACACACACACACAGACATCACTTCAAAAATGTTTGATTCGTGATCAGGGATGCTTGAAACGTGCTCTCCCGTCGAAAACTCAAATTCGAATTTTCGACCCCGTCACAATACTTTCCTTATACATTATGTATATAAGGAAAGTAATAAAAAGAAGGCTAGATTTCAGGGCGCGAAGAAAATTAGCGCATTTTTAAGCGTATTGGGAAAAGGTTGTTTTAACCGTTTTTACTTTACTTATATACATAATGTATAAGGAAAGTATTATGACGGGGTCGAAAATTCGAATTCGAATTCGAGTTTTCGACGGGAGAACACGTTTCAAGCATCCCTGATCACGAATCAAACATTTTTGAAGCGATGTCTGTGTGTGTGTGTGTGTGTGTGTGTGTGTGTGTGAAAGTATGTGTGTGTGTGTGTGTGTGTGTGTGTGTGTCAGTGAGTCTGTGGAGACGAACGAATGGACCGATTCGAACCAAATTTGGTTCAAAAATCACAATCCATAAACACTGGAAGCCTATTGTTTTTATACGTAATCGAATGCTCCGAACCCCCTAAATTTTCGAATGAAATTTTGAAAAAATCGTCAAAAAATCAAAACCGCTAATAAAGTTACGCAAATAGACATTTCTTATGTAATTTTCCATTAGAAAACGATTGGCATAAATTTTAGAACGCTAACATGAACCGTTCTCGAGATATTGTACATTTTTCAAAAAAATTATGAAAAAGTCTCATAAAAAAAAATTCCTATTGAGAAACATGTTCACTTTTCATATGTAATACCATGCGATAAATTGAGTGACATCATACTCGCGGACCTAGCTCGTTCCATTCATGAAAAAATATACTTTGAATAATACTTTTGTATTTGAACGCCAATAGTCATTTATCTGCTGTAAGAATAACTTTTTTTTTAGTGCATAACGCTTGGCGAGATTTTGGTGACGAATTTGGCGGAATGTCGCCAACTTGGCGACTTTTTTGAAATGTTGCCAAATTAATGAAAATCTCGTCAAATGGATAAAAATGATGCTAAATCAATGAAAATCACGACTAATTGTCGAAAATTCAATATTTTGGAAAGAATATTAGTATCTACTATAAGAAAAACATATTTTTTACTGTAAAAGTAGTAAATTCATTACATTGTATAAGGAAAGTCATGTGTTGCCCACATCAGATTTTTTGGCATGTGTTGGAAGATTTTCATAAGTGATTAAAATTATAATCAAGATTGTTATCATTTCTGCATTCAATAGATAAAATCAAGGACAAAGCTTTTAAGAAACGAAAGGACTTTTATTTAACACATCCTAAAAGACGTACAAAATATATATTAAAAACTGCCAGACCGCTGTCGGACGCATATACACCCTTCATCAGTGGCTACATGAATAGTGGAAACATGGAATGTTTATATATAGAGGGACCAGTTTAAAGCAAATTTGCATAAAATATAAAATGGTAAATGAACTTAATAAAAATAATACAAGAAATATACACGGAAATTACAAAATATGTTTAAACGCTTCCGAATTTTAAATTATTACAAGAAAAGCACTAATACAATTTTTAGAAAAACGTCAAGCATGATATCCCTGAGAATGACGCCACAAATAACTTTTAAGAGGCTTGAATTGCATAGAGTTGAGAATGAGTCGCCAAGCATAACTTAAAATTTGAACAGGATCAAAATTACAAATAGATTCACGGTAAATTTGATTTCAAAGATTCGAGCAAAATTGAAACCAGGCCAAACAGTGGTTTGTTCGTTAGTCAGTTTTAGCAAGAATCTGTGGTGTTAAAATTATTCCGAAGATCAGAAAAGTGATAGTTATAGCGCTTTCTCAAGAACACTTTGGCAAAATGACAAATCTGTTTCAATATGATATTGATCTTCGATGCAATTTTTATGCGGTTTTCGCACATGAATATTAATGTATAACGTTGATGCTCCCAATAAAGTCGCCACACATATCAATTTAAGTGGTGATAAGGCAATATCAATAATATTGTAGTATGGATTTTCAACATATATGTAAGTTAGTGCTAAGAAATTATTGTTTCTTCTTCAATATTAATAAAAATCCCTTTATTTAATTGATTTTGGAAAACTATTATGAAATGTAGCCCCCTTGTTATTTACTTCTTTCTAAATTTCATTTTCGGAAACGCTTTTTTAAAAATCCATTTTATTCTTTCATATTCGGCAAATTCTAATTTCGTTTCGATTCTAAAACATGTTCTTAAATATTATTCCAAATCGATAAAGCGCCAATTGTGTTTTCCGACTCGTTGGAGTTTTCCCACCTGTTTCGGTAACCCTTGGCGTTATGATACAGTTCCCGCGTTTTCCACGTTTACCGGATCTACATTTCATACTGAAATGTATTGGAACTATTTTCTGTGTCGTCACGAGCGCGCGCATTTACACTAAGACGCTTCGCTAAGAATAAAGTAATTAGTTTTCAGTTGGCGATGTTATCTCAGAGAAGTAGGACGTGTTCTTGCCTTCGGGGCAAAGAACAGAATGTTATTCTTAACAGGAAATCTAATATTAAATTAATAATGAAGTAAATTGTTTAAGTCGCGTTTTTAATATAATTTCAAAGAGTCACGAGATGTTTTCATCATAGATCGATTATTCCGAGATGCCCAACAGGCGCAAACCAATTTCGGATCCGCCGATGTGTTCAACGAATATTGTTCCATTTGTTAGAAATCTATGTGCATCTTAAAGTATCATAGTTAATAATGCTGATGTCCTATATTCCTTGCTGTATACGATTTGAAACATAATAATTCCTCATCAAATAAAGAAAAGGGTAAATTAAAAATATTTGGAGTCATCATTTCATTATCTTCTACCATCAGGTCAGCGTGGATCTCCCATCTTCTTCGACTCCAGTGAGAAACCGCCCGCAGCGATTGCGCACCACCCGCCACATAATATTCCATTACAATTGATGCATTACAAAATCAAGTACTGTCTCCATCAAACGTATCCTACATGTAGCAACATTGATAATGTTCAAGTTCATTAGTATTCTTAAAATATTCAAATTAAACAAGTATAAATATAAAAAAATGCTTGATTATTCCAAGAAGTTCAGTTGTAAACAACATCGAATAAATGACTTTTTTTTTTCGAACAAAGGTGGGAGAAATGTGAGGTATTTTAGATCGCCTCTATGATTGGAAATGTATCAGTGTATGTGACGATTTTTGTTTTAAGTAAAATTAAAGAAAATGTAATTGTATCAACGTATTCTGTATAATTTTTATATTTTTCATTTTTGCGAAAATTTGCGATATTGAGTTTTGATTTCCTATATACGTTTTAAGACCTCTTGAACAAGTTTTAGCTATTTATGATGTGGTGTATGTATGCCTGTGGTCAATTTCTTGTGTACACTATAGCGATCTCAAATAATAATAGATTTTCACGAACCTTTATATCCAGCATTGTTATCAATAAATCTAGAACTAGATGGAATTTTTTTTTCATTCCAGTGAAAACTTCAAAATTTATTTGAAGATTCATATATGTTCCACATGGAAGTATAGGACAAAATTTGATATAATTATGCATAAAAGGGTTTATTTGTGGATCAGTAATTGCGAGACTTTATAGTTTCAATCATTGTTATGAAAAGTAGCCGGAGTGCAATTTTTGTTCAAGATGTTATCAGCTCCCTCGCGGTACAAATTAAACATCCCCGGGGAAGGGAGGGTACATTGTCAAATATTGTATCAATTGGAAGATTTCTTCAAGTAGGGTAAAACGTGCAAGTGCAGGGTAACACATGCAGGTTGCAGGTTAACACTTGCAAGTGCAGGGTGACATGTGCAAGTGCAGGATCACACGGTATAATTGTAATCAATTAGACGCATGACACAATTTTTTAACACTTTACAACAAAGTTGAAAAGTGTTTATGACTTTGTTCATTCATTCTGTCTGTCTGTCTGTCTGTCTGTCCGTCTGTCAGTCCGTTAGCACGATAACTGCCGTAAAAATGACTTAATCAAAATGAAATTTTAGTATGTTGTTCAGACGGTCTGTAGGACCTATGGGAATATAAATGAATAATATCACCCAATTAGTTTTGGATTGAGCCCGGGTTGAAAAAATGAAATACATTGAGCTCTATGTATCCTAATTTTTCAAACATTTTTTAAGCGGATTTAAAATTCACAAATTGTTTTGAAAATGTTAGGTAATATTCAAATTGCTCCATAAAATATATATAAAAAAATAGCGAAATATATTCAGAGTACATACCTGCGAGCCCAGCTAACCAACTTGGGTTTATAGCTTTCAGTGGGACATCGAGGCGCAACCACTACATCTCTTTTCCATATAATATATTCAGTCGTTTTTTAAATAAAAATTAAAATAATAATAACACCTCTTATATGAAGCGATCACGTGACCATGATATGAAAAGATCACGTGATCCACTTCAATATCATATATGGCATCCATCTTGTTTAAAAATCGTGATTTTTAAAGTTCTTTTTAATAGAGTTTAGTTACTTGTAGCTCTATGGTCTTAATTTTTAAATAAAATAAATTATTATAGTATTGTGATGAATGACATGAATGGGAAATCATTTATGAATGAAATGCTGCTTTTATAGAGAGAGCCAGGCGTGTTATTTTTCTATGACGTCATTTGAGTGAATTTCAGTTGTTTTCGATGAAGTTTTCAAATATAATAAATTATCGTAGTATTATGATAGTTTTAAAAATATTACCGAGGAATGTATAGCATTTTAGTGATGCTTAAACCAATCAATTTATATTCCAATGCCGTCATTTGAATGAAGTTCATTTTTTTCGATGAAGGTTTAAGTTTTCAAATATAATAAATTAATGTAGCATTGTGATAAGTTTTAAAATATTACCGAGGAATGTATTGCATTTTAGACATGTTTAAATAAAATTTCATTGAAGTTGGAAAGTGTTTCATAATCAATGCTTTAAGCATGATTGATCTTTTTTGTTGCATAATTTTTCTTGTAAAATTTGAAAAAAAAAAGAGCTACTAAAATGGATTCTGGCATACGAGAATCGAGTTGAGTTCCACTCCAGTTAATTAAATTACATATCGATGTGTATAGTATACATTTTTGTAAATTCAGGAAGAATTTACTGTCAGACTTGGAATAAATACACGCATTTTCATTTTTTTTTCTACATTTTCCTCCTTCATAATCCTACAAAGAGTGTATGGATTCAACTTTAAGTCTAACTAGTCTTATTCGCATTAGATCATGTATTCATCAAATGAACGTTATTTTTCAAGGGATTTAGCACAGAAATCCTTCTAAATACGCCAATGAATATATCTCTCAGAAATTTACTTTGCACAGTGATAACGATGAAGTGGTATTCAACCTAACGAGGTTTCGTCACACAGATTGCATTAAAGAATATTCTAGCTTATGAAGCTTAAAAGGTTTTCCTTGTCTCTCTTTTCTGGGTAAAATTTCATTTCTTTTCAGCAAAGTTTACATTACAACAGCAGAGCGCATTTAATTTAGCTTTTCTTCTCAGGAAGCTTCTGAATGAATTGTATTAAAATTAATTTTAAAATTTATCTTTTTCTTTCTAAACTTCGACTATGCAATTAATTATTTTGTAGCGCGTGTTATCCAGCTTTATTTTCTATTAGTTTTATTTAAATAGCGAAGTAATATTTAGGAAGCTGGCCATTTAATTTCATGGAGTCAACTTCAGGAATGCGAGTTTGTTTATCATCCGGTTTTGATAGTATGCTTGCATTTGAATTCCATGGGTTTTTTCCACATATCATGTAAGCAAGACTCAATTTCGCTCTAAAAAGTCTCAAGTTTCGGTTGTTATCTTATCTGTTAATATACGTGAGATGCAAATTTATATAAAGGGTGCCATTAAGTGGTGATAATTTACTATTTGTAGTAAAAAGATAATATTTATATGCGTTCGTAAAGTAGTATATTTCGTAACATGCTTATACTCTCAAAAACCACAGTTTGTGTGTAGTGCGGTTTCAACCTGTAAATAATATAATTATGATACATAAATATTAAAGTTCACCACACTGGAATAATGAGGAATTTATTTTTAGTTTTAAGTATCTAACAAAATTACCATTTGAAATCATTAAAATATCATTAAATTTTCATTAATACTTGATATTTCATATTTAGCAATTTTTACGTTGGCTATAATAAAACTTTTCATCTGACGTTTTTTGGTGTAATAACCAGATAGGTGGTAATGGTTATAGACTTTAGAGTCAGATAATAATTAGAAAAAATGTCCTCAGGAACGGTAAAGGAGTACCTTTACTGCAGTGGTTGCAGTCATTTGCGGACGTTGTTGCCCACAACAGCGGTCATAATTTTTATTTCAGTTTCCTAGATTCCTACAATTGCCATTCTGGACACATTGTCCTTCTGATCCTTTTCTGACTCGTCTCGCTGCATTCTCATATCTTGTCTGTTTTGTCTGGATTTTCACTGAACTCAGTTCGTCTGCCATAATTTCGCCAGACGCGTTGTTTGACGGGCTTGGTCATTGTTCCATATTGCTTATAGCCCGCGGTCTAGGTTACAACTCTTCGTTGGCAGCTTTACGTCACGGCCCACTGTCCAAAATACCATGTGACCCTATTTCGTGTGTGGGACATTTTCGTGTGTTGAATCATAAATCGTTGTAAGATTTCTTTATGGCCTGATTATAAACCACATATAATTTGATGCCAAGTACTGGCACCAGCAATTGTTAGAATGAGCTAACTTTGAATGGTTTAGGCCTCAGCTTGACATGTACTTCTTCGTTCACAGTACCCCATCAAAACATACCACCTGTCTTATCACAATACGGATACACAAGTTGGGAATCATAACTACTATTGAAATGCATTCATGAACTTCTTCTACATCAGTGTGCCATATACTGCTACTTGCATATATAAGTTTACAGAAATGATTAATATTTTCAATTTCTTGTTTGTTTTATTCTGTCAAATAAGTTTCAAACATATATATTGCGTTTAGACGGTTAATAAAACATTGTAAATATGGTGCAGGTATCAGAGGCTTCCAAAGTGTGGGAATACCTTAGATTCTGCTGTAGAAGTTGTATCTAAGAGGGCTAAATAAGAATATTAATAAGGTGGTGATAAGGTAAAACAATACACCTCGATGACCCAGTATATTTGTATTGTGAAAAGCAGCCCAGATTAGGGCAAAATCAATATTACAAATGAAGACTGGAGGCCATTTAAGCTACTGTTTCCAGGTATTGTGAATGATTTTTATAACTTTGAGGACGATCTGGATTTTCAAAAATTAAAAAAACGTAGAATTTATAATTTAATTTTGCTTAAAGACTGAATAATATTGCAACATAGCATTATGCACTCATTGCCCAACTTTCAGTCTAATAGTAATAGGCACGATAAATGAAGACTTATAACGGATTAATATAAAAATCATGCCATGGTAACTGAACTCTAAATTACGAATTTTCTAGAAATGAAATTAAAAATAATCATTTTTTAATTTAACCAATTGACTCCAAATTGTTTGCTATTGTTTTTAAATATATGTTTATTTTTCATTCCTTTTGGGTGCAGAAACGCAACTAATAATGGAAGGAAGACTATGGTGATTAAAAACAAACACAGTGCAATATTATTGTTACATTGGGTACTTTAGGATTAAATTCATAAATTTAAGATCTATATGTATTTTCAAATTTATTAAATAGTATTACATTCAAATTTAATTGTCACATGCTAATAATTCAATTACCATAAACTGCATATTTCCCTTAAATGAGACATGTGCATCAATTGTTCGTACACACCAAATATTAATAGTGATTATTCCATTAATATATATTTCCTTATTATTAGTGAGTATTTTTGTCTTTTTCATCCTAACTAATATCCATATAAGGTTAGAAACCAACATACCGATTATTTTCTCCCTACCTAGTAATGCATACGAAAGGTTTTGAATTGAGTTAAAGATTGGAAGTCTAATTTCTAATTGATTTACAAGTTTTAAGTATTCTAGAACATCGGTTCTTAGCAGGAGCCACATAGCACTTCAGTAGCCCACGGGGTATGTCTGGTGGCCACGGATAAGAAAAACACTGATAAAAGAAAAGTGTATCGAGGAAAACCAAAACATCTGGGAGGGCCACATAATTTGTGTTCTGTAATTTCTTACTGAAATAAGGGGGATATATATCTTCTGACAGCTGAGATTCATCCATTTTTACCCAAAGTTTAAAAATGTGCACATAAGTCGATAATCATACGAACTGAACGAAATTTTTAGATTACAATATTTTAGTTTTTGTCTGTACATTTGTAATGCAAATTCTAGAAAATAAATGTATAAATTTAATTTGTGCATAATGTTTAATGAAGGTTTTTAATAGAAAATAAATACACTTAAGTGCTGAGCGCATACTTCAGTCTTAACTATAGTACATATACACACAACATTTCACGCACATAATCATAATAAGGTATATTTTAGGTTATATCTAAATTTACAAACATCTTTTTTTAAATAAAATGGTGTTTTGAAATGCATATTTAAAAAAATTGAAATAGCTACCAGTATTTCATAGGATTTTTTAGAACATTTTTTTTTCACATTTTACACATAAATGTAAGTAAGTTTTGTACACATATGCATTATATGTATAATAAGATTTTAGGATTCTATATCTGTTACTTTTGGAACTAAAGTGCGCACAAGATGAAAAATGTAATTTTGAGAAATATCAGTATGCCTTTCAACATTTTCATTAAATGCTTGATGGGTTGCTTCACCATTTTGTCTCTAAAATCCATACTAATCCTTTTTAACACTTTAAAATATAGTTGAAAAGTGTTTATGACTGTGTTCATTCATTCTGTCTCTCTGTCTGTCCATTTGCACTATAGCTGCCGTCAAAATGAAATTTTAGTATGTTGTTCAGACAGTCTGTGGGACCTACGGGAATATAAATGAATAATAGCACCCAATTAGTTTTGGATTGAACACTGGTTGAAAAAATGAAATACATTGAACCGTATGGAACCTAATTTTTCAAACATTTTTTAAGCAAATTGAAAATTCACAAATTGCTTCGACAGTTTTAGAAAAAATCCAAATTATCCCATAAAATATATAAAAAAAATCAGCAAAATATATTCACTAGTTTTTAATAAAAATTAAAATATTAATCACACCATTTATATGAAGAGATCACGTGACCATTATATGAAGAGATCACGCAACCCACTTCAAAATAAAATATGGCATCCATCTTGTCTCAAAATCGTGATTTTTAAAGTTATTTCTAATTAATATTAAATGTTGTATTCGTCCTAAAACCGCTTTATTTTTTCCTAAATTCTGTTCATCTACATACTGAAACAACGCCATTACAATACATTTGAGTTTAAATGATTATCAAACTTTGATTATTTCTGCAACGAAGCCTAATTTTCACTTATGGAAAATGTAAACACCAAAAGATGTAGAATGAGTTGTATAAGAATTGCTGCATTTCTTTAACGCAAAATTATTTAGTTCATTGAGTCTGTAATACAGCTGATTTGAATGAAACATTCATTGATTGTTCTCAAAGAACCAGGCGATTCCTTCGATGAAGTTTTAAGCATAGGGTTAAATTACTTGTACCTCCATGTTTTTAAATTTCTAAGTAAAATAAATCTTTATAGTATTGTAATGAATGAAATGATTTGAAAAAAGTTAGTGAATGAAATGCTGCTTTTATATACAGGCGATTTATATTTCGATTTCGTCATTCGAATAAAGTTCATTTGTTTTCGATGAAGTTTCCAAATATAATAAATCATTGTAGTATTATCATAATTTTAAAATATTACCGAGGAATGTATCGAATTTTAGAAATGTTTAAAACAGGCAATTTATACTTCAATGACATCATTTGAATGAAGTTCATTTTTTTCAATGAAGTTTCAAGTTTTCAAATATAATTAATTAATGTAGTATTGTGATAATTTTAAAAATGTTACTGAGGAATGTATCGCATTTTAGAGATGTTTAATTAAAATTGCATTTAAGTTGGGAAGTGTTTCATAAGCAATGTTTATGCATGATTGATTTTTTTTTATAATTATTTCATTAAAAGATTCAGAACAATTGGGTTCTGAATTTTTATTAATAAAGGCAACAGCAAAACTTCGATTTTTTTAATCTTTGGAGGCAATCACCCTTTTAAAATATAACTTACTTTTAAAATGCCCTTCATTGTAAAATTCATATAACGCAATGTTTTACTCGCATAAGCAGTTGACATTGACAAGTTGCATTGACAAGTTATACCTGAAATGAATTAGCTCCATATTACGCATTTCGGATTATTAAGTGTAATTAGTATTGTTATACATATAACTACTTAGGTATGTAAGAAATATTATCAAACTGTCAAACTTTTGATGATTGTATTATAGTCATTATTTTAAGTAGAGGTTTATGCTTTTTTATTTTTTATTATAATTATATGGTTCGTGATCATCCGTTTAAACAAAACTTACACGTACCTATCTGCACGACAGCGTCTTATTTTGAACGATTGTATCGCACTTTTCCGACAGATCAGACAATCAGAAAGGAAGGACATGTCATTCTTATCTAATTCCCCACTGTATTTTGTACCAAAACATAGCTTGAGAGATGGACGAGGTAAGATAATAAAATTTGGAAGTGAGCCACAAGTGAAAATGTTGAGAAACATTTTCTTAGAATGGCGTTTTCCAACCTGGGTACGAAAAAGTATAGCAGGGGTACACGAAAATAATTTAGCAATAGAGGACTTGAGCAAACTGATGTTTTTTTTTAACTAGTTTATTTTCTTTGATACTTTGGTGTAAAGATAAATGTAAAATTCTACTCATACGAAACAAAATTTATCTTAAAAATATGAAATCAAGTAGAAATGATTCAGTCTTTAGTCCACCGTTTAGATTACAAGTATCTTACTTCGCGAAGCTGTGCCGAATCTGAAAAAAATAAGTGTATCTTTGAGAACTTTTAAACATACTTTTTTAATCAATGGTTGCTTCCCGTTCCCGATGAAAACGTTCCAGAAACCAAGTGAGCATTATTTTAAACATTTTCCTGGGCCATTTTCTTTTTTAGCGATTTGTTAGTTCTTTTGATGCATATACATGCTTCATAAATGTTTTTGAAACTTTTACATTCTCTGCATCTATTCTAACAAATATCAAAAAGTGAAGCTCTAAAATACAGTACATGTTTTATTCCTTAAAACAAATAAAATATTTGCGTTATTTTTAAAAATTGTGAAATGTACTTTTATTTATAGGAAATCGAATTTGCAGTGATTGCAATATTTATTAAATTAAAGAACTTGGACGTATTTGAAAGATTTTGAGTGAGCGGGTACAGTTGAAACATATGGACAAGTCAATCAGGGTATTCAATTGGAAGAACTGGAAAAGTAAGGGGTGCCATGTAAAAAAATGACAATTAGGGGTACAATTGAAACAATTTGAAAGCCAAGGGATACTCGAATTAAAACAGGTTGGGAACCGCTGTCCAAAAATGAAAAACAACCGTTTGAGAATGACGTATTTTATTGCAGTGCCTATTTATCCAATCTTTGTATTTTAAGGAAAATTTGAGTAAGGTATATAAGCAAAAATAACACAATAATGCAGCATACAGTTGTTTCGAGGATACCCTGGATACCCTTCGTGCATGAGAATCAACAAATCCGCAGTGGACGGAACGGAATGGGAGCAAATAGAAATTCAACACCGAATGGGAGCAAATAGAAATTCAACACGGAATGGGAGCAAATAGAAAATTCAAAGGGGGAGGGGGGTTGTACGCAAGACCTGGATTAAGATTTGGCTTAGGAGAGCCAATTAGAAAGGAGCATGAAGAAAAAAGTTCAGGTAATCCACAAAGAGAAGTAACACACAAGATTGCTAGGCGTCAAAACACAACAGGAATATCCTAACAGGACAAAGAAGGGGGGCCTTATAACTTGTTTTATCAGCATATTCCATTTGTGTTTTTGCGCGCACCAATCTTATGTGCTACTTCCCGTTTTGGATTGCCGTTTTCAAACTAGTTCTTAATCCAGGTATTTGGGTTTGTTGGTTCACTTGCAATGGCCAAGAGGGATACAGCGTGTCCTCCAAACAGCTATATGCTGCATTATTGTGTTATTTGTGCTTATATACGTTCAAGTTTTCTTTATCTTTCGCACAAATGGTATTTTATGGAATTTTTATTCTAGCTCAAAATTATTTTAAATCAAATGTATTGATGGTTTTAAAAGGACGATTGAAACATGGCGATTTGAGTCATGGCAAAAGACAGTTTGTTAAAAGAAGAATCGATAATTAACCCGCGTGTTCTAACGATTTAGCATTAAAATCTACACACGAGGAACACCATTATTGTCAATGCTTTTACGATCCTTATAAGAATCGCAACAAGGTTTCAATTGTTCATTTTCTTCCTTTCTGGTCAAGGTCATTCCAACTTAAAAAGATAAACAGGTTTATATTTCCGTTAGGATGACCTCTGGTTATTGAAAGATTAGCACTACTTTGACAGATGATAAAATAAATAAAACATGTGATAAGTGACTTCAATGCCTTTAAGTATAAAGAAACTTCTTATAAATATAAGTGGTGCAAGTCAATATTGACTTACAAGCATTTTGTACTACAGATTCCATAATTTCTGTGGTCAATCTAATTAGAATGCTAATTTATATTTTTTAACATTCATTATTATACATGTTACATTATATGTAAAGGAAATTATTATATTTTGAGATTTTATATACATTTGATATTTTGATAGAGTTACGTGATTTTAAATGAGTGATAATCCTTGAATACTAATCAAACTATATTTAATAATTTCAGTTTGTGACATTGGGCATAATAGTTTTTAAAACAATTGAGATATTTTAATGAAATTTTCTGCGATTATTCACTTCGTAAACAAACGAATTTCATTGATTTCCAAAATATCAGGAAAATTGAAAGTTCTTACACATTTTACCTTTTACCTTCCTCCAGTAAATGAAAATAAATTGAAAAAATACATTTTCCCGTAGTCTTCTTATTCGACTATTTTGATTACTTGTTTTAAATCAATTCTCAACTTCACAATATCAGGAAAATTGAAAGTTCTTACACATTTTACCTTTTACATTTCTCCAGTAAATGAAAATAAATTGAAAAAATATATTTTCCCGTAGTCTTCATATTCGACTATTTTGATTACTTGTTTTAAATCAATTCTGAACTTCGCATTTTATTACCGCCTATTTTTTAATCAGTTCAGAGATCCAGGTTATTTTCTGCAATTCCGTATCTCTGAAATGTAATTTGGATATTTGAAATCTATAACTTTTCTCAAATAAAATAATCATTGGTTATTCTACCACTCCTTCCCTCAATAAATTCAACATTAATGGTTTTGAATTTTTCTCGCTATCCTAATGCACTGCATGATTGGAGTACCCCACTTGCTTATGTTTTTCAACTTCCACTCATATCCTATATTTTTAAATTAGTATCAAGTACATTTTTTGTTTATCCTCGATTTAGGATCATATTTTTATAGGATATTATGAGATATGTTCGTTCATAACTTTCTAATCAAAGTATGACCAGTGGACATACTGACGTGTTCTACCACCTTCTCCCCCCCACCCCACCAATTGTATAAAAATTGAAATAACAAATAATATCATTTTTATTTTAGTCTAAAAGTGGCATTGCGTACTATAATATTTGGCATTCCTTTATATACCGGGTGGTCAGAATTAAAACACCTCTACTCTGAGCTCTCTATGCATCGAACTAGTCAGTATAAAGGCTCCAAAATTGTTGAACCTACTATTCAAGACTTGGGGAAAGCGATTACGCGAAAAAAAAACATAGTTCCAGAAACACCGATAGGTGGCGCTGTACAACAGAAAATATGCTGAAATTACACAAAATAATCCCAAAATAACAAACACATGCGATATGGAATTTTTCCTTTTTAATGTCTTTTGCTGATATGAAAAAAAAAGAAGATAAAAAAGTGAAGAAACTTAAACTGTCATTGTAACTTCAATTTCGCGCTGCAGCCACAAAAATTTGCATAAACACTTGATTTGCAGCTACTATGTTCTGGGCATAAAAGATAATAAAACTGGGAAATTTTCATTCTTATCAGCGATGGCTGTCACACTGCCAGAACGCGCTTTGCTTGTGAAGCTGTTTTATGAAAACAAAGGACATGCTGCAGCTGCACTTCGAGAGTTTCGTCGACTTAAGAATGTATGCAAAGGACCATTACCTCCTTCTCAGGAGAATGATCGCTCGATTCGAGAAAACTGGACATCTTGGAGTTCGGCCGGGTCGAAGACGCAAATCGACTCGTTCAAATGTCGTTGACGATGTTGCCACCACTATTGTTGAACAATTAATGGATAACGTTATAGGCTGTAATAGTGCACGTGGAGTGTCACGACACTTGGGTGTCCCCTACAGCACAGTGCGGAACGTACTGAGAAACATAGTGCATTTTTTCCCGTGCAAAATTAGTCACAATCACCGCTTGCTGACCATCGACAGGGAGAAGCGACTGACCTTTGTATTGACATTTCTGGCTAGAGTTGAAGTGAATGCATCGTGGCCATGGCAGATTCTATGGAGCGATGAAGCGCATTTCCATCTAAGTGGAACAGTCAATACCCATAACTGTCGCATTTGGGACACGGAAAACCCTCGTACTTTCTAAGAGATTCCACTTCACTCACAGAAAGTTACAGTCTGGTGTGGATTCACAGCCACATTTATTCTTGGACCTTTCTTTTTCAAAGAGGCTACTTTCAGTGGCCCTGTGACATGCACCTTGACGGCCAGAGGGTACAAAACATGCTCGAATATTTTGTTGTACCCCCAACTTCAACAGCACCAATGTCTTGATTCAATTACCTCTTTGAAAGATGGAGCGCCTCCACACATTGGACTCTGTGTACAGCAGTTTTTTCGGCAACATTTTACTAATGGTAGAGTAATTAGTCGTGTGTTTCCGACAACCTGGCCATCTCGTTCTCCAGATCATAATCCCTGTGATTTTTGGCAGTGGGGATGGATACTACTTAAAAAGTCTTGTTTATCGAGGACCTCGGGTAACCTTGGCAAATTTGAAAGACAGTATCACTCTGCATGTGAGAAGCATCTCAATCGACCAATTACGATCCGCAGTTGAACAAGCTGTCCACAGACTGCAGATTTTACATCTTGAAGAAGGGAACTATATTGAGCAGCATTCCCTGTATCGATAATGTCCTTGTGATATGAATGTTTGGTACATTCGAATAAAATGTGTTACAAATGTGTATTTTGTGTCTTTTCAGCATATTTTCTGTTGTATAGCGCCACCTATCGGTGTTTCTGGAACTAATTTTTTTTCACGTAATCCCTTTCACCATGTTTTGAATAGTATGTTTAACAATTTTGGAGCTTTTACACTGAGTAGTTCGCTCTATAGAGAGCTCTAAGTAGGGGTGTTTTAATTCTGACCACCCGGTATTTTATTTTCCGGCTATCTCGCTTTTCCCGGTCACCCAACCTGCTACACATATTTTAGTGTGAGTCGGGCGACTTGGGTCAACACCTAGATTTTCAGGAATTTTAAATTTGTAAATTTCAACATTTTTTTATAAGTTTGGCGAGTATTCAGCATTTCCATGCCGAATTTTCAAGCTCGGATCAGATTTTAGAAGTGGTGTGGGAGTAAGTGGAACTAGTGTTACGTATAAACACGAACCGTTCAATAAGATGATTCCCAAAATTTTTATATACTTATTTTTGCATAAGCTCTGTATTTGAAATTATTTTATGTGACTTTTATGGCTCTAAAATTTAAACTCTCTGAAGGAGTCGAAGTCATACTTGGCTTTCGATGATGTGTTATGTACGGTATATTAATCTAAAATAAATTGCAATGACCATTTTGCAAATTTTCAGATTTTACAAATTATATGTAAGTGGAGGCAGTGCGGTGCGTATAGACACAAACCGTTCAATATATATATAAGAGGGTTTCTAAAATATTTATTTATATTTGCATAATCTCTGTATTTGGACCTATGATGACTTTTACTTTTCTAAAAATTTAAAATTTCTGGAGAAGTTGCTATCCTACTTGGTTCTTGATGATGTGATATGTACTGTACAGTCATTTCAAATAAATTGCAATGGCCATTTAGCAAAAAAAATCGTTATTATGATCATTAATATATTATATGTGTATTGTAAAAAAATTATTAAAATTTCAACATCAACTAAATCTGGTGAGTTGCTCATTGTTTTTGAACACCGTTCTATACGTAAGAGAGAAAAACAATTTAATAATACAAAATAAAAAGTCATATTAGACAGTGCTTAATTATACCTGGGTCTTTATGAGTATACTTTGCGTTGCGTAACATACTTTTTCAAAAGACCTTTTCCTTATTTGATACAGTGTGGTTATTATAAATCATTTCCAAACAATAGGTCATTATTGTAATTTCACCATGCATAATGGACTTTTTAGCACCATATCAGTTTCACAGGAATATCCAGTTCTTTCATGATTATAACGTAACTTTTTTAACACTTGGTAATCTTAAAACTATCAACGATTTTTTATTTGATTTTCTTTTAAATTTTGGGGGGTTTGTCAACATAGCAACAACTCGTAATCATTAACATACGCATTTTATTCGATACTAGCTGTATACTAATGGATACACAATGTAAAGAAACTTCAAATTTACAATTGTGTAAGTTCCTATAATATTATAAATGGCATTGGTAGTCAAAATATTCTATTAAAATATTTAATTTATTTCTCCTAAAAATAATTATAAGAATATATGTTCCCGCTATACAAAATTATATTCACAGGCAGATTGGAAGAATAAGACAGCCTACAACACGAAAGCGCTATAATGACCTTAACAATTGACCTAACTTTATATATGACTTTGAAAATTCTTTGCGAAAATGAAAATTTGATTTAAGAAATTATAATTTAGTCAAAAATGCAATTCAAATAAAATTAATTTATATATATAGTTCTTAATTATTTTAAACGGAAAATATTTAATAAAAATCGTCTGCTGTATAAACTCATTTAGTTTAATTTCTTTTACAGAATTAAAAATCTGATGTGGACAACACATGACTTTCCTTATATAATGAATTTACTACTTTTACAGTAAAAGAATGTTTTTTCTTGTAGTAGATACTTATATTCTTTCCAAGATGTTGAATTTTCGTCAATTAGTGGCCATTTTCATTGATTTAGCGTCATTTTTATCCATTTGTTGAGATTTTCGTTAATTTGGCAACATTTAAAAAAATCGCCAAGTTGGGGACATTCCGCCAAATTCTTCGGCAAAATTCGCCAAGCGTTAGATATGGAGAAATAAGTTATTCTTGTAGCAGATAAATGACTATTGATGTTCAAATACAAGATTATTTTTCAAAGTATCTTTTCTCATGAGTGGAACGAGCTGGATCCACGAGAATGATGTCACCCAATTTATCGCATGATATTACATATGAAAAGTGAACATGTTTCTCAACAATTAATATATTTATTTAATTTATGGGACTTTTTGATAAATTTATTTGAAAAATGTACAATATATCGAGAACGGTTAATGCTAGCGTTCTACAGTTTATGTCAATCGTTTTCTAAGGAAAAATTACATAAGAAATGTCTATTAAAAGTTTTGATTTTTTGATGATTTTTCAAAATTTCACTCAATAATTTAGAGGGGGTTCTGAACATTCAATTACATTTAAAAACAATAGGCTTCCAGTATTCACGGATTATGATTTTTGTACCAAATTTCATTTGAAACACTACATTCGTTCGTGAGATATCGTCTCCACAGACTCATTGACACGCACGCACACACACACACACGCACACACGCACACAAACCCACACACACACATACTTTCACACTCTCACACACAGACATCACCTCAAAAACGTCTGATTTGTGTTCAGGGATGCTTGAAACGTGTTCTCCCGTCGAAAACTCGAAACTTTCCTCATACATTATGTATATAAGGAAAGTAAAAAGAGGTAGATGAAACGCTCCGATGGATGAAACGATTGAAACTGCCACAGTGCATAGATAATTATATGTAGGTGTCACTAATGTTTGTAAAGTAGCTGCAATTGTTAGTTGACACAACATGAATGGGTAGTATTTAGTATATGTATTTTGATTATTTATAAATTAAGGGTTCCCTAATTATGAGTACATGAATCGGGTTTGTTTTATTGCTGTAGGATAGATGACAGAATATATGGAGATAAAAATATATTCAAATGTAAGATAATTTTGAATACGTACGAATATTCTTTACTTTTTCCGTTCTGCTTGCATTGCGCTAATAATTCATTTTTACGAAATTGACAGTTTAAATAAATATTTTAGAGCTAACGCCATAGAAATGCGTGCAATGCAGGACTACCTATCTTATCCAAGCACCATCTGAATTATTGTCTCACACGACATTGGCGTTTTTTTAATATAAAATTTTAACTCATTTTATTTGCATGATTCCATTGTGTAGCGATCCGATATAATTTTTTACCAATAAATTTTCAGAAAAATATTGTCTGTATAATACTATCTCTATAGAACTTTCGCTTTTATTAGTAACTCCGGCAATACCTTATGCTAAAAACTCGAAACAAAGTTTAAATTTTAAGTGGTGCTATTTCACTCATTCCCATAAAATTTCATGAAATTCAGTGGAATCGGTCTCTAGTAATTATGAGACAAACAAAAAAACGAACACCCACATTCACAAACATATTTTCAATTTTATTTATATAGATAAGGTGCCATAGATGAATTATAAGTCGCACTGTAATTTTACCTTCTGCTGATAAGAGAGATTAATTCGGAAAATTAAAGTTCATGGTATTTGAAGAGGCACCTTGTAAGCATGAACCAACAACGAGTTATTGATTGTGGTACTTTCTTTATTTGCACATTAGGTTAATTCCGGGAGTGATGCAATACTTTCAAGAATTGGTATATATACACAGACAGTAGAGGCAAACATTTTATATTCAATACCTTATCTTGTTTCTGCAGACTTATACCAAAAAATAATATATTTTCAATTACAGCTTTTAAAAAAAAATAATAAAAAAATGTCAGATAGTTGTTGCAGCTTAGAGAGTGTTTGTTGCTTCAGTTTGAATTATTTTAAAATTAAAACAATATTAAATAGCGTTGATATTAATAAAATTTAAAAATACACCACAAAATAATGATGAGTGGATATATTATTTCAAAGCAATTTCTTCTTCGTTTGCTTCCTTTCGCAATCATTACAGATAATTTCATACATCATGATGCATGTTTCATGTAGCCAGTTTTTCCAGTCCAGAAAAATGATGAATCCAGCCTTGGATTTTTTGTGTAATAATTATCTTAATATTCGACCCAAGTATTAAAGTCTACATCCTCATTCTTGTCATTGTTGGATAACCAATCTCACTTTCTTTTCACTCATGAAGCTTTCTTGCGACTCTTTATTTTCCTCTACACTGTGGTTTTGTGTTTTATACGTCGAGATTTGTTTTGGTTTTCTACTTATATTTTCTTTTTGGTTTAATCATGCATTTTCGGATGCTAAAAATTTAGCAGACTCATTTCTTTGTGGTTTAAAGGAAACTTCAAGCAATACGATGATTTTATAAAGAAGTTTTAAAGGTGAGCTGCATTTTTGGAATAATTTTAGAGGAGGGTCAGCTCGAAATGTTTGGAAGTACTGGGTAACGTTGGAAACATTTTTAAGCGCTATGTGTTGGTTGGAAACATTTTTAGGCACTATGTGTTGATGGGAAATATTTAGAAGTACTATAGGTATTGGTTGAAAATATTTTGAGGTAGTAGCTTGGGTAGTTTTCGTGAGGACAGAAATCCGTTCCTCATTACATTATGGATTTTCTTTCGCCTTATTGACAGCATAATCCAGAGTTTGCTAATAATGAGAAGAAATGAAAAATTGTAGCATTAAAAGAGAAAGTAAACAGTGCTTCAGTATTTATCATTATATAATAAATGCTGTGGCATCTCTTACGCAAAGTTTCTCTTCCAATTTTCGCACCGCATTCACGCCTCTCTCATGTTTTATCCGACGTGATCTACAACAGCTCAAGAACATTATCGATAATCAAATTAACATCAAATATAAAGAAATGATGAAAAAAACTGTAAACTTTTCATTATAACTGCAAGTCAATACACAGGAAACATAATTATTGCAACAAAATGTTGAGAACTTACCATAAAAATAGTCGATGCGTTAAAAATAATGAGCGATAATTATTTCATTAGACATCACTTGACTTTTTTCAAACATCTGAACACACTTCTTCCACCTCTGCTGGTGCTTCGACTCTCCTTAAACTTGCCTATATAAATTCACAATATATTGCAAGCATATTCACTTTGCTTATATTACGTAACAATATCTACACACATGAGGCACTGAAGCAAATGTCAACTTTACACACTAAATAGCCTTTTCAAGTCAATTTTGTTTATTCATACTTCTTTTTTAATGTTACTTCACAGATAATCGACAATTTCATACTATTATGCTGATTCAATTCCATTTTAAAACTTATTCCATTTTCGCTTATTTATATAAAATTCATATTTGGGTCTAATTATATGTCTTCGTTTTTAATTTTTGTCAAAAGATTATAGGATAATGCTAGTTTTAGTTATTTTAATACTGAGGTATAGAAATTTACATTCACCACCCGCTAAAATAGTGTGAGAGAGAAAATAATATCTCTTTATATAAAGAAAAAAATAGCTGCAGCTTTTTGATAAATTTCGTGTTTCTCAAGTTTTTATGTGACGTACCGCAAAATCTGTAGCATATAAAATTAGTAGAGAAATTTTAGAGCAATACACTGATATTAATTTAAAATGTAGTTTAGGAAATGATGCCAAAGTCAAAGGAAGAAATTTTGAGCTGCGAGTTCGCATCTTGGACAGACTAACAATAGAAAAGCCTCCAATTTTTGTTGACATATACCTACATATTTGAATTTTTGCAGGACGGAGCATTTTTTTTTCTTAATTTCGGTTCAGTTAATGAGTTATTCAATTTTTTATGCACGAAGTGAACATTTTCCTAATCTACGGGCGTAGATTTAATTGGTCGAGACGATTGCTAGCTTCTTTCTGATTGGTTTTTGGCAGAAGCGTTACAAAATGAGCAAGGACTAAGTTATAGATCTTTATTTCTAAACATGACTACTATATGTCTGTGCTGAATATGTCTATGCTGTAGATATGTCTATGCTGAATATGTCTATGCTGTAGATATGTCTATGCTGAATATGTCTATGCTGTAGATATGTCTATGCTGAAAGCATGACACATATTATCAAACCGTATTAAGAACAAGTAGCAAAATCTATAGTTATAAAATGTTTCCGTTTCTTCCTAATACTGTTAGCTATCGTTCTTAATAGTGTGCGGAAAGAAAGCATTCGTGATGCAAGTTCAACTAGCACAAGGAAGTAGAAGACAAAGCCTTCCAACTCACGAGGCGATATTCTTAGTTGGCGAGCGTAGCGATTTGGGGGAACAAGCTTAGGGATATTATTCGCGAAGTTAAGGGAGTTGATGAGAACGTCAACCAATAATGAGACGAAGTCCATACGTGGACATCACACCTACGACGATTTGCAACTAATGAGTGGCAGTCAATGTAGGACGGAGTCCTGGGATTCTGCGAGCGTCAGTGAGCGTCAGTGAGCGTCAGTAATTTGGAGGCGAAGCCTCCCGACTCGTGAATCGAGATAAGGGTTTAGCCTATGGAGGGCGGAGCCTCGGGATTCTGCGAGTGTCAGCGAGTATGGGATATGTAGGCAATCGTGTGAGCCTTCCAAATGAGAGGCATCCAATGGAAGGCAGAGCCCTAGGATTCTGAGAACGTTCGTAAGCGTCAACGATTTGAATGCGAAGCCTCCAGACTCGGGGATCGAGATACGGGGTTAATGAGCGGTACCCAATGGAGGGCGAAATCCCGAGATTCTGCGAGCGTTACGAGTATGGGACACATAAGAGGTCGCATGCACCGTCCAGATTGGAAGAGCTGGCGAAGCGAGCTCTTGGACTGGTGAATGTCAGTTAACAAGGATGGTATCCATTTGAATATTATGCCTGCGTAGCAGGCGTACGAAAATGCTAGCGAACCGAGCGTCAGCGAGTAGGAAGAGAAACCTCCCGATTCGCGAATCCATTTAAGGGGAAAATGAGTGGCAGCCAATGGAGGACGTATCCCCTGGGTTCTGCGATCGTAAGTAAGAGTCAGCGATTTGAAGGTGAAGCCTTCCGACTCGTGAATTGAGTTAAGGGATTAATTATCGGAAGCCAATGGAGGGCGGAGCTCTGGTATTCTGCGAGCGTCATCGAACATGGGACACATAGGCGGTCGTATGCACCGTCCAGATTGAAAGAAAGCGTTTCCAGAGCTTTGATTTGAAGCGAGTTCTAGGGTTGGTGAATGTCAATTAACAAGGACAGTATCCATTTGTGTGTTACGTCTGCTTAGCAGGCGGCATGGAAATGCTCGGGAAGCGACTCAGCGAGCGTCAGCGAGTAGGGGGCTAAACCTCCCGACTCGCGGAGCGAGTTACGGGGATCGGCGAGCGTAGCGAGCAGTGGACGGAACCCACTAGCTACTTAAAAATTTCTTAAAATTAACGGATATACAAATATTTTTATTATCGTCACTACAAAAATAGTTTTTTTTTTTTAATTTTCATAATATGCTGGTAGGTTATATATATTTTTATATGATAACATAAGGTATACAAGTTCAATTTGTTAACCTTATGCTATTTCCATTGTGTAAACAGAGGTGCGCCACAATGACGACGCCTTGCTGTCGACAGACGGATACATTTTTGTTATCTATATTCCAGCCTATGTCGAAAATAATTTACAATTAGAGGACAGCCGCGTGATCAGCTATCAAATGGAAATCGTTACGGGTTGATACAAAGATTGAAAACCAAATTCCCTTTAGTCAATCAGATCTTGAAGTACGGGCCAAATCCCGTACCCTGCATCATTATGGGTAAAGTAAGAAAATACTCGCCTAGCACAGCCAATAGTTTTCATAAAGAAATGCACATGGAAGAGCCTACTGAAAGAATAAATACTTAAGCAGCAATAATGTAGACTGCGGAAACATCCGCACAGAGCGATAAAAAGTCCAGTGACTGTAATTAAGGATGCAATTGCGAGAAATCGACAGAGGTAATATCAAAATAACAAGAACCCGCCAAATAGGGACGTTCCAAAAATAAAAACACTTCCATTGCAAATAACAGTACCCATGGACATGCTTCGCGCTTATTATGCCCTTATCAGCATGGGATAGCAGTCAACAACAATGACAGCAAGAAAACTAGAAATTTGCGAATTTTAATAAAACCTGACTATTGTAGTATTTCCACGTAACCGGCATAAAATTCGGTCATAACTTAGCTCGGGCTACACGAAGTTGGAAGCTCAAAATTACAAGAATCTTAGTCTTGTGCAATGTCTTCCTTAGACAGGTAATATACTCAACATATACATATGTATACACTATATTATAGTGAGGTGATAATGCAAAATGTAACAATTTTATTGAGCTGGCGTAAAGAAATGCTTTAGGATTCGCTAATATGGCAACTTTGTCACCACACTTTTCAGATGCAGATGGTTGGCAGAGCCCCCCCCCCCCATTGTTTTAAAACTTAAATTGGGGATTTAAATGATAGACGTTTGACAATTGAGATTTTCAGTTTCTTTTAATGTTTACGTGTGTTACTTAAAAAATAAAAATAATAAAAAATAGAAGAAACACAATTGCTTTTAATCAAAACTATGGTGTCATATAATTCCATCTTACTGAAGATGGAATGTAGCTTTAAATCTTTGTTCTACGCTTTCCTCTAGCATTGAAAAAAAAAAGGAAACTAGTTATAGCCATCTGACGAAAGTAATCTTTGGAGGTTAAAGTTTACGTGTGGGTCAAAATAACTTTTTTCCTGCTCCTCCCTTCCCCCTCCCTGGTCGACAAATTGCAGTGACGCAAGGGAGGGAGGAAGAAAAATGTGATGTGTATGTTGGTAAGTGTGTTTGTAATTCAGAGAAGGTGAGGCAAAAAGTATTGGTCACGATTTTAATGCTTTAGACGAAGTTTTAGCGCGAGTGTTTTCAGTCACGACTCAGTGCATCCGCGGAGATAGAGGATGTAGAAATATGAGGTAAGTATGGGTATTTCGTTCTATGTTTTACAACGTGTGAACAGTTTGAAGATTGTTTTTGAGTATTAATGGCACGCAGGCTCCGTGTGCGGTGTACTTTTTGAGGTAAAAATTGTACTTTTTGAGGTTTTAAGTTATATATGTCTTTGATGTGTTAATAGTAACTTTAAATTTTCGAATTTAAGATGAGTTTATCAGATAACATGAAATTGAACTCTATGTTGATAGTATCCAAAATGAATTAAGGATTTTATAGAAACAACAATGCTGACAGAAGTACATTAGATTATTCTTATTAATAATTATTTGGTATGTATACCAGATACCAGATATAACAACAGATACATTTCCTATATATATATATACAAAAAATTCTTACAATATATATATATATATATATATATATATATATATATATATATATATATATATATATATATATATATATATATATATATATTGTAAGAATTTTAATTACTTGTTTTTAATACCAGTCACTTATATTTTGTTTAAAGCGGTCAGAGGAGCAAATGTAAACATAATAATAATAATAAAAAAATAAAATTGGACACAACTTTAGGCTTGAGGTATATATATATATATATATATACAATTTGATTTATTATAAAGAATATGAAATTTTATTTATTCTCCAAAAAGTTGAAGTAATTTAGAGTCAAAATGCGCAAACCACGTTTGTCTGATAATTGTAACGTATATGCCAGATAAAATTGTGTAACTAATATCATTCCAGGAAAAGTGAATATTAAGGCTATTTTTTTTTAAATGGAATTTAAATGTTACCGTTTTCGCAAATCGAATTGATATAATCTATATATTGCATTGACACCATGAATTAAAATAAGTATTGCATATTTTATTAGAAAAGTCATTTGCTATAAAACTGTAGTAGAATTAATATGTAAAATTTCAAATTAATAACTAATTTTCCTTCAGGATTTCCATGTTTAAATTAAAATGTTTAAGTCATGATGTTTATTGCACTTTAAAAATATATCTTTTTACTTTAAAATTTTTTGCATTCTGAGCATACAATATTTAATGAAAGTGTCAACATATTTTAGAGGAGTACAGTAAGTGTTTTACTCAAAATTACACATATACAAACATTTTTAAATCTTTAAAAGTATTTTCCTACCTGCGAATTGCAGATAAGATAATGTATGTATCAAGCAATCAAATTTTATTTAATATATTGTAGACTGATGAAATACGTGATTTTATCTAAAAAGAAAAGATTAAATTAGATGATTGATATTAGATGAAGGATGTAAATGGTGGTGCATTTTTTATTATGCATTGACTGTACAACACGTTCTGTATTATAAAATATTTAATAATAAATATTATTAATTTTAATATTTATATTTTCATATCGTTCTGTAAACTTTTAATCAATCGCTGGAGACTCATGGTCAGTGGTCGTTTAAATGTGCAAAAATAAAAAATAAAATCATAAACACGACAAAATTATGTTAAATATTTTTAATTACAAATTTATTTCAACTTTCATTTATAACAAAGCAGCATTTATCCTTGCCCCATATAAACATACATGCGTGATACTGCGTGGGAAAACAAATTATCTTTATTAATTTTTTTCATATAGTACCATGCTATAAATATAAATTAATTTTTCAACAAACACACATCGATCGTTAGGTGTTAAAAACGTGTTCAGAGAGTATTAATATATTTCAGTCTAGAAGTCTAATTTGAGAAATATGAGAAAGCCTCACATATATTTCACTATATTAGGTGAAAATTCACTATATTAGGTGAAAGATACAATTGATGAATTAATTATAAATATGTTGTGAAATTTATGTTATACCTGCATAACATATTTTTATTTTTAGAAGGTAAAAATATTGTATTTTTATTTTTATATAATTAACTAGAAAGATAAGCCCGTCATAGCACCTGATAAAGATGCAAAATATTATTTTAGATCAGCTATTCATAAACTTGTAGAAGGTTTTCGCGCATCCAATCAGCAGTTAAGCATGCTATCCTTATACTCTTCCAGTTCAATATTATTATGTTTTATATGCCTCCCTACCAAAACACACATATTATTCCATCCGCTAACGTAACTCATTTAATCTACGCTCCCTTAGACCCTAACTAACGAATTTTTTACGTCTAATTCCTCAGACTTTTATTTCAAATTTTCAATTACTGGTCATACCATGCAGGTATGAAGGACAGACTAACTCTCTCTCCCTAACTCAGACCCTCTAACTAACGAATGTATCGTCTAATTCCTCAGACTTTTATTTAAAGTTTTCAATTACTGGTCATACCATGGAGGTATGAAGGACAGGCTAACTCTTTCTCCCTAACTTAGACCCTCCAACTAACGAATTTATCGTCTAATTTCACAGACATTTATATAAAGTTTTCAATTACTGGTCATACCATGGTGGTTTGAAAAAAGACTAACTCTCTCTCCCTAATTTCGACCCTCTAACTCACGAATTTATCGTCTAATTCCACGGACTTTTATATAAAATTTTCAACTACTGGTCATACCATGGAGGTATGAAGAAAAGACTAACTGTTTCTCCCTAACTCCATTGGTTATACAATTCAGCTCAAACTAATCTATATATAAATCAATTTTGCTTTAATTTCATTATTTAAATCATGAATTTTACAATAATGGAGTACATTTTACAATAATGTAGAATAGAGTATAGAATATATGGAGATAAAAATAATTGGAAGGTAAAATAATTTTGAATACGTAGGAATAATCTTTATTGTTTCAGTTCTACTTTGCATTGCGCTAATAATTTATTTTTACAAAACTGGTAGTTGAAATATATATTTTAAGCCCTTCGCCATTGAAATGCATGCAATGCAGGACTACTTATTTTACCCCAGTGCCATCTGAATATATTATTTCAAACAATATTGGCGTTTTCTTAACATGAAGTTTTAACTTCTTACTTTTACTTCCATGGTTCAAGCATTAAAATCTCATAACCATGCATTTACATCACTCTGTGATAACGCTTTCTTTCTGATATATAATATATTTATTTCACCTCGATGGTCTACACAACACGGATTAATGTCGTGCTTTATTATAGTGTGGGATATATACTTTTCTTTTAATTAAATTAGTTTACTTCTCTAGATATTTCAAAATCGTGTTTAAAAAAATCTGATGTGGGCAACACATGACTTTTCTTATATAATGCAATGAATTTACTAATTTTAAAGTAAGAAAATAGGTTTTTCTTATAGAAGATACTTATATTCTTTCCAAGATATTGGATTTTCAACTATTAGTCGCCATTTTCATTGATTTAGCGTCATGTTTATCCATTTGGGGAGATTTTCGTTAATTTGACAACATTTCAAAAAGTCGCCAAGTTGGGCGGCATTCGGCCAAATTCGTCGCCAAAATCTCGCCAAGCGTTATGGACGGAGAAATAAGTTATTCTTATAGCAGATAAATGACTATTGGCGTTCAAGTACAAAAGTATTACTCAAAGTATCTTTTCTCATGAATGGAACGAGCTAGATTCACGGGAATGATGTCACCCAATTTTTCGCATGGTATTACATATGAAAAGTGAACAGGTTTTTCCACAGTTAATATGCTTTTTAATTTATGGGTTATTTTTATAAATTTATTTGAAAAATGTGCAATATCTCCAGAACGGTTTATGCTAGCGTTCTCAAGTTTATGTCAATCGTTTTCTAAGGAAAAATTACATAAGAAATGTCTATTTGCGTAACTTTATTAGATGTTTAGATTTTTTGACGATTTTTCCAAAATTTCACTCGAAAATTAAGGAGGGTTCTGAACATTCGATTACGTGTAAAAACAATAAGCTTCCAGTATTCACGTATTTTGATTTTTATACCAAATTTCATTCGAATCGCTCCATTCGTTCGTGAGATATCGTCTACACAGACTCACTGACACACACACACATACACACACACACATACACACACACAGACATTGACATCACCTCAAAAATGTTTGATTCGTGATCAGGAATGCTTGGAACGTGCTCTCCCGTCGTAAACTCGAATTCGAGTTTTCGACCCCGTCACAATACTTTCCTTATACATTATGTATATAAGGAAAGTAAAAATTCTATCCATACTAAAACAAAAATACTGCTTTAACAAAAGTAACGAAAAATGAACTAACTATTACAATCAATAGTAAATTTTTGCTAAGATGTCTAAACTAGAATAATTCTTATAATATGATGTTTATCTTAAAAATAGATATTATTTATTTACAAAATTTAAGAATATTCTCAAAAATTTAAACATGGGCATTAATTAAAAAAATTTCAGTAAAGGAATTAATGTTTTATATAATTTTATCTTGAAAATTTATGAAAACAACATTTACTTGAATAGCATTCACTAAAAATGTGTGAAAATTGATATTACTTAATTAACATTAGGGAATTGACGATGAATTTCTTAATATAAAAACATACCCACGTGTTATTTGAATAGTGATTTTATATCTCCGTATCCTAACTAATTATACCGGTTCCGTTTGAAAACAATTTTCTTGTCAGCCTGCAAAGTGAATACATTTTTTTTCTGCACTTAATTCTTCTTGAGGGATGTAGAAAAAAAATAGCACACAATTATCGCTGATGTTTCGTAAAGGAAAGTCTTGCACACATTTTATCAAGCGGAAAAACTATTTAAAAATACTGCAATTATGAATGCTATGATTGCTGTAAAGAAGTAAACATGGACGTAAGCACGGGTAAGACGTAAACACGGGCTAGCTGTAGCACTTGCAACTAGCTACTTTAAAGGCAGCTGATTTACAATAAATATTTGAGTAATACTTTCTAATATATAATGGGCTTCCATCCGCTACGTGGGCATGTCAGAGACATCAAGATTGTTTAAATCTAGACGTCGGACAAATAGAACAGTACATAGAGAAATAAATATATGGCCCGGCTATGTGATGTCCTAGCAGCCGAGCACCATGTGTACAAAAAAACATAAATTTGGGTACATATTTATCTATGTTCGGGTCTATGGCTTCCATGGAGCAATATTAGTAATTATTGTTATCCGTGATTTTACCGCTGTTGCACCGGGCTTTTACCTGCGCGGATGGGGTACGTGGCTGTGTAGCGGTCGGGTTACCTATGTATTTTTTATATATACATTTTATATATTATCTATATATTTTAAGTTTAGTCTATCTAATATCAGCAATTTTCGTGCCTAACTTTAGCAGCGACGCGTAAGTGTAGCAGACAGGCACCGTGCATGTGCTACCCATGTTAAAAAAATATTTTTATTATTTTAATCAGCTATTTTCTAAGAACCAGAAAAGAACTGCTGAAATCACATATTTAATTATACTAATAGAATTTGGAACAAATATAACAATTTAAATACTCTAACCCAATGGATTATAAACACGTTAAAACATTCGAAACTCAAATATTTTTTTAATATATTTTTCAAATATTTTCTTTTAAATAAAAAAAAATACCAGGATGATTAATCATGTTAAATAAACAATCATTTCAACAAAATTTATCATAATAGCATGTATGGTAGAATTTAGAGGGCTGGCATCTATTTTCCTTGAGATATTACACTTTTTTCTAATAGTTTTTTCAAACAGGTTATATAGTGTTAGAGAATACACATAAAAACTGTTGTTGAAAGAACTGAATTGAAATAAGTCTTCATATAAATGTAGAATATAAATAAAACTAAGAAATCAATCGCTTTCGTAGGCTATATACTTTGGCATTTTTCCTTAGACCAAACGAAAAACGAAACCCTAATTATTCAACCAAGTTCGGCATCTGCAATAATATAGCGCTGGTTGTTGAAGGTAGTTGAAACGTAAGCACGATGCCAAATTTGCTTGAATAAGTGAGAGTTGCCCTTTTTGCTCGAAAATAGAATTTGTTTTTAAAATCGGTTGACTCTTAAATGTTATTGCATGCTCTATTTTTAGGAATAGTTTATTTTAATTTTGTCACCCTGACTTAAATGAATCTTACATATTTCACGGGGGGGGCCCATCCACAATAAAATAAACGTTTTATATTTGTTTTATGTTTCACTGTCAATGAATTTAACTTATTTAACGTGATATTTAATATTCATTGCGGTTACTCAATGACATTAGCTATTCATTCTTTATTTGTTATTCATCGACTTTATTATTCAAATGTCATTGATTAGCCATCGTATATGTATATGGATTACGGTCGTGTGTATAAGGTAAATGATTTTGCTTCGTCAATAAAGCTTTTTGAATCGGCATATTTTAAATTTTAAATACCTGTCCTTTACCTTAGGTATAAATGAATAAAAATGCTTTCAGGATATATCAACGGAATCTATCACTATATGTAAAGAAAGTGATGTGTTGCTCACATCAGATTTATCTCTTATTCTACACTAATATTTTCGATTACATGATATTGTTGATTTATAACACTCAAATGGGATATTCACATGCAGCGTAAATGTCACACAAAAATAAGGATGTGATATGTTTATAAATCAAAAATATCTGATGTGACCGACACATGACTTTCCTTATATAATGCAATGAATTTACTACTTTTACAGTAAAATTAAATAGTTTTTCTTATAGTAGATACTTATGTTCTTTCCAAGATATTGAATTTTCGACAATTAGTCGTCATTTTCATTGATTTAGCGCCATTTTTATCCATTTTACAAGATTTTCGTTAATTTGGTAACATTTTAAAAAGTCGCCAAACTCATCGCCAAAATCTCGCCACACGTTATGGACAGTGAAATAAGTTATTCTTATAACAGGTAAATGCCTGTTGGCATTCGGATACAAAAGTATTACTCAAAGTATTTTTTTCTCATGAATGAATCGAGCTAGATCCACGTGAATGATGGATGTCACCTAATTTATCGCATGATATTACATATGAAAAGTGAACATGTGCCTCAAGGGTTAATATATACTTTTATATTTATGGGATTTTTTGAATTTATATGAAACATGTGCAATATCTCGAGAACGGCTCATGCCAGCGTTGTAAAGTTTATGCCAATCGTTTCTAAAGGAAAAATTACATAAGAAATGTCTATTTGCGTAACTTTATTGAAGGTTTTGATTTTTTGACGATTTTTTCAAAATTTCACTTGAAAATTTAGGGGAGTTCTCAACATTCGATTGCGTATAAAACTATAGGCTTCCAGTATTCACGAATTGAGATTTCTGATCTTTCAAATTTCATTCGAATGATTTCTGTAGCAAATTTCGTTCGTGAGATATCGTCTCCACAGTCTCACTGACACAGACACACAGACATCACCTCAAGAATGTTTGATTTGTGACCAGGGATTCTTGAAACGTGCTCTCCCGCCGAAAACTCGAATTCGAATTTTCGACCCCGTCACAATATTTCCCTTATGCATTATGTATATAAGGAAAGTAATGAAGAACTTGAACAAGTCCCACTATATTCTCCTTTACAATCATAATACTAATTAGAATAGCAAACAATGTCATAATTACTATCATTCAGTCTCTTTTTCTCTTTCCTATCAAGGCCAAGCAAGCTGTATAAAAAACTGCTTCGCATTCCTCTCGAACTGCGCACGCTTTACGTAGAGATTAGCGTCACTTTCTTAGAGAAAAAAAATAAACATTTTATAATAGTCTCAATTTCATTGAATACGAGATACTGCATACATAAAAGTGGGACAAATAACTAATGCTTCGGCAGAGCATCATCCGGTTTCTGTCAAATAAGCATTAACATTCGATGCAACATTATGTTGACGTTCTGGTGGATAATTTCACACGAGGCAAGGCATCGAGTGTTTATTTTCATTCTCTGTATCTCAGAAAATAAGTTGAGTAGAATGTTTTTACTTTCCTTATATCCATAATGTATAAGGACAGTATTCTGACGGGGTCGAAAATTCGAATTCGAATTTTCGACGGGAGAGCACGTTTCAAGCATCCCTGATCACGAATCAAACATTCTCGTGGTGATGTCTCTCTCTCTGTGTGTGTGTGTGTGTGTGTCAAAGAGACTTTGGAGACGATATCTCACGAACGAATGGAGCCATTCAAATGAAATTTGGTACAAAAATCAGAATCCATGAATACTGGAAGGCTATTGCTTTGAAACATAATCGAATGTTCAGAACCCTCCTAAATTTTCGAGTGAAATTTTGAAAAAATCATCAAAAAAATCAAAACCTTTAATAAAGTTACGTAAATAGATATTTCTTATGTAAATTTTCCTTAAAAACAGTTGACATAAATTTTAGAGCGCTAGAATGAACAGTTCTCCAGATATTGCACATTTTTCAAATAAATTTATCTAGAGGTCCCATAAATTAAAATACAAGACAGATCAATCATGCATAAGCATTGATTATGAAACACTTTCCAACTGAAATGCCATTTTATTCAAAAATTTCTAAAATGTGATATATTCGGAAGTGATATCTTTTACATTATCACAGTACTACAGTAATTTATTATACTTAAATATTTAAAACTGTATTGAAATATAAATCATCTGATTCTCTATGCAAAATCAATGAATATTTCATTCATATAACTTGTATTCCAGACTCCAGAGCTAAATAATTTTGTGTGAAAAAAATTCAGCAATTCTTATGTAACTCACCTTACAATCGCTTGAGATATTTGCATTCTGCATAAGTTAAAACTAGGCTTCGTTGATGAAATAATAAAAGTTTAGGGATCATTTAAAATCATAACTATTGTAATTGCGTAGGCACGGAATTTAGATACACAGATAATACGCAGATACACAGATAATATATGTGTGTGTGTGTGTATATATTCAAAGTTTTGGAATCGTGCCGAAGATCGGAACACGAATGTTCGCAGGATCTACACGTTTGGGGACTTCTAGAACACGAAAAAATTATTTTTACTAAGACGTCTGTGTGTGTAAGGGTATATCTGTGTATGTTTCTGTGTGTCTGTGAGGATATTACATCCACTCTAATTGAAAAACTAATGATTCCAATTTCATAAAATTTGGTAGGTATGTTTTTTGTAGGAAACCCTGATGTTCATTAGATTATAGTACGATTCGTAATAAGAGAATCTGCCTTCTTTGCGAAATGGCCGGCAAAAATTGCCTTTATCCACTCTAGCTAAAAACTATTGGAACAGATTTTACAAAATTTGGTGTATAATATTTCAATAACCTACAACTGATTTATATACCAAATTTGACAAAATTTGCTATATAAATCACTTGTAGGTTATTCTATTACGATTCGGGAAAAAGGAACGGGCTGTTTTTGCGAAATGGTCCGCAAAAATCGTTAAATATAAAAATAAAAGTCTACGTGTGCTCAATTATATCAATTAAATTCCTATTTTATACGTGATTTTTGACAGCAAAACGAATAAGACTAACCTCAATACTCTAGGACTAGCCGTTCTTGAGATTTTCTAGTTTTTTTGCGTTTTCACTACGCCACCTTTGACAATAAGTCCAGCTATCAAATGAGAACCAAATTTAAGTTTAATGTGCAAATTCAATGTCATTTAAAATACTTATGGCTGTTATTTTGTGCAGATAAACTCAAATTATTATTGAAGATATAAAGAGAACGTGAATATGAGTCTGCAGGGAAAGACATGTGCTGCCCACATCAGAATTTTTAACAATATTTCAACAATGATTTATAGAAGTGAAGGATTATTTGCAGGCCATTTCGAAAAAAATGTAGGATCTATATTTAAAGATCCACCAAATTTTTGTAGAAGAAAATGTTCAACATTTTTAAGCTGTGTACCAAATTTTAACTCTCTAGGACGTAGGAAAGTGCATTAAAAATGCCGTCAAATAAGTATATCATGAAGGATTACATAAAATTTTTAAAAAAATTGTTATCTGCCAAATTTATTTTAAAAAGTGAAGCCTCTCTCATATACAAAGTAATTAAACTTTTGTAAAGATATTTATTATATAATATATCTCTTTTTTCTTTCTGGGGGATATTCCAAAAGTCAGAATTTAATTAAATTTGTTTTTCTCTCTATATTAAATAATTTTTAATTAAAAAACTACCTAACAAATTTTACTGAAATTTTTTTATATATTTTATAGGATAAAGTGAATCTTTCCTAAAAATTTTGAAGCTATTTGTGAATTTTAAGTTTGCCTAAAAAATGTTTGAAAAATTAGGTATCATAGGATTCAATGTATTTCATTTTTTCAACCCGGTCCAATAAAAAACTAATTGGGTGATATTATTTATTTATATTCCCATAGGTCCCACAGACCGTCTGAACAACATACTAAAATTTCATTTTGATAAAGTCATTTTTACGGCAGTTATCGTGCTAACGGACAGTCAGACAGGCAGACAGACAGACAGACAGACTGAACAAAGTCATAAACACTTTTCAACTATGTTTTAAAGTGTTAAAAATATTAACTGTTAAGGAGCATGTTCACTTTTCATATGTAATATCATGCGATAAATGTGGTGACATCATTCTCGTGGATTTAACTCGTTCCATTCAGGAGAAAAGATACTTTGAATGATAATTTTGTATTTGAACGCCAATAGTCCTTTATCCGCTGTAAGAATAACTTATCTCTCCGTCCATAACAGTTAGCGAAATTTTGGAGACACATTTAGCGGAATTTCGCCAACTTGGCGGTATTTTTAAATTTGTACCAAATTAACCAAAATCTCTCCAAATGGATTAAAATGACTCTAAATCAATGAAAATAACGACTAATTCAAGAATATTCAATATCTTTGAAAGCATATAAATATCTACTCTAAGAATAACATTTTTTTAACTGTAAAAGTAGTAAATTCATTGCATTATATAAGGGAAAAGTCATGTGTTGCCGACATCAGATTGTTTTAAATTTTCTAACAAGCAGGCGTTGCAAGGCAAGACGTTATTAATAATATTTACATAACCCTATCAATTTTTTTTTATCGTTGCGTCAAAGATAGTACATTTTTTCTATGAAATTTTCGATTTTGCACGTAAACTCTAAATTCAACTTATAAATATAGAATTCCAGTATTCGGCTTGGCGAAATCTACTGCTACTCTTAAAGAGAAATCAGAATCTTTTTATGTATCAAATTTTAAATATTAGTAATGACTATTTAAAATTTTGCAAATTGTTTGCAATTTTTCGTATTTACCAGTTCTTTTTTAGAAAAATGATGTATAAGTAAAATTCTATAAAATACTTGTTTAACAATTTAGGCCATAGTTGAAAATCATTTATTACTTTGTTCATTCTGTCTGAATGATATTGGGTACAAATATCACAATCCGTGACTACTGGAAATCTATTGTTTTTAAACGCAAACGAATGCTCAGAACCTCTCTAAATTTTCGAGTGAAATTTTGAAAAAATCATCAAAACATCAAAACCTTTAATAAAGTTACGAAAATAGATATTTCTTATGTGATTTTTCCTTAGAAAACGATTGACATAACTTTATAACGCTAGCATGAACCATTCTCGAGACATTGCACCTTTTTCAAAAAAATCCCATAAATTAAAAAAATATATATATTAACCGTTGAGAAACATGTTCACTTTTCATATGTAATATCATGCGATAAATTGGGTGACATCATTCTCGTGGATCTAGCTCGTTCTATTCATATGAAAAGATACTTTGAGTAATAGATTTGTATTTGAACGCCAGTAGTCATTTATATGCTATAAGAATGACTTATTTCTACGTCCATAACCCTTGGCTAGATTTTGGCAACGTATTTGGTGGAATTTCGCCAACTTGGTGACTATTTTAAATGTTGCCAAATTAACGAAAATCTCGCCAAATGATAAAAATGATTCTAAGTCAATGAAAATGACAACTTATTGACGACAATTCAATGTCTTGGAAGGAATATAAGTATCTACTATAAGAATAACCTATTTTTTTGCTGTAAAAGCAGTAAATTCATTGCATTATATAAGGAAAGTCATGTGCTGCCCACATGATATTTTTTATTTTACGCTGATTTTCTTTTAACAGTGTTTTACGGAGTTCTGTAGCTACTTAAAAAAATATCATGTGGGCAGCACATGACTTTCCTTATATAATGGAATAAATTTACTACTTTTACAGTAAAAAATAGGTTATTCTTATAGTCGATACTTATATTCTTTCCAAGATATTGAATTTTCGACAATTAGTCGTCATTTTTACTGATTTAGCGACATTTTTATACATTTGGTGAGATTTTCGTTAATTTGGCAACATTTAATAAGTCGCCAAGTTGGCTAGATTCCACCAAATTCGTCGCCAAAATCTCGCCAAGCGTTATGGACGGTGAAATAAGTTATTCTTATAGCAGATTAAACTATTGGCGTTCAAATACAATATAATACAATAAAAGTATTACTCAAAGTATATTTTCTCATGAATGGAACGAGCTAGATCCCCGAGAATAATGCCACAAAATGTATCGCATGATATTACATATGAAAAATAGGCATGTGTCTCAACAGTTAATATTTTTTTTTAATTTATGGAATTTTTTTATATAATTTATTTGGAAAATGTGCAATATCTTTAGAACGGTTCATGTTAGCGTTCTAAAGTTTATGTCAATCGTTTTCTAAGGAAAAATTACACAATAAACGTCTATTTGTGTAACTTTATTAAAGGTTTTGATCTTTTGATGATTTTTTAAAATTTAACTCTAAAATTTAGGTTGGGGGTTAGACACTCCATTGCGTTTAAAAACGAAAAGCTTCCAGTATTCACGAATTGTAATTTTGTTCCAATTTCATTCGAATCGCTCCATTCGTTTGCGAGATATCGTCTCCACACACACAGAAAGACATCGCTTCAAAAGTACTCAATTCGTAATCAGGAATGCTTAAAACGTGCTCCCTCATCGAAAACTTGAATTCGAATTTTCGACCACGTCACAATACTTTCCTTACACTTTATGTATATAAGGAAAGTAATAAAATATTGATTACTTATATTTTTAGATAATACTTTAATACGTTGTATTTATGCGTTGATGACTACTAAGATATTGAATAAAATATATATACCAACCAACTCCTAAGTTCTCATTTACATAATATTTCCAGCTGTCAAGTATAATATATCTACACTATACTTTGTGGCAGTATGAACATTGAAGTATCTGTGGAATATTTTACTTTCATCTCCAATGTCGATCGTGACATACAGTTGTTAGGCAGGGCAGGACAAAACATTTAATTGTCGTTCTTTGATATATTGTTCTAATGGTATCAATCTATTTAATTATCATCCATGAATCGATAATGTAAGTTATTGGCTTGCAGGATGACAGGATTTCGCGTCTCCTTTAGTTCATAGTTCCCACTATGCTTATTACTCTGTTTTTAAGAATATCTGTTAGTTTTATTGAGCTCATATAGCTGTCATTTGGGCCTTTCACACAGTATGGACCACGGAATTATAGTAGGGCAATAAATGCAACCAACTATTTCAACTAATGTCCATTTGTCATTTTTGAGTTGTCTACACGTATCAATTTCTGTACAAATCAGAAGTCGTAGCTTGAAAATGGCCGCTTAGCAGGTATTATTTTATTTTCTGCTATAAACAGTTGCTATTATATTTCACACTATGTTTTATCCAATTCTTTTAAACATATCTGCTAGTTTCAGTGAGGTAATAACATTATTAGTTTGGACTTTCGCACAGTATTAACTACGACAGGGCAATAAATGCAAACAACTATTTTTAGGAGTGTCCATTTGCGATTTTTCAGTCGTTTACAAGTATCAATTTCTGTATAATCAGATGTCGTAGATTAAAATGGTTATAAGTAGCAGCCTATCAGATATTGCTTTATTTTCTGCTATACACAGTTGGTCAGAATTGTCCATACATAGATTTTGCTTTGCGAATCTGATAGCAACACGTGATTTATTATCATTATATAAATAATACTAGCAGCATACCCGTTCTTCGTACGGAGTATATAATATAAATAAACTTAAAATTCACAATCATGTGCAAATTCCTATAGTATATTAAATGACATGCTTAATCAAAATATTCTGTTAAAATATTTAATACAATGCTCCTAAAAAGAAACCTCAGGATCTCTGTTCTCACTATACAAAATTATCTTCACAGGTAGATCTGAAGAATAAAATATCCTGGCCTTTTTTGCAAGCAAATTTATAAAAAGTATGGAATTGAATCAATATATGCAAAATAATAGCGTATTGTATGGGACCCGTACTACTTATATACGCGAATATTAGAAGATATAACCTGTATTATAACATTACATGTATACATTGAAAATATCAATAAATCCGTAATCTTTAAACCAGTAGGCAGTAATTAATTCCAATATGTGCCCAAATGAAAGTGCTAAAATTATATGGAAAGATAAACCCGTACTACTTATAATGTCATAGATTAGAAGATATGTCCTAGTGTTAGTAAAAGATTACCCGTATTATAATATTTAGTTTGAAAATTTTTTGCCAATATATAACAGATTACTTAATAAATTAAAAATATCAATAATCCCCGTGATCTTCATACCGGAAGGCTTGATTCTAATATATGACAATATACATGTACTACTCATATTCTCTTGCATTAGAAGATATGCCCGTGCATTTGTAGAAGATTACTCGTACAACGTACAATATATGAGTTTCAACAATTTTTGCCGCAATAAAACAATGCCATAAGTAATTGAAAATATCAATAATCTCTGAATCAATAATCCCCGAAAACATCAATAATAATAATGTTTAAACATGAAGATTGTAATTGATATTATCCAGTCAAAAATACGATGGCAATGAAATTTATTTTATATACATATCTTCATCATTAAAATCGGAAAAGATTTAATAAAAATCTTCTTCCTCATAAACACGTTAAATTTAAATCCGTTGTTAAGCGACATGTTATGATTTGCTTCAAATAAATTGGTGGTCAAAATATCGTCTGAATATCTCTAATGAAGGTTTAGCGACATTTTAAAAAATCGCCAAATTTATCGCCAAGTGGGACTGTAGAACTGACAGTCCCACTTGGCGATAAATTGACGAACCATCATCCAAATATTATCCCCTAAAAAAAACACAATTTCGTTTATTTAGGGCAATTTATCAATTTCAAAATATTTTTATGGATTTATAAATATTTTTATTAATTTGGTGACATTTTAAAAATTCGCTAAATGGGTCACTAAGTAGGGCGGTTGGACTGACAGACAAATGCTAACGAAACACCATTTCAGTACTTTCTTTTAACAAAACAAATTTAATTTCATTGATTTGCGTCACTTTTATCAATTTGGAGACATTTCCACTAATTTGGTAAAGTTTAAGAAAAGTTACCAAGTTAGCGATATCCAGCCAAATTCGTAGCTCTAAATTCGCAGATCTGAATAAAATATCGTGATCCAGTTTGTATATACTAAATGAAAACACTAAAATATTATTAGAAGATATACCCATTCTACTCTTTTTCTGTTTAAACAATTGGATAAATGAATTTATTGGGTAAACAGAATATAAGTTTATTAGCTAAACATAATATATAAGCTTAAAACCTCTTTGCTAAAATACATGAAAGTGATGTATGCAGTTCGCAATTAATATAATTAAAAAAAAATCAAACCGTTCATTTATAAGATATATTTTAATATCCATTTATTTATTATTCAAATCGAAAAAAAAAATAATAATCATTAACAAACACATTTAATTCCATTCCTTTGTCGAGCAACATGATATAAGATAGAATCTTCCTCATAAAATGCGAAATTAAATAATCATTTTAATTTCTTTATACTTCTAATCGTTGAGTAAAAGCTTGTGAAATCTAAAACATGGAGGTAGATTTTTCCATTTGAATTCATGTTTCATACAATTCATGCTTTCAGATAGTGACTATTTAATGCAAAAATGCCTTTGACGCTTTAAACAAACGATTTTTATCCTTTCCGTTTGGATAAACCACGGAGTTGGAGAGTAGAACTCCTATAAAAAAAGTTCCGTTTTTCATTAATATCTCGACAACCCCTGGTCTTAGAAACTTTAAACTTGGGCAAAATTTATGGGGGGCTATTTCAAGGCCTCCCACAAAAAATTTCATTAAATTCGGTTCAGCCGTTCTCTCGTGATGATGAGACAAACGAAAATTTCGTTTTTTACTAATATCTCGAGAACAACTGGTCGTAGAAATTCCAACTATAGACTAAATTTTAAGTGGGGCTATTTCTAGGCTACCCACAAAATTTCATCAAATTCGGTTCAGCCGTTCTCCCGTGATGATGGGACAAACAGACAGACAGACAGACAGACAGACAGACAGATTTTCAATTTTATTTATATAGACTAGCAGAATACCCGTTCTTCGTACGGAGTATATAATATAAAGAAACTTGAAATTCATAATCATGCCCAAATTCTTATAGTATACTAAATGACATGTTTAATCAAAATATTCTGTTAAAATATTTAATATAATGCTCCTAAAAAGAAGTTTAAGAATCTCTGTTCTCGCTATATAAAATTATCTTCATGGCCATATCAGAAGAATAAAACATCTTGGACCCCTTATGTAAGCAAATATAAAAAAAAAATAAGGAATTGAATCAATATATGCAAAATAAAAGCGTTAAAATTGTATGGGACCCGTACTAATTATATACGCGAATATTAGAAAATATAACCTGTATTAGTAGATTACATGTATAAATTGAAAATACCAATAAACCCGTAATCTTTAAATCTGAAGACAGTCATTTATTCCAATATATGTCAAAATTAAAGTGCTAAAATACACGTACTACTTATAATGTCCGATTATTAGTAGAAGATTACCCGTTTTGCAATATGAGTCTCAAACGTTTTTTGGTAAAATACAACAGACGACGTAATAAATTGAATATATAATTAATCCCCTTAATCTTCATACCAGAAGACTGTACTTGATTCCAATATATATGCCAATATATGTCAAAATATATGCCAATATACCTGTACTACTTATATTCTCGTAGGTTAGAAGATATACCCGTGCATTCCTAGAAGATTACTCGTACAACGTACAATATGCGTGTGTCAGCAATTTTTGCCGCAATAAAACAATGGCGTAATAACTTAAAAATATCAATAATCACTGAATCAATAATTCCGGAAAATATCAATAATAATAATGTTTAAACCTGAAGAGTATAATTGATATTATCCAGTCCAAAATGAAATGGCAATGAAATTTATTTTATATACATATCTTCATTATTCAAATCGGAAAGGATTTAATAAAAATCGTCTGCCGCATAAACACATTGGATTTAAATCCGTTGCTAAGCGGCATGATATCATTTGCTTCAAATAAATTGGTAGAAAAAATATCGTCTAAATAGTTATATTTCTATGGAACATTTGGCGACAGTTTCGTCAAATTAGCGACATTTTAAAAAATCGCCAAATTTATCGCCAAGTGGGACTGTAGAACTGACAGTTCCACTTTGCGACAAATTGACGAAATATCATCACAATACTATCCCCTAACAAAAAACAATTAATATCATTTATGTAGCGCCATTTTATCAATTTCAAGATATTTTTATAGATTTGAAAACATTTTTATCAATGTGGTGACATTTTAAAAACTCGCTAAATGTATTACTAAGTAGGATGGTTGGTCTGGCAGATAAATGCTAACCAAACATCATTTCAGTGCTCTCTTCTAACAAAACAAAAAAAATTTCATTGATATGTAGAAGACCCAAGCCACACGACCAACCCGAAGGTTTATGGCAGCTGTTTGTGTGTCGTTTATATCAATTTGGCGACATATCCGTCAATTTGGCAAAGTTTAAGAAAAGTTGTCAAATTAGCGATATCCCTCCAAATTCGTAGCTTTGAATTTGCAGATCTGAATGAAACATTTTTATCCCGTTTCAATATACTAAATGAAAACACTACAATTGTATTAGAAGATATACCCGCTCTACTCTTTTTCTGTTTCAACAATCGGCTATATGAATTTATTGGCTAAACACAATATATGAGTTTAGTAGCTAAATACGATATAAGCTTGAAAACTCTTTGCCAAAATAAATGAAATTGATGTACGCAGTCAGCAATTAATATAATTAAAAGAAAAATCAAACCGTCCATTCATAAGATATACTTTTATATCCATTTATCCATTTATTTATTATTTAAATCGAAAAAAAATAATAAAAACATTAACAAACACATTTAATTTAATCCGTTATTCGTACGGAATGTATAATTTAAAGAAACTTATAGTTCGCAATCATGTGCAAATTCTGTTAAAATATTAAATTTATTGCTCCTAAAGAGAAGTTTAAGAATATATGTTCTCACTATGCAAAATTATCTTCACGATCAGATCTGAAGAATAAAACATCCTGCCCCCTTTTGTAAGCAAATTTACAGAAGAAAAAATAGGAATTGAATGAATATATGCAACCCCGTACTAATTATATTGTCGCAGATCAGAAAATATGCCAATGTGTTAGTAGAAGATTACCCGTATTACAATATGCGTCTCAAAAATATTTGCCAAAATAAAAGAGATGACGTAATAAATTGAAAACATCAATAATATCCGTACTCTTTATCCAGAAGGTCGTAATTGATTCCAATATATGCCAATATATATCAAAACATATGTCAATATACCTGTACTACTTATATTCTCGTAGATTAAAAGATATACACGTGTATTTGTAGAAGATTCGTACAACATACAATATATGAGTTTAAACAATTTTTGTCATAATAAAATAATTGCATAATAACTTGAAAATATCAATAATCCTTGAATCAATAATCCCCGAAAATATAAATAATAATAATTTTTAAACCTGAAGACCGTAATTGATATTATCCAGTCAAAAATGCTATAAGAAAAATCAAATCGTTCTTTTCTAAAATATATTTTATATCCATTTATTTATTATTCAAATCGAAAAAATAATTATTAAAATTAGCAGACAGATTTAATTTAATTGCGTTTCTGAGTAACATGATATAAGATAGAATCTTATAACATGTTAAATATGTCATGTCTTATAACATAAACTGCGAAATTAAATAACGATTTTGATTTCTCTATACTTCTCATTGTTCCGTAAAAGCTTGTTTTAAATAAACCATGAACCATGGAGATAGATTTCCCCTTTAAATCATGTTTCAAACAATACATGTTTTCAGAAAGTGACTAATTAACGCAAACAATCTCCCATCAAACCCAGAGATTAAATTTTAATTCACTTTCAAACGATTTTCAAGCTTTTCGTTTGGATAAACCACGGAGTTACGGAGTAGAACTCCTAGGAAAAAGTTCCGTTTTTCATTAATATCTCGACAACCCCAGGTTTTAGAAACTCGAAACTTGGACAAAATTTATGGGGGGATATTTCAAGGCTATCCACCAAATTTCATTAAATTCGGTTCAGCCGTTTGTCCGTGATGATGAGACAAACGAAAATTTCGTTTTTTACTAATATCTCGAGAACCACTGGGCGTAAAAACTCAAAACACGGATATAATTTTAAGTGGGGCTATTTCTGGGCTACCCACAAAATTTCATCAAATTCGGTTCAGCCGTTCTCCCGTGATGATGGGACAAACAGACAGACAGACAGACAGACAGACAGACAGACAGACAGACAGACAGATTTTCATTTTTATTTATATAGATTTATTACTTTTAACGTTTTTACCATTCATGTTACATTTGTCTGAGCTGCAGTGTCCGAAAAATTGACGGATTGCTTTATAACTTTGCTTATATACATAACTAGAAGCATACCCGTTCTTCGTACGGAGTATATAATATAAAGAAACTTGAAATTCATAATCATGCCCAAATTCTTATAGTATACTAAATGACATGTTCAATCAAAATATTTTGTTAAAATATTTAATATAATGCTCCTAAAAAGAAGTTTAAGAATCTCTGTTCTCGCTATATAAAATTATCTTCATGGACATATCTGAAGAATAAAACATCTTGGACCCCTTATGTAAGCAAATATAAAAAAAATATGGAATTGAATCAATATATGCAAAATAAAAGCGTTAAAATTGTATGGGACCCGTACTAATTATATACGCGAATATTAGAAAATATAACCTGTATTAGTAGATTACATGTATAAATTGAAAATACCAATAAACCCGTAATCTTTAAATCTGAAGACAGTCATTTATTCCAATATATGTCAAAATTAAAGTGCTAAAATTATATGGGAAGATATACACGTACTACATATAATGTCCGATTATTAGTAGAAGATTACCCGTTTTGCAATATGAGTCACAAATGTTTTTTGGTAAAATACAACAGACGACGTAATAAATTGAAAATATAATTAATCCCCTTAATCTTCATACCAGAAGACTGTACTTGATTCCAATATATATGCCAATATATGTCAAAATATATGCCAATATACCTGTACTATTTATATTCTCGTAGGTTAGAAGATATACCCGTGCATTCCTAGAAGATTACTCGTACAACGTACAATATGCGTGTGTCAGCAATTTTTGCCGCAATAAAACAATGGCGTAATAACTTAAAAATATCAATAATCCCTGAATCAATAATTCCGGAAAATATCAATAATAATAATGTTTAAACCTGAAGAGTATAATTGATGTTATCCAGTCCAAAATGAAATGGCAATGAAATTTATTTTATATACATATCTTCATTATTCAAATCGGAAAGGATTTAATAAAAATCGTCTGCCGCATAAACACATTGGATTTAAATCCGTTGCTAAGCGACATGATATCATTTGCTTCAAATAAATTGGTAGAAAAAATATCGTCTAAATAGTTATATTTCTATGGAACATTTGGCGACAGTTTCGTCAAATTAGCGACATTTTAAAAAATCACCAAATTTATCGCCAAGTGGGACTGTAGAACTGACAGTTCCACTTTGCGACAAATTGACGAAATATCATCACAATACTATCCCCTAACAAAAAACAATTAATATCATTTATGTAGCGCAATTTTATCAATTTCAAGATATTTTTATAGATTTGAAAACATTTTTATCAATTTGGTGACATTTTAAAAATTCGCTAAATGTATTACTAAGTAGGATGGTTGGTCTGACAGAGAAATGCTAACCAAACATCATTTCAGTACTCTCTTCTAACAAAACAAAAAAAAATGTCATTGATATGTAGAAGACCCAAGCCACACGACCAACCCGAAGGTTTATGGCAGCTGTTTGGGTGTCGTTTATATCAATTTGGCGACATTTCCGTCAATTTGGAAAAGTTTAAGAAAAGTTGTCAAATTAGCGATATCCCTCCAAATTCGTAGCTTTGAATTTGCAGATCTGAATGAAACATTCTTATCCCGTTTCAATATACTAAATGAAAACACTACAATTGTATTAGAAGATATACCCGCTCTACTTTTTTCTGTTTCAACAATCGGCTATATGAATTTATTGGCTAAACACAATATATGAGTTTAGTAGCTAAATACGTATAAGCTTGAAAACTCTTCGCCAAAATAAATGAAATTGATGTACGCAGTCAGCAATTAATATAATTAAAAGAAAAATCAACCCGTCCATTCATAAGATATACTTTTATATCCATTTATCTATTTATTTATTATTTAAATCGAAAAAAATAATAAAAACATTAACAAACACATTTAATTTAATTGCGATGCCGAGCAACATGATATATCCTCCTAAAATGTTAAAATTTATTAACCACTAACAGCACACCCGTTATTCGTTCGGAGTGCATAATTTAAAGAATCTTAAAGTTCGCAATCATGTGCAAATTCTGTTAAAATATTAAATTTATTGCTCCTAAAGAGAAGTTTAAGAATATATGTTCTCACTATGCAAAATTATCCTCACGATCAGATCTGAAGAATAAAACATCCTGCCCCCTTTTGTAAGCAAATTTACAGAAGAAAAAATAGGAATTGAATGAATATATGCAACCCCGTACTAATTATATTGTCGCAGATCAGAAAATATACCAATGTGTTAGTAGAAGATTACCCGTATTACAATATGCCTCTCAAAAATATTTGCCAAAATAAAAGAGATGACGTAATAAATTGAAAACATCAATAATATCCGTACTCTTTATACCAGAAGGTCGTAATTGATGCCAATATATGCCAATATATATCAAAACATATGTCAATATACCTGTACTACTTATATTCTCGTAGATTAAAAGATATACACGTGTATTTGTAGAAGATTCGTACAACATACAATATATGAGTTTAAACAATTTTTGTCATAATAAAATAATTGCATAATAACTTGAAAATATCAATAATCCTTGAATCAATAATCCCCGAAAATATAAATAATAATAAATTTTAAACCTGAAGACCGTAATTGATATTATCCAGTCAAAAATGCTATAAGAAAAATCAAATCGTTCTTTTCTAAAATATATTTTTATATCCATTTATTTATTATTCAAATCGAAAAAATAATTATTAAAATTAACAGACAGATTTAATTTAATTGCGTTTCTGAGTAACATGATATAAGATAGAATCTTATAACATGTTAAATATGTCATGTCTTATAACATAAACTGCGAAATTAAATAACGATTTTGATTTCTCTATACTTCTCATTGTTCCGTAAAAGCTTGTTTTAAATAAACCATGAACCATGGAGATAGATTTCCCCTTTAAATCATGTTTCAAACAATTCATGTTTTCAGAAAGTGACTAATTAACGCAAAAAATCTCCCATCAAACTCAGAGATTAAATTTTAATTCACTTTCAAACGATTTTCAAGCTTTTCGTTTGGATAAACCACGGAGTTAGGGAGTAGAACTCCTTGGAAAAAGTTCCGTTTTTCATTAATATCTCGACAACCCCAGGTCTTAGAAACTCGAAACTTGGACAAAATTTATAGGGGGATATTTCAAGGCTATTCACCAAACAAATTTCATTAAATTCGGTTCAGCCGTTTTTCCGTGATGATGAGACAAACGAAAATTTCGTTTTTTACTAATATCTCGAGAACCACTGGTCGTAGAAACTCAAAACACGGATATAATTTTAAGTGGGGCTATTTCTGGGCTACCCACAAAATTTCATCAAATTCGGTTCAGCCGTTCTCCCGTGATGGTGTGACAAACAGACAGACAGACAGACAGACAGACAGACAGATTTTCATTTTTATTTATATAGACTAGCAGCATACCCGTTCTTCGTACGGAGTATATAATATAAAGACACTTATAATTCAGAATCATATGCAAATTATGTTAAAATATTAAATTTATTGCTCCTAAAGAGAAGTTTATTAATATCTGTTCTCATCATGCAAAATTATCTTCACGGGCAGATCTGAAGAATAAAACATCCTGGCCCCTTTCGAAAGCAAATATACAAAAAATATGAAATTGAATCAATATATTCAAAATAACAGTGCTAAAATTGTATGGGACCCGTAATATTTATATACTCGAATATTAGAAGATATAACCTGTATTAGTAGATTACATGTATAAGTTTAAAATATCGATAAACCCGTAATTGATTCCAATATATGCCAGAATGAGAGCACTAAAATTATATGGGAATATATATATATATATATATATATATATATCCCCGTACTACTTATATTGTCGCAGATTAGAAAATATGCCTGTATGTTAGTAGAAGATTACCCTTATCACAATATGAGTCTAAAAAATATTTGCCGAAATAAAACAGATGGCATAATAAATTGAAAATTTCAATTATCCCCATAATCTTTATACCAGAATGTCGTAATTGATTCCAATATATGCCAATATATATCAAAATATATGCCTATATACCTGTACTACTTATATTCTCGTAGATTAGAAGATAACCCGTGCATTTATAGAAGATTACTCGCCCAACGTGCAATATGTCTGTTTCAACAATTTTTGTCATAATAAAACAATGACATAGAATTAATATGAAAATATCAATAATCCCTGAATCAACAGTCCACGAAAATACCAATAATAATAATGTTTCATCCTGAAGACCGTAATTGATATTATCCAGTCAACAATGCAATGTCAATGAAATTTAATTTATATATATCTTTGTTATTCAAATCGGAAAAGATTTAATAAAAATCGTATGCCGCATAAATACATTGGATTTACATCCGTTGCTGAACTACATGACATAAATTTGTTTCAACTGAATTGATGGGAATCTTATCGTTTGAATAATTCTATCTCCATGGAAGGTTTGGCGACATTTTCGTCAATTTAGCGACAATTTGAAACATCGCCAAATTTATCAACAAGTGGGACTGTAGAACTGACAGTCCCATTTTGCGACACATTGACGAATAATCATCACAATACTATGCCCTAACAAAACATAATTAATTGCATTTATTAAGCGCAATTTTATCAATTTTATTATATTTTTATGGATTTGCAAACATTTTATCAATTTGGTGACATTTTAAAAATTAGCTGAATGTGTTACTAAGTAGGATGGATGGACTGGCCGACAAATGCTTCCTAAACATCATTTTGGGTACTCTCTTCTCAGAACAAATTTAATTGAATTGATTTGCGTCGTTTTTATCAATTTATCGACATTTCCGTCAATTTGGCAACGTTTAAGAAAAGTTGCCAAGTTAGCGATATTCCTCGAAATTCATAGCTCTGAATTTGCAGATCTGAAGAATAAAACATCCGATCCCGTTTGCATATACTAAATGAAAACACTAAAATTGCATTAGAAAATATACCCTTTCTACTCTTTTTCTGTTTCAACAATCGGCTAAATAAATTTATTGGCTAAACACAATATATGAGTTTATTAGCTAAACACAATATATAAGCTTGAAAACTCTTTGCCAAAATAAATGAAAGTGATGTACACAGTCCGTAATTAATAGAATTAAAAGAAAAATCAAACCGTTCATTTACAAAATATATTTTTACATCTATTTATTTATTATTCAAATAGAAAAAATAATAACAAATATTAACAAACACATTTAATTTAATTGCGTTGCTGAGCAACATAATATAAGAAAGAATCTTCCTCATAAACTGCGAAATTAAATAACCATTTTGATCTCTTCTCCATAAAATGCAAAAATAATAACCATTTTGATTTCTTTATACTTTCCATTGTTTAATAAATGCTTGACCATGGAGTTAGATTTTCCATTAAAATTCATGTTTCAAACAATTCATGCTTTCAGATAGTGACTAATTAATGCAAAAATTCTGCACTAAGCTCAGAAATGAAGTTTTAATTCACGTTGACGTTTTAAACAAACGATTTTCATCCTTTAAGTTTGGATAAACCACGGAGTTAGAGAGTAGATCTCCTAGGATAAAGTTCCGTTTTTCATCAATATCTCGACAACCCCTAATATTAGAAACTCGAAACTTGGGCAAAATTTATGGGGGGCTATTTTAAGGCTACTCACAAAATTTCATTAAATTCGATTTAGCCGTTCTCTCGTGATGATGAGACAAACGAAATATTCGTTTTTCACTAATATCTCGAGAACCACTGGTTGTGGAAACTCCAAACATGGACTAAATTTTAAGTGGGGCTATTTCTGGGCTACCTACAAAATTTCATCAAATTCGGTTCAGCCGTTCTTCCGTGATGATGGGACAAACAGACAGACAGACAGACAGACAGACAGACAGATTTTCAATTTTATTTATATAGATGTATAAGAAAAGTATTGTGACCTGGACGAAATTTCGAATTAGAGTTTTCGACCGGAGAGCACGTTTCAAGCAACCCTGATCACGAATTAAACATTTTTGAGGTGATGTATGTGTGTGTGTGTGTGTGTGTGTGTGTGTGTATGTGGAGACGATATCTCACGAACAAATAGAGTGATTCGAATGAAATTTGGTACAAAAATCACAATCCGAGAATACTGGAAGCCTATTCTTTTTAAACGCAATCGGATGTCCAGAACCCCCCTAAATTTTCGAGTGAAATTTTCAAAAAATCAAAATATTTAATAAAGTTACGCAAATAGACATTTCTTATGTAATTTTTCCTTAGAAAACGATTGACATAAACTTTAGGACGCTAGCATGTACCGTTCTTGAGATATTGCACATTTTTCAATTAAATTTATCAAAAAATCCCATAAATTAAAAAAAAATATATTAACTTTTGAGAAACATGTTCACTTTTCATATGCAATAAATCATGCGATAAATTGGATAACATCATTCTCGTGGTTCTTGCTCGTTCCTTTCACTGAAAAGATACTTTGAGTAATACTTTTGTATTTGAACGTCAATAGTTACTTATCTGCTATAAGAATAACTTATTTCTCCATCCATAACGCTTGGCGAGATGTTGGCGCCGAATTTGGCGGAATGTCGCCAACTTGGCGACTTTTTAAATGTTATCCCAAATTAATGAAAATATCTCCAAAAGGATAAAAATGGCACTAAATCAATGAAAATGACGACTCATTGAAAAAAATTCAATATCTTGGAAAGAATATAAATATCTACTATAAGAAAAACCTATTTTTTATTGTAAAAGTAGTAAATTCATTGCATTATATAAGGACAGCCATGTGTTGCCCACATAAAATTTTTTCCATTGGATTGAATCATCCTTCAAAATAACGTCTCTAGACATTTAAAATTTACTAAAATGTATAAAAATTTTAAAGACATATATCATTTAGATAGAACAAAAATGTTTATTGATAAATTTAAAAAGATGTAGCGAACAAAAGACATCCTCAGATATTAAATACATGCAATGAGTACAAAAAATGTTCACTATCAACCATAATGACCACGCCGAGCGTTGTAGTTATGAGTATTTTAATGAGTATTTGCAATATCTCAAGAGCCGTGTTTATCACTTTTTCTCATGAAAAATGTGACTTATAATCAAATTTCTACAGTGAATTTATTAAAGATATACTGTTTAAAATACGGTATGTTGAGTGTTCCATAACAATCGTTAAAGGAAAGTTACAAATTTTAAAATTTTAAAATACTCTAATGACAGCAAAATATGTAGAATGAGTTGTATTAGAATTGCTGTATTTCTTTAACACATAATCATTTAGTTCATGGAGTCTACATAGCTGATATGAAAGAAATATTCATTGATTTTACAAAAAGAAGAACGGTTTTTTTCGATGAAGTTTTACGCATAGAGTTTAATTACTTGTAGCTCCATGGTCTTAATTTTATATAAAATAAATTATTATAGTATTGTGATGAATAACATGAATGGGAAATTATTTATGAATGGAATGCTGCTATTATAGAGAGAGCCAGGCGTGTTATTTTTTCTATGGCGTCATTTGAATGAATTTCAGTTGTTTTCGATGAAGTTTTCAAATATAATAAATTATCGTACTATTATGATAATTCTAAAATTATTACCAAGGAATGTATCCCATTTTAGAGATGTTTAAACCAGGCAATTTATATTTCAATGCCGTCATTTGAAAGAAGTTCATTTTTTTCGATAAAGGTTTAAGTTTTTAAATATAATAAATTAATGTAGTATTGTGATAAATTTTGAAATATTACCGAGGAATGCATTGCATTTTAGACATGTTTAAATAAAATTGCATTGAAGTCGGAAAGTGTTTCATAATCAATGCTTTAAGCATGATTGATCTCTCTTGTTTATTTTAGAATTTGATAATCTTTTCGGACCATTTTGCAAAAAAAGGCAAGTTATTTTTTCCGAATCATGCTAAAATCTAATGAACACCAGGGTAACCCACAGGCGACTTATCTACTGAATTTTGTCAAATGATGTCCATTAGTTTTTCAACTAGAGTGGATACATTAATTTTTTGCGGGCCATTTTGCAGACAAAGGCGTTTCATCTCTAATCGTACTAAAACCTAATCAACACCAGGATCATACCCAAGTGACTTACCTACCAAATTTTATAAAATTATTTTTATTAGTTCTTGAGTTAGAGTGGATACATACATTGCACAGACGCACAACACAGACCGGCAGCCAGACACACACACAGACGTCACGCTAAAAATAAATTTTTCGTATTCTAGAGGTCTCGAAAGTGTAGATCCTTCGGAAACTCGAGTTGCGATTTTCGGCATGATTCCAAGACTTTCCCTATACATTACCATGTATTGCAGGAAAAGTAATAAATTGGTCCAGCAACCCGCTGTGCTCATTTCACGTGGAATTACCCTAATATAAAATTTTCACCAATGACAGAGAATGACGTTCATGACCTTCTCTTCTTACGCCACAGGATAGTAAAACAAATTTTCTATATACTTATTAATTTTATAACCTCCTGCAGTGGGATACTTGAGCAGATATTTTCAAAAGGAAATATATTTCCTGTGCTGAAATTAACATAAATCGCAGATTTACAAAATCATCTCAGGGAACTTAGTTTGCCATCATTTGATTCTTGAGAGTTGAAACACCGATCCCCTCTTAAATGCGCCCCTACGCGTATATTATGATAGCCATGCGTCTGATATCAAAGGAAATCGGTACAGAAATTTAAACTAAATATGATCCCCAGCAGTAAATATTTATGCACTGGTACATATATTAATTTTAACATTTTGACATTTTACGGGAAATTTGCAAGAAGAAAAAAATCAAACTTTTAGAGAATCATTTAATAATTGAGAATTCTTGCAATAGAAAAAAATCAAACTTGGATTTTTTCTGCAAAAGTATACTTTAGATATTAAAACAGCTATCCACTAATTAAAAAAAAAGTTCATACATAAATAAGTCTTCATAAAAAGTACGAAGACCTCGATCAATGTACACACACACAATATATATATATATATATATATATATATATATATATATATATATATAAATGCACACTTTTGAAAAAAAAAACACGAAGAACCATAAAGAAAGTGACTGTTTTTATTGAAATTGAATATGCGTACAGATCCTACGCCTGTAATGAAATGATTACAATATCAAGGTCGAAGTACTCCTCAATGGTTAGCAATTGCACTATGAATTTTCAAATCAATAATTGGTGACCACCCTCCTACCCTTGGAGGCAATATGTGCTTGTATTCGTCTAGGTAAGAAGTGATAAAGTTTCCTAATGACATCCTACGATATATTCTGCTAGGCATTCGGCAACCATTTAAAAAATTGGAATGCGTAGCAAGTGTCACGGGGGAGGTAGTGTTAGAAGTACGATGCCTGTAGAAGAGAGGTACATAGTCATGTCGTCAAAAAGGGACCGGGACACCACAGCTTAGCAGGTGGCAAATCGGTTTCTTCCTACCACAGTACAGAAGATCTCCCAAAAATTTGTAGCCAGACGTTTGAGAGAAGGATGACTATACGCCAGCAGACCTGCTATGGGTGTACCGTTGTCCAGACCGCACCGTACCGCCCATTTGCAATGGTGTCGTGAGTATCGCAATTGGACCGAGCACGATTGGGCTTGCGTACTATTCCCAGATGAGAGGAGGTTCAGTCTGGCATCGAAATGTACACGCCAACTGATTTGGCGTGATAGTTGCACTGCTTATTGTCCAGAAAATATCCTGGAAAGAGACCGATATCCCTCATGCAGTATCATGGTACAGGCCGGCAGCATGGCCAATGGTCGCACGCCCCTATATCTAGTTGCAACTGGGACTATGACCGGTCAACCATATATTGCTGAAATTCTACCTGCCTCATTTATATATATATATATATATATATATATATATATATATATATATATATATATATATATATATATATATATATATATATATACACATATATACATATATATACATATATATATATACATATACATATACCTATAAATATAGCATTTATCTCATCTAAAACTAACAACTGAAAATATACCCAAAGGCGCCAAGCTGCTCAAACAAGTACATTTCTATGCAACTCAATAATTTGGAAAAGAAAAAAGAAGAATGACATTGCATCAAAATATCGCCGGGGGGGATTGTGACCCCCACTTCCCGGTTTAGCCAGCTTCATGTCATGACGACACTCCCGGAAGCGGATACAAAGTCGCCAACCAAGTACATATACTAAAACTTTAAATGTAAAAAAGAAAAAAGTTGAAAAACCTATACTGTTCCTGCACCTATACAATAACTACGAGCTTTACTGCATCCGAACAGAAACACAAAATACTATAAAAATGACTTACATCCAATACTAATATATCAAGAAAAACACGCCACGCATACACCTCACCGAAAAGCAAAAGACTCTTACTGTGTATAATATGATCTCCCCCAGACAGTCAACCATGACCTCCACAATGCAGCCGCCATTACCATCTCAGACTGAAAGTTCTCTTCCACTCAAATACAAGTCGTAACACTCAGTTACGGTTATGCCGTAAAATTTGCATAAAATGTCACAGAGAAAACGTAGAGGGTAACCCATTTCGATTGCTTCTTTTAGATAGCCCAGATCACTTATATAACGATTTTCAACACTGCTATTTAAACGTTTGCTTCTTGTTAAAAAAATTATAATAATGTTCCTAAAAACATTTCTATGCAGACAAGAATGCCAATTAATAATGTAATTTATTTTAAAATTAAATGCTTTTCTTTTATCATAAATTAAAAACCCCATTAAATTTAGACCAGTTACCAATGGTTTTAAAACATACTTAACTGTTGCAAATACAAGATTATTAAAACTTCTAAAAAATATATTGAAAAAAATAAAAAATTCTGGTGTATTTTTCATTAATAATAGTAGTGAAGTAATTGAAAAACATAAAGACATAACTGACGATTTACAGTATAGGAGTTGTGATTTCAATGACCTTTTTTGCAATATAGATATAAATGATCTGTTTCACATATAGATGGAGATGTATGATAAGTATGAGATGCAAAACCTCATTAAACAACATATATACAAATGTCTAATCGAAATGGTCTTGTTTGAAACTGTGCTTTATGATGGAACTGATTTCTACAGACAGCGTAATGGCATTCCGATGGCGGGTGCTTGTTCATCTATTCTGGCTGATATATACTTGAACAAATACGAGGAGGGATCTCACATTTTAAACGAGATTGTATACATACGTTATGTGGATGACATATTATATGCATGCCACGATGACCGAGATCACTTAGATTTTACTTTTTTTCCTTCAAATTTGACATTAAGAGAAACTTCCCATAATATTGATAATAGTATTAATTTTTTAGATTTAACATTATATAAACTTTCTAATGGTAAAGTAGGTTTTAAATTATATGATAAAAGAAAAGCATTTAATTTTAAAATAAATTACATTATTAATTGGCATTCTTGTCTGCATAGAAATGTTTTTAGGAACATTATTATAAATTTTTTAACAAGAAGCAATAGGTTAAATAGCAGTGTGGAAAATCGTTATATAAGTGATCTGGGCTATCTAAAAGAAGCAATCGAAATGGGTTACCCTCTATGTTTTCTCTGTGACATTTTATGCAACTTTTACGGCATAACCGTAACTGAATGTTACGACTTGTATTTGAGTGGAATAGAACTTTCAGTCTGAGATGATAATGGACAGCGGCTGCATTGTGGAGGTCATGTTTGACTGTCTGGGGGAGATCATATTGTACACAGTAAGAGTCATTTGCTTTTCGGTGAGGTGTATGCGTGGCTTGTTTTTCTTGATATATTAGTATTGGATGCAAGTCATTTTTATAGTATTTTGTGTTTCTGTTTGGATGCAGTAAAGCTCGTAGTTATTGTATAGGTGTAGGGACAGTATAGGTTTTTCAACTTCTTTCTTTTTTACATATAAAGTTTTAGTATATGTACTTGGTTGGCGACATTGTATCCGCTTCCGGGAGTGTCGTCATGACATAAAGCTGGCTAAACCGGGAAGTGGGGGTCACAATCCCCCCCGGCGATATGTTGATGCAATTCTTCTTTTTTCTTTTTCTAATTATTGAATCATATACATATACCTATATATATAAATACTTATACATATACATATATATATATACATATACATATATATATATATATATATATATATATATATATATATATATGTATATATATATATAAATATATATATATATATATATATATATATATATATATAAACTGCTAAAAGAATAAGAAATACATTTCAGTATTTACTTATCCTTAATACAAACAAATATCAGTTAAGAAATTAACGGAATTGTCTTTATCTAATACGATAATTCACTAGAAAATAACGAAAGAAAACATATATATTTTGCGGATAAAAGAGATCTTATAAATTGACTTATTCAATCTTCTTATCGAGAAAATATGTTTAAATAAGGGGAATCAAATATTTCAGTAAATATTTGATGTTTGAATAGACGTACTAACACAATTAAGAAGTTTATATTTTTAATTTCCTGTTTTAATCAAATAAGCTTATTACGCTGAAATGAGGTAATTCAGTTATGTTGAATGTGAGAAGCATTTTTTTTATTTAATGATATATATATCTAAATTTCAATATTTTTCTGTATTTTTTCAATAAGAAGATTTTGAAGTTTCTACAATTGTAAACTGTCTCGCTGAAAGTTTTGATTTAAGTAGATGAATTAAAGAATAACTGAAGTTTTTTATTTGAAAAATTAAAATTTTCTAGATAGTTAACAAATATGTGCATAATATTTTTTATTCTCTATTAAGAATACATAGCAATCAAAACTTCATTGCATTAACGGGTTTATGAAAATAGCTTATACAAATATCATGTAACAGTTATGAAAATAATATAGCAACAGCATATTCTATTGATGAAACTCATAATCAATCATTTGCATGTTATTTTTTTTAGTTTAATGTGTATCTGTTTATCTGTATTTTTTATATGAATGTGAAATATGTGCCCATTTCCAAACACAAATACTATTGAATTTTTATAAAGCTTAAAAGTTAGGCAGGATATTCTTTGTGCCTAAAAAATAAGATTACAATTTGACCTTTATGAACGAAATAAGAAAATATATAGCCCGCGCTATTCGTATGATACTCTAAACACTGTTGAAAAATATCTGAAAACCAAATACGCGGTTAATAGCATAGCATATAAAAAAATATATTAATAACTTTCAGGAGGAAAATAACTTTTTTTTTGTCAGGACGAGACGGAACAATTACTTTATGGAAATAAAGCAAAGGTATGTCAGCGGAAATAATTTTCGTGTCCCAGGGTGATTGGTGATATTGTTTGTCAATCAATTAAACTTCCAATTGAAACAAAGACGAGATACAAAACAATGCAACGAACAGAAACATTTCATGCTGTTTCATACCTTTGCTATTAATACAGTCGAACCTGTTTGAAACTGGACCTGTAGGAAACGGGATACATTATTAAACGGAAAATATTTTTAGCCCCTTGCAAAAATACAGGAAATTCGCGTTATATCTCTCTGTGTAAAACGAACCCTGCACAAAGCGGAAACGGACGGCCAATTTAAAATATTTTATTAATAAAAGCGCCTGTTGTAAAGGACAGAGAATGGAAAAATCACCCTACTGTTTTAGCCATTTATTTCCACATGAGAATCATTTTTCATAGAACTTTTTATTAAATTATATCACGATTTTCTGAAAGCCATTTCAGAACTTCAAGAATTTTCCGTTAATCAGGGAGATATGAAATGCGAGAAATATTAATCAATGCACGATTTTTAACTGAAAGTCGTATCATTAGTAAGATACATGTCCGAGAAACCACGTTGGATTATTTTGAACAAACATCTCACATTTTTAATATATATATATATATATATATATATATATATATATATATATATATATATATATATATATAACCATGAAAAACGAATACAAAGTAAAGGGAGGGAAGCCATATGAATTGCATATAAATGGCTGAGAGGGATAGCGACCTCTCATTCCCGTTTAAAGTACTTTTACGTCAGACAACGCCCACGGATACCAATGCAATTCAACGACAGATCCCCGTACCATGTGCAAACATGAAAGCACCAGAATGCAGACAGATAAGGAACGACGAAAAACAATTTTCAGCTACACCACCAACAGTAATGGAACACTCGCAACGCCGCCTTTAATGCATGTCCGTACGCATGCGTACTGAGATAAGATCAAAATGATGTCACATCCCCAATTCTGCATTGAATGAATATTCTTCTTCTTTAAAGAAAGAATTATAAATAACTTTAAGGAAATTCCTTGGGTAATGTTTTTTCATTGCCTCCATCAAAATTTGTTGAATTTTCATTGCCTCCATCAAAAAACATTACCCAAGGAATTTCCTTAAAGTTATTTATAATTCTTTCTTTAAAGAAGAAGAATATTCATTCAATGCAGAATTGGGGATGTGACATCATTTTGATCTTATCTCAGTACGCATGCGTACGGACATGCATTAAAGGCGGCGTTGCGAGTGTTCCATTACTGTTGGTGGTGTAGCTGAAAATTGTTTTTCGTCGTTCCTTATCTGTCTGAATTCTGGTGCTTTCATGTTTGCACATGGTACGGGGATCTGTCGTTGAATTGCATTGGTATCCGTGGGCGTTGTCTGACGTAAAAGTACTTTAAACGGGAATGAGAGGTCGCTATCCCTCTCAGCCATTTATATGCAATTCATATGGCTTCCCTCCCTTTACTTTGTATTCGTTTTTCATGGTTATATCCTACTTCAGTTTTTTAAGCGGCATTGCGCCTTTTTCTGAGTGGTATTATATGTCTAATGTTATATATTAAACGTATCTTTTATAGTTATATATATATATATATATATATATATATATATATATATATATATATATATATATATATATATATATATATATATATATATATATATATATATATATATATATATATATATATATATATATATATATATATATAGGATAATGTCAAAAAACAGTAATTATTAATGTACAAATAGTACTAAATCAAATTCAAGACATAATAGCGCAATGCAGCTAGTTAATGTCAAGAAAATATAACAAGTCAAAAATTGCAAAAACGTGAATACATAAATAAAGTGAAAAAGACCAACAGAGCATATATAAAAGGCCTAAAGGGATGGCGACCCCTAGTTCCCGGTTACAAGTCGACTTTTTACACCTTAGGAAACACTCCCGGAGCCATATATCACCTGTGGTCCTAATTCTGAATAACGTCAAAGTAGAAGACGCAAATCACACAAGAACGTGCATCCGTAGACGGCAATGCCTCCATAAAGAAATAAAAGGTTTAAAAAAGAAACAGATTTGAATTAAAACCTCGAATTACAATAATAAATAAAATACCAGACCAATTCCAATCAACCTACCAAAGCACCTAGACCTTCGATAAGACCAACGCATAATCCCGCTCAGCATCGTTGCCATCGAAGGTCTAGGTGCTTCTAGGTCTTCCGCTTATCGAAGGTCTAGGTGCTTTGGTAGGTTGATTGGAATTGGTCAGGTATTTTATTTATTATTGTAATTCGAGGTTTTAATTCAAATCTGTTTCTTTTTTAAACCTTTTATTTCTTTATGGAGGCATTGCCGTCTACGGATGCACGTTCTTGTGTGATTTGCGTCTTCTACTTTGACGTTATTCTGAATTAGGAGCACAGGTGATATATGGCTCCGGGAGTGTTTCCTAAGGTGTAAAAAGTCGACTTGTAACCGGGAACTAGGGGTCGCCATCCCTCTAGGCCTTTTATATATGCTCTGTTGGTCTTTTTCAATTTATTCATGTATTCACGTTCTTGCAATTTTTGACTTGTTATATATATATATATATATATATATATATATATATATATATATATATATATATATATATATATATAATATATATATATATATATATATATATATATATATATATATATATATATATATAAATATATATATATATATATATATATATATATAATATATATATATATATATATATATATATATATATATATATATATATATATATATATATATATATATATATATATATATATATATATATATATATATATATATATATATATTATGGTAAGCAGTAATATTTTGCCTGTAAGTCAAATAATTGAATAAGCTAACAGTTAAAGCCATGGCGTACACTATATTTTTTATTTACATATATTCCTGTGATCGCAGTATGCAAAAATGTACGTATATTCATATTTCAAATTATTAAATTAGCTATTACGGTATAATATTGTTGCGAACTCGCAATATTCTCTCATTGGCACCTCCTCTTTCGTATGTCTCAATGGCGAGGCGAAGAAAACACAGACCATTACGTCAGCCTAGGGTTGAGAGGATTTCCCAGTTAGAAGAAGGGTTTCCAGATTTGGCGATATAGCGCCTATTTGGCGACATTCGATAACTTCCCGAATCTTCCAGAAGCATCTCAATGGAACGATTATTCTTTGAAATATAGAGATTTCCAGACGTTTTTACGGAGAGACTATAAAAGGACTCATCCCTTCGATGGAGGGGAGTTGACGAGCTACATTGGACTAGTGATTCTTGTCAATGTTTTGAGAATAGTAGCCGCTGTTTTGTGAAATTACTTTCGTCAGCATTCTGTGAATAATAGTAGTTATTTTGTGAAATTAGTGAATCATTAAAGCCCTGTTTGACTGTATATTGTTCCTGTTTACATTATGTCTGTGACTAAACGTTAGTTATCCAGAAACTTGAACTCGTTTTTGTATTCTGCGTGTGCACTCACTATTCCAGCGGATACGTTTTGTAACAACATATTATGAATCGGATTTATCTTTATATACTTTGCAGAAATTTTAAAGTATGTATACACTTAACTTTAAAGCATATGGACCATCAGCATATCCAGCTAAACTTTTAAACTTAGATTTTAATGAAATGACCTGAATGAAACCGACACCTTTTCAAGACGGAAAATTCTTCCGGACCCCTGAATTCCGTTTAAGAGATTTTTGACTATATCTGTAAACTATATATATATATATATGCACTTCTATCTTTTAAGAGTTCTGGTTTTGTTGTTCGTTGCAGGCTTTATCATTCTGCCTTGCATTTTCCCTTTAGTAATTTTTACAACATGAGGTGTTCTAGCCTATAGTAACCCAGCTTGGAGTAACTTGGTGTTGAAGAACTTGCCTTATTTGTCCTGGCGAAAGTTGTTCCTGATTCAGAAACCGGTTGATACTGTTATAATTTTATAATATGTTGTGCTATTAACAAAGCATTTATTTTACAGTTCAAATGAGTAGCTTTATGATATAAAATAAACTCTAAAAATATTCGACAGCAATTTTTAAATGTAAAAGTAAACAACAGAAAAACTAATGTGTGGAAAATTAAGATCAACTCAAACAAATTAAGAATTTACAGAATCTGTATTTACAGATTTTTCAGACCTCTAAATATAAAATTTCGTTAATTTAACTAGTTTTGATGATATCAATATTAGAAATAGAATAAGGCCCTTGATATTTAGCTAGTAGCCGAATAACACGTGTTCTTAAGACGTTGTTTTATTTATCGCTGTAATGGGCGTAGTCAGTAAAGATTCAAAATATAACTAGCTTTTCATAGATTATTGTTCCCGTGTTAGATAACAGCATAATTTTGGTGTGTTTTAACAATATTCAGCCAGAGAAAGCCCATATCGTCAGTGAATGTAAGGCATTTTGCAATATGCGACAATTTTAAAAACATCTATAAATACTGACAAATTCAGTCTTACCAAACAGCCGAAATCACAATGCGTAATTATTGTGTATTTTTAAGCCACAGAAAACTTCAATGGTCTATTCCATACTGGCAGCATCCGCTTAAAGCAAGAATCAGCAGCAAGAAAACTTGTTGAGTGCCACGATTTTGAGTTTACACTTGGGTTTACACTTGGCCTCGAGAGTTTGCCTCTTGAGTTTACATCTCTAGTTTACTTGAATTTACACTTGACATTGCAGACTGACGCATCTTAAGCTCAATATTTGTGAAGTATTATGATGGCTGCGTGGTAGGGTTGAATTTTTTGATCTTCATAGTAGTTAGCAAATCTGTGGAACATTGCAAGTCAGGTGTCGACTGTTGTATGCTGCAAAGTTCTGAAACAACGAAACCAGTCCATGGGCACTGGTATTCCAAATGTGAATACTATCTTAACTTTGTTAATGTCCAATTTGATGGATGCCGTGAATATATGTTTTTATAGTTTATCTCAGAAGAAAGAAACCCGCAAAAGTAAATTTTCGTACTCATTGTATACTTATATTTTCGGAGCTGGTTTTTTAATCCAGTTAAAGCTCAATCCCAAGGCGAGTATTGTAAATTTTTGACCTTGTAGATTTAATTTTTATTTGATAATTGTGCCAATTTAATTTCTGTGTAATTTTTTTCATTTTTTTGTTCCATTTCTTAGTCTTTGAGGCTCATGTGTGTCGTTATAATTTACTTTCGTCTTGTTGGGTCTCGTCTATTGTTGTTTGTATTGGACTCGACTTGTTGGGATATTTCTGCTGATTTTTGGCATCCGCCAATCTTGTGTGTTACTTCTCGTTTCAGATTGTCTGGATTATTCTTCATTCTGTTTCCTGATTGGCTCTGTTAGATGGACTATTAATCCAGGTCTTGGGTACATAAAATCCACAGAGGATTTTCTATTTGAGCATTCTTCTATTTGAGAACATTTCGTCTTTATGGTTTGTTGGTTGTTTCGTACCGACGAAGAGCATCCAGCGTATCCTCGAAACAGCTGTATGCATATTTTATTTGCGCGTAAATACGTTGCTCAAGTTTTCTTAATTCTTTGCGAAAAATGCTTTTTACATATTGATCTTATTTGATATCTGGTATGCAGGTGCTTTTAAGGTTGACTGGCAAAAAGTTTATTGTAGTGCCATCTATAATTTTATAAATCTCAAGTAAATTTTAAATATCGAATATAATTACAAATCTCGAATATAATTTAAAACTTTATATTTTAATTTTAACATCATAGTAGGACAGGACAGAAGCTTTCAAATAAGTTTAATGCAATATTTGTATATTTCGACCAGTATTCGCCATTTGAGCTCAGTACCCGCTGTTACAGTATAAGCATTTGAGCGCAAATTATCAGATTAGGAACCATATGCTATTGACACAAAGTTCGACGTATTGTAACGGAAACAGTCAATAAAGAGAAAATTGATGGCTGAGACATTAAAGGGAAATTGCAATTTTTATCCTGTGATCAAGTGCAATTTACCAGTATTTTCATATTATACCTTAAAATCTCGCTTACGTCAAAGGGGCTAATGATTTGTCAGATTAATCTTTAAACTTATTATCAATATTATTTTATTCACACTTTAAGTCTTTTTGTTTTCTTATACACCAGAAAAATAAATAATTATTGCAACATATAGTTTTCGTTATTAATAAACTTTTATGTTATTTAATGTTTAAGCTACTCTGTTTTAAAACATTGTTTAGGGCAATAATTATTTAAACTTTTATTTTGTAAATAATTATTTACGATGCAGAAATACATTGGATATTCAGTAACTTTTACATAAAGTATTAATACGAAATTAATCCAATGTCTTTATTAACTACATGTCTTTATTAACAGCATACATAATCGGACATAATATTTTAAAATTAAAACAAAATATTTTTATTTTGATTGTTTCAATTTTTTTATTGGACACTACTTGAAGATCAGAATTCCAAAACTTATAGTAAATAATTTACTTGCAGTAATTATCAATCAACTTCTTTATCAATTTGCCGACGTGTTGGTTTTATATTGCTTAGCTTCTATAGTACCCTTAATCACAGTATTTTATTCAGCAGTTTCCTCGATATTCAACAATTTTAGTTTTTTTTATTTATTCACGAAGGACAGAATACAATTATGTTATGTAAAGTAAATTGGAGTTTAGGAACCTTGAAGAAGAAAAAAATGCTTGGGTAATGTAACGCATTTGAAGATATAAAAGAGGAAAATTGCGCATGGGAAGCTATAAATATGCATAGCACGTTGATTGATTTTTTCTTTTTTTGCTCTGGTGGATATTTGCAAATCAGATATTCGAAAATCACTAGCTGCTAATGGATGCTTCATGGTGTAATCGTCAATGTTTCTGTCACTTTGTTGTTGACTGTCAGTTTGTTGGATTACATCATTGCAAAAATTTATATTTTTTCCAAATTTATACAAGTTATTAAAATATGAAATGATACTTTAAAGGTAAGATTTATATAAGAAGTCTTATTATTATTAAAATCACCAATATTTATTTCTCTGTGTCTTAAAATTATACATGAAATTGTATATAATTTATAGTTGAAAGATTGTATATGATGTTCTGCTGACTACAACAATAACTTTTATTGCAAAATATAACTGACAAAATGGAATGAATTCCACTAATGGTTCAAGCTAATGTAAAATTCAAATGCAACAAAAACAATCCTTTTATGTATTAAATGCTGAAAATACGATATTTACAAAAAGTGAAAAACACAATTCAGTGTACAAGGTTCAAACACCAAGTCTAATACCATCATCAAATTTATACATGTGGTACAAAAAATAATATAAGTAGAACTTTAACAACCCTAGTTGCTAATGGATGCTTCATGGTGTAATCGTCAATGTTTCTGTCACTTTGTTGTTGACTGTCAGTTTGTTGAATTACATCATTGCAAAAATTGATATTTTTTCCAAATTTATACAAGTTATTAAAATATGAAATGATACTTTAAAGGTAAGATTTATATAAGAAGTCTTATTAATAAAATCACCAATATTTCTTTCTCTGTGTCTTAAAATTATACATTAAATTGTATATAATTTATAGTTGAAAGATGTATATGATGTGTATGATTGTATATGATGTTCTGCTGACTACAACAATAACTTTTATTGCAAAATATAACTGACAAAATGGAATGAATTCCACTAATAGTTCAAGCTAATGTAAAATTTAAATGCAACAAAAAACATACTTTTATGTATTAAATGTTGAAAGTACGATATTTACAAAAAGTGGAAAACACAATTCAGTGTACAAGGTTCAAACACCAAGTCTAATACCATCATCAAATTTATACATGTGGTACAAAAAATAATATAAGTAGAACTTTAACAACACTATTGCGTGTATTTCAGTAGAAACAAAAAATATATAGACATTGTACATACTTTAGATTTTTTAAATAAAATTTTATGTAACATTTGGGGATATTGAATTTCAAAATTTCAGAAATCTTATATTGGTCAACATCAGTTGCCTACGAGAGGGGAGCATAACTAAACTTGGATTTAGAACAGATTTAGCTTTTGTAATTAAAAATATTATTACCAGTTCTAAGCATTATACAATCCTGGCTTGCGAAAAGGCAATCAACGTAGATTTCTTGAAGGTTGAGCCAATTTAAGTGACGCAAAAGGTGAAACTGTATTAAAAGAATAGCTTAAGAAGGTCACATGCTCTATACTATGAATTCTGTAAAAGTACTACGTAATCCAAATTGAAGAACAGGTCTTTAAACCTCTCAAGAGAGAAAACAACTGAGCGAATTATAACCAAATGCCGTACACATACTTCCCTAATTGTACCGTTTTAATTTCTGAAGAAAAATAGTTCAAATTTTGATCGTTAGAGACTGTTGACCCCGTAATTTACATATTCAGAAGTGTATCTTACAACCACGCTTATAAAATGAGTTACACAATTTTTTTTTGACAAATCCACGATAGACGAGGTGTCACGAAGTTCATCTTATCATATCGTCATATCTTAACAGTAATGCCTCTGCTGCATTTAAGTCATTTCAATAGTTAAAATGTTTACGGTGAGGTGCACTCACGATCTGTTATCTTCGGAAACTAATTTTGCGTTTTAAATAGACGAGACTGTTTGATTGCAATAAGGTGTTATTGCACATTAACTTTTGTTTTACCAATATTTGTTATAATTTTATTACCATGTGTAATTGCAGAAAAGTTATGGCATGCGAACTCTTTTTTGTCGATGTTTGTTAGATAGACTAGACAATGTGCAAATTCAAGGACTCCAATGTCAAATTTTACTCGCCAGTGGTCAAAATTTTAACAATTATTTTCTTCAAAAATCAAAACACAATACTTCGGAAATCATACATACGAAATTCGGTTGCTAGTTAATTAGCAGTTTTTCCCACAGAGACCTCCTCCTAAACACCTCCTCTTTAATTTGGATTATCCGTTATAATATCGGGATTACATTTTCAATACAGATACCAATTTCTGTAAAAAATATTTTAACTTTGTAAAATACTTCTAACTGTACTTTTCCCTTAAATTTTGAGAAAATCGTCTACTATTGAAAACGTATATTGTACATGATTTTTCAAATTCTATTAGATGGTGCTTGATTTCTTAAGGGGACGGTGGACGTTGAGATTTATTTGTTTATTGACATAGAAAAAGGAAAATTTGTATAAATATTCCTCGTAACATTACGATATACAATACCATTAATTTTTTTTCAATTTTGTTATAATTTAGTATTTTTTTTTAGTTTAAATTTTAACGAAAATTTTAAAATGCTCCTTGCGTGCCATTTGTTCACATTTTTGATTAACACTTTACATTATGATCACTCAGAAACACATTATGTACAAATTCGGGTATTCATTTTAAAATCGCTCAGAAAGTTAATTTTTAAAAAATATTTTTCTGCATTAAAATTTAATTTTCATCATTTAATTAGGTTCTTATTCACTTTTAATTACCTTAATAAAGTCCACTTATAAAATGTATACCCAGTTTCATTATAAAGTATGAGAGGTGTCTTCTTGCCAAATTTCATGCATCTCAGGCAAAAATCAAGACGCATGGAGCATTTTAAAAATGTAAAACCTTTGAAAATTTCGTTTCGAAAAAAATGCATTCAACCTTTTGCTTACGGGTGGTACAGCGTCAATCCTAAATTAAGAACCTCCCCAAAAGACAGTTATGTGACATACCCTATCAGGTGCAATGCTTCTGTCGGCGATTTCCATGGACGCCAATGCCTGCAAAGGGAGTCGAACTGTTTGGGATATGGTATGTCAAATAACTGTCTTTTGGGCAGCAGGTGCAATGTTTCTGTCGGCGATTTCCATGGACGCCAATGCCTGCAAAGGGAGTCGAACTCTTTGGGATAGGGTATGTTAAATAACTGTCTTTTGGGGAGGTTCTTTATTTTTGATTGACGCTGTCCCACCCGTAAGCAAATGTTAAATGTTGAAGGCCCAGAATACACAACCAACCCTAGGACTTACGGCAGTTTAATGTGTGGCCGGGGCAAATGTTAAAAGTGTAAAATAATGTTATATATTAAACCTTTTTTAGCTGAATTTTGCTCATTTCAATGTCCACCGTCCCCTTAATGCGAATGCGCAAGTAGATGCATTCTGGATTGAAATGATCAATATTGTTCGATATTAGAATCGGTTAGAATACCCAATTAAATGAAAGAATGCGTGCATAAATGGTATTTAATTAAATTCTATTAAATGTTCAACTTGCTTGGCAAATTGTCTATATGTATTATTCTAAGTTTGAATGTCTTTAAGATGTTCTATTCTAATTTATATTAAAACACGCTATAGAATTCTAGAACTAGTTTTTGCAACACCAGAGAACTATTTATACACTATTGAACTGCAAGGTAGTTCATTACTTCTTTATTGCTCTTTACTGCTAATGTTACCCTAACTCATTTACCCTTACGAATGTTACCTTAGTCATGTTACCCTTACTAATGTTACATTAATCATTTTCGATGTTTGACCTTTTGTTATGTTCCTAAATAACTAAAACCGCACTTATATTAGCGTCTTGAATTTACTTCGTTTGGAATTTCTAAGCTTCCTAATGGGGATATTATATCTGGGTTTACGATTTAAGTAGAAAAAAGATACATCCACTGAAAATAAATTGATTAATAATCATTATATAGAAAATTTGATATTAATTACGTTGTTTAGTTTTGTTTTATATTTAATCATTTAGGATATGTGTGAATAAACTGAACGAACATTTTTAACAAATCAATGGTTCCAGGACAGATAATTTTCTAAAAAATGACAATTTTTATGAAGAAATATAGTCAAATATTGTAGAATCAAATGGCATAAATATTTGGTAAATCCTTTAATTAAAATTTGAAGACGTTAATTAAACGAAAAGCTAAATTGTTTCACTGATTGTCATACCGAAAATATGATATTGATTACGTGGTTTCGTTTCATTTCACTATTAAGTATTTAGATTATGTGCTAATTATCTCAACTTTTATTACACTTGATATATATCAGAATTTTCAGCAAATCAATGTTACCAAGACAGCATTTTCGGAACAAATTATTATTTTTAATGAAACAAAAAAGAAGTTCAATTAGTGTAGAATCAAATGACATAAAAATTGTGCAAATCATTAAACTTTTAAACGTTAAACATTAAAAACTAGTACATACTTACATTTTCTAATATTTACTGCACGAAACAGGCCTAGCTTTGTTTTCTTAAAAATTGAAATCTATGGAATATTTCAATATTTAAATTGATATAACTCAAGAAATAATATTTGTGGAATTTGTAGTAGAAGAGAATTGCCACATAATTTGAGCGATATTTCAGATATAATGTGCTTACAATGTTGATTTGAATGCGTCTTCTGGATCAGTAAATTTCAAATTTAGGATAATTGATACACAGTATCAAACATCGAAGTCACTTATAATATAAAAATTGGGTTTTTCATTAAAACTATTTTTAAAAATCTCTATAAGTATATCAAATTTTCAAGGCTAAATAATAGAACATGATTTTCTCCAATAAAAATATCCTTATTAAAAGTATCGTTCCAGTAACTACATCAAGTTTAAAACGTCAATTATTTTGAGTTTTATTTTTTTATATTTAAATTTGTTTATTTATTTTACGTATCATATTTACATCCAATAAATGAGAGTGATTTGTGTTATTCCTTTCAGTAAAATTATTCATAAATAAGATAATTACAATTTTCTGTCCGGATGCCATTGTTTAGTTAAGATTACTGAACATAAGAAAAAAATATTTTCTGAAACTTCTTCCGATTTGTTTATAATTCTTTGCCTTAGTACAGGATTTAACAAACTTTATTTTTTTATATTTAAATTTGTTTATTTATTTTACGTATCATATTTACATCCAATAAATGAGAGTGATTTGTGTTATTCCTTTCAGTAAAATTATTCATAAATAAGATAATTACAATTTTCTGTCCGGATGCCATTGTTTAGTTAAGATTACTGAACATAAGAAAAAAATATTTTCTGAAACTTCTTCCGATTTGTTTATAATTATTTGCCTTAGTACAGGATTTAACGAACTTTTACCACCCGCGAGACCTAATAGGCTATACAATGTGAAAACTAAACAAAGAAATTAAACACTTTGTAGATCTTGACCACCGCGTTCAATTAAATGCAATAAGTATTAGGAAAACTAGAGCAATGACAGGAAGCACAAATAACAAATAATGCAGTATACATGTGCTTCGAGAATACGCTAAATAACTTTCGTCAATGCAACTAATGCTGCATTATTGTTGTTATTTGAGCTTATTTATGTTGCTCTAGTTTTCCTTAACCTTAGCACAAAGTGTATATTACTCATTGATTTGCAATAAGTGTTATTTAGAAAATTAGTGGGCTCTGCGCCCTGCTCGCTACGCTCTCCATCCTTTGTAACTTGTAACTCGCTAAGCGAATTGGGAGACTTCGCCTCCTACTCGACAACACTCGCTAAGGTCGCTGCTCGAGCACTTTGACGCTACTTGCTACGCAGGCGTAATACAGCCGTTAAAGACCGTTCCTTATGAACTGGCATTCACCAGCACTGGAACTCGCTTCGCGAGTTATTTCAATCCGGCTGGCTCACATAACCTCTCCATGTTCTGAACTCCATGACGCTTTCTCTACTTGTTCGCCAACACTCGTAATTCGCTTCGAGAGTCGGTAGATGCCTTTTGCTCGCCGAGCTTCCTTCGTGAGCACTTAAGTACCACCTGCTACGCAGGCGAAACACGCCTGTTAAGAACTTCCCCTGTTAACTGACATTATCCAGCCCTAGAGCTCGCATTACCAGCTCTTTCAATGCGGCCGGCGCACAAGACCTCCCATATGCTGCGATTTCACACCTCTCCTGCCGCACATTAATCGGAGCTTGCCGCAGGCATAATGCACCCTTTGGGGCTTCGACACCTCATTAGCTGACGCTCACATTAACTCGTTTAGCGAAAATTTCATCAAGCTTCAGCTTCCAGCTCCTTAACTTGTTCAGCTCCCAGCTCCTTAACTTGTTCAGCCCCAGCTCCTTAACTTCTTCAGCTCCCAGCTCCTTAACTTGTTTAGCTCCCAGCTCCTTAACTTGTTCAGCTCCCAGCTCCCAACACCCGCTAACCCCGAAACTCGTTTCGTGAGTTCGTAGGCTTCGTCTTCTACTTCCTGTCCCTCGTTGAGCCTGCATCACAATCTATTTCGTGCCGCCTGCTATTAGAAACGTTTGCTTACTCGTACAAACGGCACGTACAAACGGTAAACTTTCATAACTGTATGTTTTGCAGATTGTTCGTAATGCAGTAACAAAATATAATGTTACGCATTTAGTATAGAGATATTTACAACAATGAAACATATTATTGTTGTGAAATCTAAGAATTAAAGTGCAATGTTTATAACAACAATAGTTTCATATCTTCGCCTGTAAAGAAGAAAATTCTGCAAAAGAAAGTGCATATAAAATTTAATAACTCATCAACTAAATCGAAATTTAAAAAAATGATTCTCTCTTACGAAAATCTAACTATGTGGGTATATGCTACCAAAAATTCAAGGTCTTGCTATTGCTAGTTTGTCCTGGACGAGAACTCTCAACTCAAAACCTTTTCCTTTGACTTTGAAAAATTCAATATTTCCAAAACTAAATTGTAAATCGAAACACGGTTTATATCAGTATGTTTCACCAATATTTCTCTATAAATGTACAAAATTTCATATTTTTGTATGCAATGGATTTTGTGCTACGTGACAGATAATCTTCAGAAACGCGAAATTTGTCAAACAGCTGCGGTGGCGGGAGCTAATTTTTTTTAAATATCGAGAGATATCTACACAATCCAACAATGACAGGATATGTATAATACTTATATGCATGCGATACTTATATACAGGTACATACACGATATGTATCGTTTGTGTACATGACCAAGCCCACATTTTCACTCTCCAATGTTTAGCATTCGTAGTTATGACGTTAAAGTAATATTTTTTTGCAATAAGCATGAAGTAAATTATTGACGCATTAAGTAATCCTATAGAGTAGAATTTTATGTTTCAGAACAGCGAAACAAGTCAGACAGTCTTATCTGCAGAGGATAGGACGAGGTTATTTGTTCTATCGATTTCAATTTAATGTAAACTTTTAGGCAAAGCTTTCTAGATTTTGAAAAATACAATAATACCTGTAACGATTAAATGGAATAATGTTTTTATAGAAAATATACTTTTAAAATATTAGTTAAAAGAATTTATTATCGATGCATGTAAATGCCTATATTTCACTTTTAATTTTTGGCAATATTGTACTCTGAAGAGATAGAGTAATTTAAACCATTTTTGGTATAATGAATGGCTGTCCAAATGGCTGCCGTTAATTACTCATAACATGTCTGGCTGTAAATAAAATAAAATAAAATTTATATTTGAAATGACAGAATTGGTGTCACACTCAAAAGTATTTTGTATTTTTTATTAGGGTATAGCAGATGATTTCATTTCTAATCACATTCTAAAGTGGTAAATTGGTCAGTGTAAAATATTAAATATGTAATAAGTTGTCGGTGTGGATTTCATATTGGCACTAATTATTTTAAATCTAAATTGCTTTTTTTAAACTTATAGTTATAAGAAATTAATGGCAGACATTTAAACAACCCTTAATTACGCCTAAAACTGATTATGTTATTCTATCTACCCACAAAGAATTAAATTGCAAAAATTAAAAGTATAATATATTTGGGCACTGACGATATGTATCGATAATATTTTAAAAGTATAATTTATATAAAACGTTATTTCGTTAAAACGGTATTCATTCGGTATACTCCAGAATCAACATTTATGCCACCAAAAGTGCAGCGTGTATCTTTAAACTCAACTACTGAGACCTTAATCACAATTTTACCCTTAAAATTTTTTAATAAACCCCATATCCTTTCCCACTCCGCTAAGTATTTGGGTGTCAGCTTGGACGGGTCGAAACTAAAAATAAATCCGCCAACAAAACTTTTCAAGCGCTCTTACCCCTTCTCGATAGAATATCACACCGTTCCCTTTACAATAAATTAATTATTTACAAACAAATCATCGTACCCGGATTTATATACACCTGCCCAGTATGGGGGGCGGTGGACAAAATCCACATAGAGAGATTGCAAGTATTCCAAAATAAAGTTCTGCGTTGTATCAATAATGCACCAAGGTATGTCCAGTACAAAATCATGCACCACGACCTGTCTCCGGAATTGTGGAGCAGATCCGGAAATTCACGCAAAATTTTTATAAGAAAAATTCCAGCAGATCAGGTATGAGAGATGCCGATCAATCTTACAACCCTACCACGTTTTCTTATCTTAGGAAACGTAGGCCCAGGCATCTTCTCTTTGGCTCCCAGAGTACAAGGTGGAAGAAAACACCTTATCTCATCCCTCAAACATGAGTCTCTTAGTAACTCAAATAACAAACCGTAGATGGCGACACCACACTTCTGTGAAGGACCCGCCGCTCCGTTTGTCATTACGGGCCCAGTCACTGGCCATTCAGATTGCTTGCTTTTGCCCGCGTTCCGACGCTATACCAGTAATATTCCATCTTATCCGCGTTTTCATTAATTGTAATTAATAAGTGTCATTTATTATTTAAAAATTTTAAATATTCTGTAACCTCAATTTCTACTTTGTTTATTCTGATTGCATTCGAGAACTTAAAAAATTGTTGAAGCGCCCAATGCTCTCTTTTTGATTTTCATGTAATCTTCTCTCGCGGTTTCTGCTCCTACCCTCACTTCTTACCCACTAGCGGGACTTCGCCATCCAGTACAAACTTCGACTGCATCCGACATCAAGCAACCATCGACTCAGCACCTTATACAACGAGCTGAGTACCTAAATGAACAAGTTCCATATGCTAAACATATTGCTCAATGAACAGACTGCTATATTCGATGTGGGGGTTAAGAAACTCTGGTCACAGAAACCGCGAAAGGAGGAGTCTTAGTTTGGCATTTGGTATACAGAATCCACGTCCGATATATCTAGAAAGCTATACCGAACAAGGCCGCAGCACGTTGAAATGGATAAAATGACTCACGAGCTGAATCTGGAGTGTAGAATATTTTGTAACCTGTGAGTTCAATACTCATTTATATATAAAACTTTTAAAATAAATGGAAATTTTTGAATTTTCTAAAATTTCTGAATGATTTAATATTTAAAAGTGACTTTTAACAGAGATGTGTTGGTAGGTTTTTTATTGTATTCCATATTGCTGAAATATTCGTAAACCTTATTTAAAGTTAACTTTTTATTACTTTCCCTGCAATACATGGTAATGTATAGGGAAAGTATTGGAATCATGCCGGAAATCGCAACTCGAGTTTTCGACGGATCTACGCGTTTCGAGAACTCTAGAATACGAAAAACTATTTTTAGCTTGACGTCTGTGTGTGTGTGTGTGTCTGTGTTGAAGAACCAGACCGTCCGACTCATCCTGGGGACTTGAGCAACTATTTGGATCGTGTGTCTGTCTGTCTGTGCAGATTTTGTATCCATTCTAACTAAAAAACTAATGGACCGAATTTCATAAAATTTGGTAGGTAAATCACTTAGATGAGACCCTGGTGCTGATTAGTTTTGGGTAGGACTCGTAAAAATAGAATCTGCCTTTTTCGCTGAATAGACAGTAAAAATTTCACATATCCACGCTGGCTAAAATACTAATTTACCTTATTTCACAAAATTTGATAGATAAGTTACTTGTAGGATACTCTGGTGGTAATTAGATTTTGGTACGATTCAGAAGAGAACAACCTGCCTTTTTTTGCAAAATGACCCGCAAAAATCGTCAAAATCTAAAATAAAAGACTACTTATGTTCAAATATATCTATTAAATGATTGTTTTATATGTAGTTTTTAACGAAGGAAAGAATAAGACCAATCTCATTACACAAGCACTAGGCGTTCTCGAGATACTATAGTTTTTTCGTATTTTTTCATGCTACCTTTGAAAATAAGTCTAGTAACCAAATGAGAACGGAAATTGAATTAAAAGTGAATTAAATGTAATAAAAATATAGAGAACGTGGATATACGTCTGTTGGGAAAGTCACGTGCTGCTCACATCAGATATTTTATTTTGTCTTATAATCATATTTTATTAGACATGAGAATTCAACTATTCAGCCTTTGGCTATTTGCTTCACAACAGTTAAAGCAATTTTATATTGCCTACAATACATAATATGTTGGGTATAGGGAAAGTAATATAATAGAGTCAAGTATTCGTAATCGAGTTTAATTTATATTTGCACATTTTGTGATTGTTAGAACACGATTTAACTTCTTTCAGAGGTACGGTTGTTTTTGTATAATTCATTTAATTCAAATGTGCAATTGAAATTTGATGCAATTGAAATGTAATGTACAGTCGTCCAAAAAATCCAAATACCGCTCGTTATTCCGTCTCCTTAGACAGACAAACCAAAAGTATCATTAGACACGAAATGATGTATACTATGAATAAACACGCAGAAAATTTCCATAAGGCGTAGCCTTCATATATTGCTGCTCATTATAACCAAAATTTCGAAGCGCAATACCCATATTTTACGTCATCATAAGATTTTCCAAGTGAGTATGTGAGGTCTAAATAACCTTTTGATTATTATTTCCCTCAGTTTGTCTTATAATTTATGTTTCTTTAAACTAACAATTCTAACTGGTTCGGTTGATAGACCAATCGCTGATCTAATCAGCATTTTCTGCGTTTCTAAGGTATAATGAAAATAATTTTCGGATAGTGAGAGTTTCAGTGGGTTCTTGAGTAGAGGGCTTCTTTGAGAGTTTCAGAGGAAGGCAGGAGGGAGGATAGGTTGCAGGTTGAATGATTCGAGTAAGAATTTGATTTGGAGGAATTCGGAATGCGGCCGGCAGTCGAGTAAAAGGAATTCCATTTAGATACCACAATGACTAGGAAGAGTCTGGTATCCGGGGTTTGGCTCCAATGTTAGGCGATGTAAAAGAAATCCAGTGGTAAGCATAAAAGCTTTACAATCGTTTCCATTTAAGATTTATCACCAGGCAAGTAATGTGTAGTATATTGTATATATTTGTAATTTATTCTGGGCGTGTGTTGAGACCCAGACCGTCCGACTTACCAGAAAGGTGTAAGGTAACTGTTTGGACGACCCGGGAAGTGCCACCCAATTTAGACCGGAACCCAGTGGGGGAGGCATCCACAGGGACCGTATCCTCCTTCCCCTACCACCAACCTCTCGGAAGGACTTACGGACCCACATGTTTAACGTGATCTTACTCCGCATGAACACGGCGGTAGTTGTGGCAGCGTGCAGATCCAACGCGCAAACTACTGGGCTACCGCGCCCGAAATGTGCCAACAGCATGCGGTGTTCCCATGTGGTCACCCGCCCAAGTACTAACCGCGCCCGATGCTGCTTGACTTCGGTGATCTAGCGAGAACCGGTGTTTTCAGCACGGTAAGGCCGTTGGCTCTTATTCTGGGCGTGTGTAATTATATGTATGATCAATGTTTTCAATTGCTTTAAACAAAGCTGTTGTAATTCCTGTGAAATCCACAATAAATTGAGTTGATTTATAACTGTGGCGTCTTGTGTTATTGCCCTTGGACCAAATGGTTTGAATATCGAAAATCCATCCTCCATACCGACCACTAAGACTGAGAAAGAGACATTTAGTCTCTACAAGTATTATGCTAAGAATTTATGTGTGACTTCGACCACAAATACGGGTGAGATATGTAAAAACACTTTCTGAGTACGTCTCCATACGTAAGGTAGTTAAATGAAGTTCACGCACACTCTTCAGTTACATTTCTTTTGTAGTTTCTATTTCGCCAATATGGCGCATTCTTTACAAAAACCAGTTAAGGAAAGGCTTGTGGTGTTCAGAGCTTGTGAATTTTAGGAACAGCATAAAATACATTGGCTAACATCACATGGTTAACATCAATATGTTAATATTAATTGAAGCTACAAAATTTAGAGCCGCCGGGTCTACAAATTAACTGTCTTTATGAAGTTGGATGGTAATCATTGGAATTTTATTCGAATCATGCAAAAATTTATTTTCAACTAATACTTGACTCATTTAATAAAATCATTCTATTATGTTTCTTTGACTATTGGCTTATATTTCTCTATCATACAAATGCGCATCGCAATAAACAGCAAACTATATTAACACATATTTTATTTTTTTTCTTCGTGCTTGTTTTAACTTTGTTTTAAATTTATGAATTTAAAGTCAAAACTTAAAACACCTATTGATATATATAGCCAAAAATTCAATAATATTTTGTTTGATACAACTTACCATAATTGTTAATATATACAGAATCCGATACATCCCAATAAGACATAAGTTGGCCGTTCCTGTCAGTAACTTATTGGATGTGTTGTAACGTAGAATATTTCAAGCTGCAGACAAGTTTGGTAACCTGCTGAAGTAATTTTCAATTTAGATAAGCGGATCTTGACAGCTAATTCCAAAAAAAATGTTGTAGAATTGCTTACCTTCAACCATAGCTACAGAACATAACATTTGCATAAAATAATGTTCTTAATGGTTATCTTATGCATTCTAAATACAATTAGCAAGTCAAAAGCAATTACAAAATTGTATTATTAAATCGATGCTTGAGCAACTAAACATATAAAGTCCCATGTTTGCAAATTTTAAACTTTTGCCTATAGATTCTGTTTAGTTTTTGCCAGCATTGAATTTTTCACATTGAGGAAATGTATGCATGTAGTTAACTTTGCAAGTTCAACATTTACGGTTGTTGATTTTGACTTTATAGTGAAATTCGAAATCATATTAAACGTAAATTTGCATAAAGAGAATTCAACACAGCACGCATGAACCTCAGCTGAATAAACTTTCAAAGTTTTCATTACGTACACTTTAATTAATGGATCTTCTTCTAACACAAATGCAATAACAATGTCTGATCACACGTTGCACAAATGCCAAAAATCCAAACTCTGTATTGCACTGCAATTTTAAAATATCTCTTCTGTGAATTTTCCATCAGCAATTGATGGCTGATAAACAAGCTTCAAAATGTGGTAGTTTCGAATATAGGTCTGCATTTAAATAAGTACTGAAATGCAAACCTAAAATTTTGTTCACCAAGGTTTAAGGCAGTACTGAATTGGTTGTCGTCAAAATAAAACCACCTTTCTACTTGTATATGTTTTCAAATATCAATTTCATAATAAATAATTAATATTAGAAATGAATTCCCCGTAATGTTAGAATTCAGAATTCGTAATGCTTTGATGTAGAGAATCGGAATCAGTTATCAAAAGTAGGTGTTAAATTTTGAAGAAAAAATAGAGCTGGAGGAAATTTTAATATGAAGACGCGCCGTTATGTAAATTAATATCTTATTTATTTATAGAAGGCATTATTACGACTATAATGATATATTTGGTTTTGCTGTATGAACCGAGTATTCGGAATAACGAGCAGTGTTGGAAAGACAGTTTGGCTGCCCAACCGTATATGTCAACTACAAATTTGAAGAAACCGTATATGTCAACTTTAAATTTTGAAGAAAAAATAGAGCTGGAGGAAATTTTAATATGAAGACGCGCCGTTATGTAAATTAATATCTTATTTATTCATAGCAGGCATTATTACGACTATAATGGTATATTTGGTTTTGCTGTATGAACCGAGGATTCGGAATAACGAGCAGTGTTGGAAAGACAGTTTGGCTGCCCAACCGTATATGTCAACTACAAATTTGAAGAAACCGTATATGTCAACTTTAAATTTTGAAGAAAAAGTAGAGCTGGAAGAAATTTTAATATGAAGACGCGCCGTTATGTAAATTAATATCTTATTTATTCATAGCAGGCATTATTACGACTATAATGGTATATTTGGTTTTGCTGTATGAACCGAGGATTCGGAATAACGAGCAGTGTTGGAAAGACAGTTTGGCTGCCCAACCGTATATGTCAACTACAAATTTGAAGAAACCGTATATGTCAACTTTAAATTTTGAAGAAAAAGTAGAGCTGGAAGAAATTTTAATATGAAGACGCGCCGTTATGTAAATTAATATCTTATTTATTCATAGCAGGCATTATTACGACTATAATGGTATATTTGGTTTTGCTGTATGAACCGAGGATTCGGAATAACGAGCAGTGTTGGAAAGACAGTTTGGCTGCCCAACCGTATATGTCAACTGCAATTCAAGAACTGATTAAAAATTTAGGTATTTTCTATTTACTATATAAATACCTTCAAAAATCTTGAGTTAGAACTTAAAACATTAACATAACTTAGTTTCAACATAATTTTGTTTCAATATTTTTGCAGAGTAGAACTTAATACATAAAACATTGTTTATTGAACATCATTGATTATCGTTCTTTTCATATACTACGTTATAAAGCAGTGGTGATTCTTAAATATTACATTTACACTAACAGTAATAATCAATCAACATTTCATTTGAATAGTTTTATTTGTTTCAGAGATAATATTGTTCACACACACACACTTACACACATGCATTACCTCAAAAATATTCGATATATGTTCAGATGTGCCCCAAAATTGTTTAATAGTTAAAATTTTAATTTATAACTTTTGATCACCCCATAACATATTTCATATATATGTATATATGTATCGATGGATGGGATGTTGAAATTGCTAATATTTTATTCAAAACTTGTTTTTTCTAGAGTGTCTTTAATTCATTCCTAATAAACTAGTGAGAGGTCGCAACATATTACTTTCCTTATATACATAATGTATAAGGAAAGTATTGAGACGGGGTCGAAAATTCGAATTCGAGTTTTCGACGGGAGAGCACGTTTCAAGCATCCCTGATCATGAATCAAACATTTTTGAAGTGATGTCTGTGTCTGTGTGTGTGTGTGTGTGTGAAAGTATGTGAGTGTGTGTGTGTGTGTGTGTGTGTGTGTCAGTGGGCCTGTGGAGACGATAACTGACGAACAAATGGACCGATTTGAACGAAATTTGGTACAAAAATCACAATGCGTAAACACTGGAAGCCTATTGTTTTAAAATGTAATCGAATGTTCAGAACCCCCCTAAATTTTAGAGTGAAATTTATAAAAAATTGTCAAAAAATCAAAACCGCTAATAAAGTTACGAAAATAGACTTTTATTATGTAATTTTTCATTAGAAAACGATTAACATAAAATTTAGAGCGTTAGTATGAACCGTTCTCGAGATATTTCACATTTTCAAAAAAATTATCAAAGAGTCATATAAAATAAAAAAATATATTTCCTATTGAGAAACATGTTCACTTTTCATATGTAATACTATGCGATAAATTGGGTGACATCATTCTCGTGGATCTAACTCGTTCCATTCATGAGAAAGATACTTCGAGTAATACTTTTGTATTTGAACGCCAATATTCATTTATCTGTTATAAGAATAACTTATTTCTCCGTCAGTACAGCTTGGCGAGATTTTGGCGACGAATTTGGCGGAATGTCGCCAACTTGGCGACTTTTTGAAATGTTGTCAAATTAAGGAAAATCTCCCCAAATGGATTAAAATGACGCTAAATCAATTAAAATGACGACTAATTGTCGAAAATTCAATATCTTGGAAAGAACATAAAAACCTATTTTTTTTACTGTAAAAGTAGTAGATTCATTGCATTATATAAGGAAAGTCATGTGTTGCCCACATCAGATTTTTTTACATGGCAACTACCCAAGTAAAATGTGTTGGCCATTTTCATTAAAAAAAATCTAATGTGGGCAGCACATGACTTTCCTTATATATTGCAATGAATCTACTACTTTTACAGTAAAAAAAATAGGTTTTTATGTACTTTTTTTTGCTACTTTTACAGTTAAAAGAATGTTATTCTTATAGTAGATACTTATATCCTTTTCAAGATTTTGAATATTCTTCAATTAGTCGTCATTTTTATTGATTTAGCGTCATTTTCATTTATTTGGTGAACTTTTTGTCAATTTGACAACATTAAAAAAGGTGCCAGGTTGGCGACATTCCGCCAAATTCGTCGCCAAAATTTCGCCAAGTGTTATGGACGGAGAAATACGTAATTCTTACAGCAGAAAAATGACTATTGGCGTTCAAATACAAAAGTATTACTCAAAGTATCTTTTTTCCTGAATGGAACGAGCTAGTTCCACGAGAATGATGTCACCAAATTTATCGCATGGTATTACATATGAAAAGTGAACATGGTTTTCAATAGGAAATATTTTTTTTTATTTTATATAACTTTTTAGTAATTTTTTTAAAATGTACAATATCTCGAGAACGGCTCATGTTAGCGTTCTAAAATTTAAGTCAATTGTTTTCTAATGAAAAATTGCATAAGAAATGTCTATTTGCGTAACTTTATTAGCGGTTTTGATTTTTTGACAATGTTTTCAAAATTTCACTCGAAAATTTAGGGGGGTTCGGAACATTCGATTGCGTATAAAAGCAATAGACTTTCAGTGTTTACGGATTGTAATTTTTGTACCAAATTTCGTTCGAATCGGTCCATTTGTTCGTCAGTTATCGTCTCCACAGGCTCACTGACACACACACACACACACACGTACTTTCACGCACACACACACACACACACATACTTTCACACACACACACACGTACTTTCACGCACACACACACACACACACACACAGACATCACTTCAAAAATGTTTGATTCGTGATGAGGGATGCTTGAAGCGTGCTCTCCCGTCGAAAACTCGAATTCGAATTTTCTTCCCCGTCACAAAACTTTCCTTATACATTATGTATATACGGAAAGTAATAAGTCAATTGCCATACATGTCTTTAAAATAAAGCACATCTCACCTATAAGCTATTCGTATCTTTCCTCCAAAGATGAATTAGTCATCGCTTGCTTTAAAATAGTTTCACTCTTTTATTACGAATATAGGAATTTTATATACTGTTTAACAAACAGCACATGCTCATTTTATTTCTGCATTGATATTTACTTGATATTCTTAAATTTACTAGATTCCAGTACTTATCCGTTATTTGCTTTAGTTGTTTTCAACAGTGTAGCCACACGATTCCAACTCTGATAGCGCCCTCGTAAGGCGAGTTTTGTGAGTTGGAATACCATTATTTGGTACAGTTTTAGTTAAATATTTATGAAACTTTATGTGGAATTGAACTGACCATCTTTCTGTCTACTATTACCCACGATAAGACTTTGACAATATGTGAAGTAGTTTTATACTTTATGAATCGATTTAATTGGAAAGCCTGATTGGATAAAAAATGCAGGAGTTCTGCCCCAAAAATCTTCTCTAAAACTCAATAGGGTTTTACTTAAATTTGCAGATATTACTTACATTGTAAAGATTATGCACTCTACTGTCTTGTAGGAGAAAAGTTCTGAAGAACCTTTCTGTCTCAACCGGAAATCTAAACCTGGATGGTCGTGGTCGTTATCCTCTCAATTTGAAATCAGTGATCTTTCAGAGTTCGCTGAATCTGTACTAGTCGTACTAGGGTCACTTTCAGACCTCCGATATCTTTGCACCAACCAGGAATCGAAACTTGGATTTCCGAACTGACCAGTCGACATTCTTCCACTGAGCTACTGGGACGAAATTGCAAGTTTTTATGGTCGAAATGGACTCTGCAGAGTTCAGATTGTTCTGTAAAACACAGAGCGTTTTCCCAATAAGTAAAACAAGTGACTATCAAGAAAATTCTATTGCCATTGCTCTGATTATACAATATTTGGTTCTTTGAGCACTATACTGCTTCGTCTACATACACGTGTACTGTTTTGGCATCAACCCAAAACCACCATTTAAAACGAATTAAGAACCAATAAAAGCATACTATATACATACGTTCATAGGTTGTTAATCTAAATATATCCGAGATTCAAACTCAAATCTTATCGATCTGAAAGTTATATAGTGAATAGTTTTGCTACATGTAGGCCTTGCAGTTAACTGAAAATTCTCCATTTGTTGGTTTCTTGTGTTTTGGACTGGGTGATATATTTCAGTTCTTTCAGTTCTTTTGGCTAGAAATTTATGTAAAAATAATCGACTTTCACTGGCTTTTCAATTTTAATGCAGAAATCTGGAAGAATTGTTTTACCATATTGTTTAGTAGTATACAGATCAATGATCTTTTTGGTTGTGATCGGATTGGTCAATGAAAAATTCCAATAGTTTTGGTCATAAGAGCGTTGTGTTATTCGTATAAAAACAACCAATTTTTGCTAATATTTTATTCTTAGTCCAGAATCTTCAGGAATGTTTTTGACGTCTAGTGTAATGTAGTATGCAAATCGATATTTTTACTGCTTGTGATTGGATAAAAGTTGTCCAATGTAAAATTGCAATTGTTTTGCTTAGAAAAGTGTTGTGATCCTACATGAAAACTATCAACTTTTCCCAACTTTACATTTTTAGTGCAAGAATTTCAAGGAATTTTTTACTGTATTATTCTTATACAAATCGATGTAAAATTACACGAATCGATATAATATTATACAAATCGATGTAAAATTTCAAAAATCGATATACTATTATACAAATCGATGTAAAATTACACAAATCGATATAATATTATACAAATCTATAAAATTAAACAAATCGATATAATATTTATTATACAAATCGATGTAAAATTACACAAATCGATATAATATTATACAGGTCGATATTTCAGCTGTTTGTAATCGAATAAAAATCGATGAATATAAAATTTCAAAATATAAAAACATGCCATTATCCTGCATGATTAATTCGCAAAACACTATGTGTTATGCAACAAACTAGGTATTTCGGAGGGTGCCCTTCAAACAGCCGTTTCAGACCTGTTTTCGTAAGATATCGCCCACGTATAACTCCCCAAGCAAACTAACTCAGTTTCAGGTTTTTTTAGAAAGATTGTGCACTAAAACTCCACTATCAGTATTTGACACTATGAGACCGAGGTGTCATTTAATATTCATTTTTCGTTGCACAGTTCAAAGAATAAAGACGCAACCATTTCTTTCACTAGGAATTTTCGACCTTCATAGACCTATTGCGACGTCTCTTGAGGTGGACAAATGCTATCTTGAAATAGCTATATGGTGGTAAATATCTGAACAAAATATATGTTATGCGCTTTGGATTGCCTTTCCAAATTCTAAAGAGTAAAGTGAGTAGCTTAAAAGGTTTTTATTATAATAGTGTTCATTTGAATGTTTCGTTTTTCATTTTTTGCAAGTCTCATAAGACCAAGCATACGTTAATTTTAAACACTGTGATTTTATAACTTCTTTAAGTGATACGTTGATATAATATTTCAAATAAGAATTCTTCAGAATTGTATTTTACTACAAACAAAAATGCATGATTGCACATATATTTTAAAGAATTATCCATTATTATGATTTTGCACATATTAATATGTTACAGTGTTAATTCGAGGAATGATGTTAGTAGTTTCGACAAATTACACATTTATGATTAAGTTTGCCATATGTGATTAACTTTGCACTAAAGCAAAAAAAAAATCCAGTTTTAAAATATGCACCCACATAGGTTAAGTATAACATATAAATTTCAAAATGTTATGGTCAGTGTCGTTGAGATAAAATAGCATAAATAATAAATAACATATAAGAAACATATAGGTCAGCAAGGCAACTCTACGAGTGACAAATAGAAACAGATGAAGTTTCTCATTTTCTATTTCGCGAATTAACTAATGTGATATCTCGATGAAAAGTGATCAGTCTGAACTATTAAAATCCACAATCAAAATTATTTTTTTTTTACCCATTCTCATGTTTTAGTCCCCTTAAGGAATAAGAAAATCAATAATACTAAATATTTTAGTATGTTTAAGCATTTTTGGGGTGTAGTTTTAACACAAGGTTATAGCAATGATGAATTTATAAGTTTTTAAAAATTTTAAGCACTTTGAATATATTATTATTATTATTTTTTCGAAAATTCTGAAATTCTAATATTTCTGAAATTTAAAGCATTGAACGACACAGGTTAGTATCAAACAAATTAAAAAAATGCCTTTTTCAGTAGGTAATATCAATAATGTAACAAATTTAAAGGATAAAACAAAAAAAAAATATTCAGAAATTTTAAAATAAGGACCATTCATTCTAGTGTACTCTCATGAACCATTCCTTACAAGGTTATTGGGGTGTTTGAGGATAGGTCCATGAGTAACCATGGTTACTTTAATATAAGCGAGCCTAACGTTCTTTACAAGGTTATTGTGATGCTTAAGGAAGTTCCTAGGAGCCCTGCATACCATGGTTTCTTCTGTTGAATAAATTATCTGTTTTAAACTGCAATCCCTTTAAACTCCAGAAAAAAAGACGAAAGAATTTGAATGTAAAAATTTCAAATTATGCGTATATTTAAGCTAATGCTAAATGTAAATACAAGTAAATGCATCTCACATCAGCGTGATTAATAGATATTTTGTAAATTTTAATTCCATTAGGTACTTAAAAATACATTCAAAATAAGAATACGTGCCCAGAACACAGATCAACCATTTCTTTTTTATAAAACTATGTGTTTACTCCACGATTTTGATATCAAATGCGGCTTCACATTATTTATATAAAAATAAAAGTGCGACCTGTGAAATAAAAGTGTTGGTCAGCACAAGTAATGATCTTAGAAAGCCACGTGTCAAGGTTGAGGAAAACTATGGCATGGGATTGGAATGTTTTGTCCCTGACAGTTGAGATTAACTAAATTGGAGAACGAGCCAACTGGCAAGAACTTCTGAATCGAAGGGGCGGAGAAGGAATTAAAAGAAAGGAACTTCGGCAGCCGATGGGAGAATCCATTTATTTTGTTTTCAAATGGTTTGTGTGATTATGTTTAAAAGAATGTGTTGTATACTTGGAAAAACCCGTTTGTTGTTAGAATATTTCTAGAATTTGGATAAAAATATAGAATATTAATGTTAAAATAAGTTGAAAAAAATTGAAAAACGGTTTTAAATTCCATGCAATACATAGACGTGCATACTACAATTATTATAAGATAATTTCAAGTTATTCTTAACATATTGTACTAACCCAAGATGTCAAAGTTCGATGTTCCCCAATTGTTCTTTCAAATAAAATTTAATAAACACTATTAATACTCTGCAATCGGCATCCGAACAAAAATAGAATATCTGTTGATATCAGCCTATCTCTCTGATTGTTGCGAAAATAAGACTACAAGATCTTTCAAGGAAACGCCATACATAGCTGAAGTGTAGCACATGACCGCATAGTACTGATATAAGTTCGTTTTGATACTTGGGGATCCAAGCCCCAGGTTGATTCCTGAGCCTGGTCTATTGTTTTTTTCTCACATTTTGTCGAATACTTAACAATTGATGCCCAAACAAAAATATTGTCTAGTGGCGAACGTAACACATTAATACTGCCTTCTGGCCTTGTTTCGAAGGGTCAAAATGTAAAAAAAAAATTAAATATATCTGTTAATGGCCAGAGATGTGTAGTTTGTAGAACTTCTACCGCGCAATTTCGGAGAACCAAGCCACGTCGCCGGTTTGCTCAGATGTTTATTTTGGTCTTAAATTCAACAACATTTTCTAAGGTTCTCGTAGTTAGCTGCTTGTATTTAAATAATAGCTAATTTTATAAAAAAATAATTAAATGCAGATTATTTAAAGTATCTGGCATATGGCTGGTACTCAGCTATTACGTGCTAAAATCTCAGCTCGTAATTGTTGACTCAAATTGTTTGCAGTGGACCTATATAACCGCAAAAATATATATATATAGTCTAGGTTACTCACCTGCACAGACTTCGGTCCTCCCGATACCCGTACATTATCCGTATCTTCTTACCATACGAACAGGGCAGGCGTGCTGGTAGATATCGAAGTTGTCCCTATAGAACTTTGCATTCTTTCAACATCGTGCCTTTTTCACTAATAATTCTAAAACTATTGCTGTTTTTAAATAAGTCACAATCATTCAAATCATATAGCAAAAATAATTAACCACGGTACCTGAATGCGCATTCAAATTTACACATTTCCGAAATCGAAATCAATAGAAGGATGAACAGTTTTTAATAGAATATATGCTCTGTATTTTTGTGATAGGGTAAGATACAAGAACTTGCGTTTTAGATTGATTTACATGTTTAATACATAGAACTTTGCATTCTTTCAACATCGTGCCTTTTTCACTAATAATTCTAAAACTATTGCTGTTTTTAAATAAATCACAATCATTCAAATCATATAGCAAAAATAATTAACCACGGTACCTGAATGCGCATTCAAATTTACACAATTCCGAAATCGAAATCATTAGAAGGATGAACAGTTTTCAATAGAATATATACTCTGCATTTTTGTGATAGGGTAAGAAACAAGAACTTGCGTTTTCGACTGATTTACATGTTTAAAGAATAACAGAAGCAACATCAACATTTTTATCATGACCTTTCTGTATGTGTTCAAAAGTTAGGAATTTCTTTAAAAGCAAAGGATGGCTTGGAATATGACAGTTTGTTGGACTGTTAGTTTATTTGCAGCTAAATAAATTTTCATGCAGATCAAAAATAAAATGCATGAGGGGGCCCAATTTTCAAATTACCAATTTGCATTTAAAATATATAATAAAATAAACATGTTTAACCAAATTTATTTTTGAATACACGTTTTATATACACGTTTTATATACGTGTTTACAAATATAAATACTGAACCTAACAGGCTCAATATTTAAATGAAAATCCATATAACAGATGGAAACTTACCGAATTAAATACTGAATTAAAAACTCTCTCAATGTTCATACGAGTATTGATGGAAAATGAATGCTGAAAATGAAACATCTGAGTCAAACCACTCTTAATAATCAAATAAAAATAATTTAAACTGCTGTAAAATAAATGCTGAAAATGGAACTGCTGTATCAGACCACTCAGTGATTGCTTAAAATAAAATCGTCTCAAACCACTCTCAATATTTAAATCCAAAATTGTTAGAAAATCAAAATGGAGTTAAACCACTCTTTATATTTTAATCAAAATTTCTCAAACTTCAAGAAAATAACTATAAAAGACGTTTCTTTAGTATGACAATATAAAATAAATAAATGTATTAGACAATTTATAAAACGAAAGCGAGCAGTCTTCTTAAGAATTTATATGAGACATAGCAGTAAAAACTCAATATATAATTGTTTACCTGTCTCAGAATGACAAAATTGTGCTGATCTGAAAAAAAATAATGTATGAAAGAGTGAATTTGAAATGTGTGAAATTTGTGTGATATCTATTATACTGACTCCAGAAAATAAATGTTAACCTGTACATTTGCCCAAAATTTTGTACCCTACATCGTTTTGCTTCCTGCATACAAAACAAAAAATCTGCTGTGAGTAGCACATGACTTTCCCTGCAGACTTATAACCACGCTCTCTTTATTTTAATTAAATTTAATTAACTTTTAAATCAATTTTCGTTCTCATTTGGTAATTGGACTCATTTTCAAAGGTGACGAAGAGAAAAAACGAAAAAAATTAAATTATCTCAAGAACGGCTAAGCCTAGTGCAATGGGGTTGGTCTTATTCTTTTCTTCGTTAAAAATCACGTATAAAACAAGCATTTAATGGATATATTTGAGTATACGTAGTTTTTTATTTTAGATTTTGACGATTTTTGCGGGTCATTTTGCAAAAAAAGGCCGGTTGTTCTCTTCTGAATCGTACCAAAATCTAATTAGCACCAGAGTATCCTACAAGTAACTTATCTATCAAATTTTGTGAAATAAGGTAAATTAGTATTTTAGCTAGCGTGAATACATGAAATTTTTACTGTTCATTCAGCGAAAAAGGCGGATTCTGTTTTTACGAGTCCTACCCAATACTAATCAGCTTCAGGGTCTCATCTAAGTGATTTACCTACCAAATTTTATGAAATTCGGTCCATTAGTTTTTTAGTTAGAGTGGATACATACATTGCACAGACAAACAGACACACCGACAGACACACATACACACATACATACAGACACACACACAGACGTCACGTTAAAAATAATTTTTTCGTATTCTTGAGGTCTTGAAACGTATAGATCCGTCGGAAACTCGAGTTGCGATTTTCGACATGATTCCAATACTTTCCCTATACATTACCATGTATTGCAGGGAAAGTAAAAATATGAACCTATTCAACTGGCCCAATCATATAGGGTTCTTAGCGTGTCACGTGTCAAGGTTACTGGGAAAACCACTCTATAGGAAATGCACTTCTTTACCTCTGACAGTTGAGATATAAAAAATAAAAGAGGAGAGATTGACAATAATAGATGAATAGAAGATGCAAAACTGGAATAATACAAATTGAATTCTTACAGACATTTTGAATCCATTCATGAAAAGTTTTAAAAGCAAATGGGATATGTTCTTTGTTCAAGAGTGTTATTAAGATTCCATGCAGAATAAATGAAACACATTTTAAAACATGAATGCAGATAATAATGTAATGAATGGATAATGTGATGATGCATTTAGTTACGAAAATGCATTTAGTTGCAAATTGACGATCTGCCTTAAACAATTACTGAAATTCAAGCCCAGTTTCTCAACCAAGATAATGTGTTAATTGAATCAGATGAATCGCCGATCGTACAGCCTGAAGAATAATATACAACATTTTTTAACGGAAGTTTAACTAACAACGCACCCAAGCAATTGTAAGGCATTTACGTGATGCCGAATCCCAGAATGCAAGTTTTACACCAATTCTGATGTAATATAGTTGCAGGACAGAGCTGCAGAAAATGGGAGACAGAACATTAACTTGACCAATGATAAACCCATGTGACTTGTGGGAATTCCAGATAATCGTTGAGGATTCCTTAACCGCAGATCAAGGAGGGGTTTATTTGATCAGCCAAGTGATATGGACAAGCGTTTAGAAGTAGAAAGTAAGAAATTGCCGAAAGGACTTGCCGTGAGTGACACACATGATTGACATAAAGCGGCATGTGTTCACCTGATTGAGGATGTTGAAAGATCTGATAAAATAAATATTTCTGAAATAGACAACATCAATTTGATTTCAAGAGTATGCACCAATGTAACTTTTGATTAGTCTCAATGATGATGGTTGAGTACGATTGAATTGCTAACTGTCAATAGGTACAGAAGCGGTCATTTCCTGTCTTATGATTCCGTACTCGACACGTTTTGCATCCAGTATAATGAGTATAACGGTATCCAGTATAATGAGTTTGCATCCAGTATAATGAGTATCCAGTAAATGAGTATAACGCCCACAAATCGCGCATTTCTTCTCCGATTTTAAAAAATTATTAATTTCTAAAGACCTTAGCTCTTAAAAATTTTGCGTTTTTAAATTTTATTACCCTCTGTCCAATAATTTGTATTGCATATTGTACAAAAAGACATACCATTTACAACAATTCGAAATTTAGTAAAAGAAAGAAATTTAATCAGTGATACAAGAAATATTAAAAGCAAAGTACAAATCGCAGAGTGGATGGTAAAAAACTGTCTATTTTTTCTGAAACCAAAATCGAAAAAGGCAGAAATTTAAATTTCTATTTTTATATTTGTTTGGAGTATTAAAATATAAACGCACATATTATGATAATCTTATATATTATATTATATACTTTTTGCGATTGACATATCAATCACTGCTATCTTTCAATACGAATCTCGGTGATAAGTTGTTTATGACGACGTATATCGGCATTCATTTTAGCCAAAATCTCTGGGTAAATTTTAAGACTTTAAATAAACATAAAAGCACAGAGTTTTTTAATTGTTCTTTCTCGGTTTCGGGTTCTAATGAAAACTGTTTTTCAGCACTGTCGTCAACATTATTGTTTCTCATTTTAATTAAAGATTGAGATCTAAACTTTAATTTTTTTCATTGCCATCTTTTGTTAGAACAAAAATGTGTCATCACACTATATCAAATTTAATTACACATTACAGTCATTATTGTGAAAACCGTTGGGAATATTTATGTTTTGTACATCGGATTTGTTCGTGTTCTAAATTAATCCTTCAAATACCAATATTAATGAATGAATTTTGACACACCTTAAGCTAGTTTCTTTGAGGAAAAGTGTGTTTTATATTTATAGTTCATATTCAGCAGTCTTTACAGCAAAAACACAACTAAATTAATCTAATCACTAGGTTTGTAAGATTTGGACAGTTCTTTTCAGATTACCTTGTTTTGCACGCGGTTGCAGACGAGAATTCATTTGTGACAGAGACATTAATTTGCAATAAAAACAAAATAAGTCTCACATGACCGATAAATGGAAATTTAGCATTTTATGTCAGTATCAGCAGATATGCCCGACGTTGCTCGGGATTTAAAATATGTAAAAAATCTAAACGAATTCATATTGCTTTAAAAAGATCCATTAGACCATTGAATTTAATTCCCTTTTAAAAATAAAAAGTACTCCCGAATTAATAAAAAGTACTCCAGTAAAATTATTCCCGAACAACTTTTCTACCACGTTTTACATTTAAACACACACAGAAATAAATGAATTAAAAAAATTCCAAAATATTATCGTAATCATACATTCCTTCGATATAACTGATATAATAATATAAAAAAAAATCTGATGTGGGCAACAAATGACTTTCCTTATATAATGTAATGAATTTACTACTTTTACAGTAAAAAATAGGTTTTCCTTATAGTAGATACTAATATTCATTCCAAGATATTGAATTTTGGACAATTAGTGGTCATTTTCATTGATTTAGCGTCATTTTTCTACATTTGGCGAGATTTTCGTTAATTTGGCAACATTTAAAAAAAAGCCACCAAGTTGGCGACATTCCGCCAAATTCGTCGCCAAAATCTCGCCAAGCGTTATGCACTAAGAAATAAGTTATTCTTACAGCAGATAAATGACTATTGGCGTTCAAAAACAAAACTATTATTCAAAGTACATTTTTTCATGAATGGAACGAGCTAGATCCACGAGAATGATGTCACTCAATTTATCGCATGGTATTACATATGAAAAGTGAACATGTTTCTCAATAGGAAATATTTTTTTTTATTTTATAAGAATTTTTGATAATTTTTTTGAAAAATGTACAATATCTCGAGAACGGTTCATGTTAGCGTTCTAAAATTTATGTCAATCGGTTTCTAATGAAAAATTACATAAGAAATGTCTATTTGCGTAACTTTATTAGAGGTTTTGATTTTTTGAGGATTTTTTCAAAATTTCATTCGAAAATTTAGGTCGATTCTGAACATTCGATTGCGTATAAAAACAATAGGCTTCCAGTGTTTACGGATTGTGATTTTTGTACCAAATTTGGTTCGAATCGGTCCATTTGTTCGTCAGTTATCGTCTCCACAGTCTCACTGACACACACACACACACACACACACACACACATACTTTCACACACACGCACACACATACTTTCACACATACTTTCACACACACACACACACACACACACACATCACTTCATAATTGTTTTTCATTCGTGATCAGGGATGCTTGAAACGTGCTCTCCCGTCGAAAACTCGAATTCGAATTTTCGACCCCGTCACAATACTTTCCTTATACATTATGTATATAAGGAAAGTAATATAACACTTTATTTTTTATTGTTTATTAAATTTAATTCCCCTAAACTAACCATAAATTTCTCTAATCTCCGTTTATAAAATTATCTTCATATGCACATCTTGAACATCGTAATCATACATTTCATTGATATAATTGATATGGCAATATAAAAAATATAACACTTTATTTTTATTGTCTATTAAATTTAATTCTCCTAAAAATAATCATAAAATTATCTATTCTCGCTTCATAAAATTATCTTCAGAGGCATATCTTGAACTAAGTTTTACCCGCTCTAATTTTATCATGCTTGAACAATGAGGTAGAACACAATAGAAAACATCAATTTCAAAAATATTTTTAATAAAAAAAAGAAATAAAATATTTTTAAATCCTGGTTTCGATACGTAGGCGATGCATTTATTCTTGCAGTGAATCTCTTCAATATCTGCTCTATTCTTAATCTTGTTAATTTCATTCACCCTCATATTTAATTTACGCATGAAATGGAAATGAACACTCTTATTACTTTCCTTATATACATAATGTATAAGGAAAGTATTGTGACGGGGTCGAAAATTCGAATTCGAGTTTTCGATAGGAGAGCACGTTTCAAGCAGCCCTGATCACGCATCAAACGTTTTTGAAGTGATGTCTGTGTGTGTGTGTGAGAGAGAGAGAGAGAAAGTGTGTATGTTTGAGAGAGAGAGAAAGTGTGTGAGTGTGTGTGTCAGTGAGCCTGTCGAGACGATAACTGACGAACGAATGGACCGATTCGAACGAAATTTGCTATAAAAATCACAATCCGTAAACACTGGAAGCCTATTGTTTTTACACGCAATCGAATGTTCAGAACCCCCCTAAATTTTCGAGTGAAATTTTGAAAATATCGTCAAAAAATCAAAACCGCTTATAAAGTTACGCAAATGGATTATGCGTAATTTACATTTCTTATGTAATTTTTCATTAGGAAACGATTGACATAAATTTTAGAACGCTAACATGAATCGTTCTCGAGATATTGAACATTTTTCAAAATAATTATCCAAACGTTATATAAAATAAAAAAAATATTTCCTACTGAGAAATATGATCACTTTTCATATGTAATACCATGCGATAAATTTGGTGACATCATTCTCGTGGATCTAGCTCGTTCCATTCATGAAAAAATATACTTTGAGTAACACTTTTTTATTTGAACGCCAATAGTCTATCTGCTGTAAGAATAACTTATTTCTCCTTTCATAACGCTTGGCGAGATTTTGGCGACGAATTTGACTGAATGTCGCCAACTTGGAGACATTTTTAATTGTTGCCAAATTAACAAAAATCTCGCCAAATTGATAAAAATGACGCTAATTCAATGAAAATGACGACTAATTGAAGAAAATTCAATATCTTGTAAATAATATAAGTATCTAGAATAAGAATAAATTTTTTTAAACTGTAAAAGTAGTAAATTCTTTGCATTATAAAAGGAAAGTCATGTGTTGCCCACATCAGATTTTTTTTTATGTTATTGCAGAAACTTTTGTACGTTTCTATGTCTCCACATTTTCTTTTAAACCATCCTCCCAACAAAATTCAACTATAAAACCAGATATGAGGATATCGATCCACCCACTTATGCTCTGATTCAAGTTCTTTAAGTTCTGAAATTAAATTTCGGAAATTTTTAGTTAAAATAAGGTTTTTAATCCTTTTGTCATTAATAAATATTTGCTAAAATTTACCAGACAGTGTCCACTTTTCACTCCTTTTGATAATGGTTTCGTCCTCAGGACGTTGATAGTTTTGCCTTTCCACATTCCATTTTGTTTTAAAATGTCTAGAGTATTATCAAGATTCAAATTTAAAGTGAATTTTAGACCAGTCCATGATCTCCAGTTTCCATCCTTTAAGACTGTTATTAATTAAACACTTACTTAAGAGTATTTATTTTGTTAGTTGTCAGAGTAACTTGCTCTACATTAATTTGACAAGTAAAGCTCTTGAGGAATAACAACATTCCAGGATGTTCATTGAGCAAGAAACATCAAAGTCATCCAATTTCCAACATTGTTGGTTGTTTGTGTTGTTGAGATCCAGACAGTCCGACCTACCAGCTAACATTGTTGGTGTGAAAATTCCTTTCAAATATTTTTAGCAAAAAGTCATTGCTTATGCCACTTACTACATAACTGTACTAAATTTTTTTGAAGGAGCATTTATTTATGTGAAGTGATTATCTTATAAGTGATAAATCAGCAGTTTATTACGTCTCCGTAGCCCGGGAAAATAATTATCTTATACATACATAAGTTTAAAAGTTAACTCTCATAGTTTCCAAAACCGTATATATTTTTTGCAATCTCCTTATTTCTTTAATTAAAATCGCATTCATTAGTGTTTTATAGTATTTTGATTATTCGTTATATGAATTTAGCTGATACTGTTAGCTTATAAATCGGTCGAAACCAGCCACATACTCCAGTTTGTAATGTTACTATTTAAGTATCATTGATTACTTATTTTAATAGTTTGATCGAATGTTATTTGATTGCAGTTGTATGAATTTAGCTTATATGGATTCTAAAACTGACTGCTGCCAATATTTTAGTATGATCTTCTTATTTACTTTCCTTATATACATAATGTATAAGGAAAGTATTGTGACGGGGTCGAAAATTCGAATTCGAGTTTCGACGGGAGAGCACGTTTCAAGAATCCCTGATCACGAATCAAACATTTTTGAAGTGATGCCTGTGTGTGTGTGTGTGTGTGAAAGTGTGTGTGTGTGTGTGTGTGTGTGTGTGAGTGTGTGAAAATGTGTGTGTGTGTGTGTGTATCAGTGAGATTGTAGAGACGATAACTGGCGAACGAATGGACCGATTCGAACGAAATTTGGTACAAAAATCACAATCCATAAACACTGGAAGTCTATTGTTTTTATATGCAATCGAATGTTCAGAACCCCCCTAAATTTTCGAGTGAAATTTTGAAAAAATTTTCAAGAAATCAAAACCGCTAATAAAGTTACGCAAATAGACATTTCTTATGTAATTTTTCATTAAAAAGCGATTGACATAAATTGGAACGCTAGAATGAACCGTTCTCGAGATATTGCACATTTTAAAAAAAAATTATCAAAAAGTTATATAAAATAAAAAAAAAGTATTTCCAATTGAGAAACATGTTCACTTTTCATAAGTAATACCATGCGATAAATTGGGTGACATCATTCTCGTCGATCTAGCTCGTTCCATTCATGAAAAAAAATATTTTGAGTAATACTTTTGTATTTGATCGCCAATAGTAATTTATTTGCTGTAAGAATAATTTATTTCTTCGTCCATAACGCTTGGTGAGATTTTGGTGAGGATTTCGGCGGAATGTCGCCAACTTGGCGACTTTTTGAAATGTTGCCAAATTAACGAAAATCTCACCAAATCGATAAAAATGACGATAAATCAATGAAAATGATGACTAATTGTCGAAAATTCAATATCTTGGAAAGAATATAAGTATCTACTATAAGAAAAACCTATTTTTTTACTGCAAAAGTAGTAAATTCATTATATTATATAAGGAAAGTCATGTGTTGCCTACATCAGATTTTTTCCTGTCACATTTAGCTCACAAATTTAGCTCAAAAAGCTACCGGTTATCTCCTTTTCATCGTTCATATTTTTCTCATTTCTAATATCATGCATTGGTAATTTTAACAATGTTTGATTGCGTGTCATATTTGAATAATGTGACTAGTGTATCACTCCAAAACTGTTTGTTTTTCTCTGATTTTTATTATTTTCATAAACATTGGCGTCTGTTCAGTTATAGTTTAATTAACTGATTTTAAAGTTTCTTGTTTTAATTTAGGTAGTTCATGTAACCACTGAAATTTTTATTTCTTTCACTTTGCTATTTTCTACATATTTTCGTGGATTTTAAATATGTTTATTCAAATACTTATGTTTCTTATGATATCATTCTTTTTTACTCACATTTGATTACTACTTTTGCAATTTTACTATCATTCTCATATATGGGTTTGCATATTTCCTCCTCCCTCTAATTTCACGCCATTCCAGTATTTTTGCTAATAATTTTAAGGTTTTATTATTTTTTGTTTCGGTTTTATTTTATTATTTCATTTTCATTTCAATGTCTGCTACCCACGGTAAGAATTGTCGCTTTGTATGTCCCATATCCAACTATTTGATTGTTTATATCCGTTCAAGGGCCCCACGAAAATATTGTAGACAATAATTTTCCCATACCTGCTTTCTTTCAGAAAGTATTAGAAATTTATATAGGAGCTTTAATCTCGCTTTAAAAAATCATCTTTAAATCTTAAATTAAGATATATCCATACTAAGATACATCCATTAAGATTTATCCTATTTTGAAATTCGATCAAATACACTGTATAATATGAGTTTCAAACATCTTAAGTATATAAATAAATAAAAACAAATGAAAAAGTCTGAAAGTGTCGATACAAAATATCAAAAATTCCCGTAAACTTATATAATAAATGCATAACTGATAGGACCCAACCAAAAATATAACACCGTTAGTTTAAAACGTATATTTCATATCAATTTTAACTTTTCTTATATACAATAATGTATAAGCAAAGTATTGTGACGGGGTCAAAAATTCGAATTCGAGTTTTCGACGGAAGAGCACGTTTCAAGCATCCCCGATCAAGAATCAACCATTTTTGAGGTGATGTCTGTGTGTATGTGTGTATGTGTGTGGCCGTGAGCCTGTGAAGACGATATCTCACGAATGAAATTTGGTACAAATATCATAATCCGTGAATACTGGAAGTCTATCGGTTTTAAACGCAATCGAATGTTCAGAACCAACCTAATATTTTGAGTGAAATTCAGAAAAAATCATCAAAAAATCAAAACCTTTAATAAAGTTACGCAAATAGACATTTCTTATGTAAATTTTCCTTAGAAAATGATTGACATAAACTTTAATACACTGGCATGAACCGCTCTTGAGATATTGCTCATTTTTCAAATAAATTTATCAAAAAATCCCATATATAGAAAAAAGTATACTAGCCGTAGAGAAACATGTTCACTTTTCATATATAATATCATGCGATAAATATGGTGACATCATTCTCGTGGATCTAGCTCATTCCATTCATGAGAAGAGATACTTTGAGTAATACTTTTGTATTTGAACGCCAATAGTCATTTATCTGCTGTAAGAATAACTTGTTTCTTCGTCCATAACGCTTGGCGAGATTTGGATGACGAAGTTGGTGGAATGTCGCCAACTTGGCGACTTCTTAAAATATTACCGAATTAACAAAAATCCAGCCAAATGGGTAAAAATGAGGCTAATTCAATGAAAATGACGATTCATTGACGAAAATTCAGTATCTTGGAAATAATATGCCTACTATAAAGAATAACCTATTTTTTTACTGTAAAAACAGTAAATGCATTGCATTATATAAGAAAGATCATGTGCTGCCCAAAGCATATTTTTAACACTTTACAACATAGTTGAAAAGTGTTTATGACTTTGTTTATTCTGTCTATCTGTCCGTTAGCACGATAACTGCCGTAAGAATGACTTTATCAAAATGAAATTTTAGTATGTTTTTCAGAAGGTATGTGGGACCTATGGGAATATAAATAAATAATATCACCCAATTAGTTTTTTATTGAGCCCTTGTAGAAAAAATGAAATACATTGAGCCCTATAGGACCTAATTTTTCAAACATTTTTTAAGCAAATTTAAAATTCACAAATTGCTTCGAAATTTTTAGGAAATATTCACATTATCCCATAAAATATATATAAAAAATTTCAGTAAAATATGTTAAGAAGTTTTTTAATTAAAAATTATTTAATATACGGAAAGAAGCAAATTCAATTAAATTCTGACGTTTGGGATATCCTCCAGAAAGAAAAAAGAGGTATACTATATAATACAAGAGTTTAATCATTTTGTATATGAGAGTGACTTCACATTTTAAAATAAATTTGGTAGATAATAATTTTTCAATTTTTTTTTAATTTATATAACTCTTCATGATATACTTATTTGATGGCATTTTTAATGCACTTTCCTAGGTCCTAGAGAGTTAAAATTTGGTATACAGCTTAAATTTGTTGAACATTTTATTCTACAAAAATTTGGTGGATCTTTGAATATAGATCATACATTTTTTTTCGAAATGGCCTGCAAATAACCCCCGTTAACTTCTATAAATCATTGTTGTAATATTGGTAAAAATTCTGATGTGGGCAGCACATATCTTTTCCTGCAGACTCATATTCACGTTCTCTTTATTTCTTCAATAATAATTTGAGTTTATCTGCACAAAATAATAGCCATAAGTATTTTAAATGACATTGAATTTGCACGTTAGACTTAAATTTGGTTCTCATTTGATAGCTGGACTTATTGTCAAAGGTGACGTAGCAAAAACGCGAAAAAACTAGAATATCTCAAGAAGGGCTAGTCTTAGAGTAATGGGGTTAGTTTTATTCCTTTTTTTTTTGTCAAAAATGACGTATAAAATAGGAATTTATTGGATATAATCGAGCACAAGTAGTCTTTTATTTTTATATTTAACGATTTTTGCTGGCCATTTCGCAAAATCAGCCCGTTCCTTTTTTCCAAACCGTACTAGAATAACCTACAAGTGATTTATATACCAAATTTTGTTAAATTTGGTATATAAATCAAAATCTAAATTCCGTGCCTATGCAATTACAATAGTTGTGATTTTAAATGATCCCTAAACTTTTAATATTTCTTCAACGAAGCCTAATTTTATCTTATGCAGAATGCAAATATCTGAAGCGATTGTAAGGTGAGTTACATAAGAATTGCTGACTTTTTTTCACACAAAATTATTTAGCTCTGGAGTGTGGAATACAAGTTATATGAATGAAATATTCATTGATTTTGCATAGAGAATCCGATGATTTATATTTCGATACAGTTTTAAATATTTAAGTATAATAAATTACTGTAGTACTGTGATAATATAAAAGATGTGCTCTGAATGTATCACATTTTAAAAAATTTAAAATAAAATTGCATTTCAGTTGGAAAGTGTTTCATAATCAATGCTTATGCATGATTGATCTTTCTTGTTATTATTTAAATCGTTCAAAAATCGTATGCCGATTAAAAACATTGGATTTAATTGCGTTCATACATTTCCTGCAAATAATGTTTCGGGAAATTATTGTCTACATAATGATATTTCCATGCAAGATTTAATTTTGCGTTATTTAATAATAACTCAACAACCCCCGATAATAGGAACTCAAAACATAGACGAGGGTACTCGCAGTGAAATAGAGAGTAACCATACCAAATTTGAAAAGGAAAATCCGATCAAAACTGTGGATTTGTATATTTGTATATATAACAACCATGTAGACAAACAAACAAACATACTTTTCATTTTATAAATATTGATCTACAATAAAATGTGTTATTTTAAGTGGATATGCATATTCCATGCAGAAATTGTTGGTTTGTATTCTAAGAAAACCTTCCTAGATAAACATTCTAAATAAACATCCTTAAGCAAATAAAATTGTCCAACAGTGAAATTTCGCATGTCTGGAATGTAAACAGACGATTTTGTCATTGAAATATGCGCATATCTAAACGTTCCGCGCATTAAAAGCTGCTTCATCTTGCATATACAAAAAAAAAGAAAGAAAAAAAAAAAAAAAAAAAGAAAGAAAGATCGGACACAACTGGTGAGAACCAAAAATGATCGTCCAAGTCATGTGTCAAGGTTAGTGGGAAAACCATGCAATGGAATTGAAATGTTTTTGTCTACACCAGTGACATCAAAATTGAACAAAGCTGTTTGACCAAACTTGCAGGTCTGCACCTTTGTTTTCATTTAGGATAATTTTACGTAATATGGGTGCAAACTGAATAAGTTTAAAATAATATAATGCATGATTAAGTTTGTTATTATTAAGATTATTTTTAGGTATACATAATTATTGTAAGGATTTTAGCTTTTCAGATTAAAATATTACATATATCATTATTGATACAGCGTTGAAGGTTTAATTTTGATTCATTTCTTAACATTTTACAACATAGTTAAAAAGTGTTTATGACTTTGTTCATTCTGTCTGTCTGTCTGACCATTAGCACGACAACTGCCGTAAAAGTGACTTTATCAAAATGAAATTTTAGTATGCTGTTCAGACTATCTGTGGGACCTATGGGAATATAAATGAATAATATGACCCAATTAGTTTTGGATTGAACCCGGGTCGAAAAATTGAAATACATTGAACCCTTAGGGACCTAATTTTTCAAACAGTTTTTAAGCGAATTTAAAATTCACAAATTGCTTCGAACGTTTTAGAAATTATTAAAATTATCCCATAAAATATATAAAAAAAATTTCAGCAGTTTTCAGCAAAATTCCGTAGTTTTTAAAATAAAAATTAGAATAATAATTACACCCTTTATACGGAGAGATCACGTGACCCATTATATAAAGAGATCACGTGACACCAAAATAAAATATGGCATCCATCTTGTAGCAAAATCGTGATTTTAAAAGTTCTTTTTAATTCATATTGAGTGTTGCATCCGTCCTAAAACCAATTTATTTTTGCTTAAATTCTGCGCATCTACATACTGAAACAACGCAATTACAATATATTTGAGTTTAAATGGTCATCAAACTTCGATTATTTCTACAACAAAGCCTAATTTTCACTTATGGAGATCGTAAACTCCAAAAGATGTAGAAGGTGTTGTATAAGAATAACTACATTTCTTTAAAGCAAAATCCTTTAGCTCATGGAGTCTGCATATGAATGAAGTATTCATTGATTTTACAAAGAGAAGGTGGATTTTTTCGATGAAGTTTTAAGCATAGAGTTAAATTACTTGTACCTCCATGGTTTTACATTTTTAAATAAAATAAATTATTATAGTATCGTGATGAATGAAAGGAATGAAAGAACGTTATGAATGAAATTCTGCTTTTATGGAGAGAGCCAGGCAATTTATATTTCGATGACGTCATTTGAATAAAGTTCATTTGTTTTCGATGAAGTTTTCGAATATAGTTAATTATTGTATTATTATGATAATTTAAAAAATATTACCGAGGAATGTATAGCATTTTAGACATGTTTAAATAAAATTGCATTGGAGTTGGAGAGTGTTTCATAATCAATGATGTATGCATGATTGATCTTTCTTGTTTATTTTTAGAATATCATTCATCGAAAATATATTGTGGTCATCAAATAATTTTCTTATAAACTACTTAGCTAGTTATATTGCAACAAACCATATTAGTTATTTCTTATTTAGTAATAACAAAAAATATGATGTGGGCAACACATGCCTTTCCTTATGTAATGCAATGAATGTAATACTTTTGCAGTAAAAAAAAATTGAATATTTTACAGTAGTTATTTATATTCTTCCCAAGATATTGAATTTTCGTGAATGAGTCATCATTTTCCATGCCGTCATCACCAATGAGTCGTCATTGATTTAGTGTCATTTTTATCCATTTGGTGAGTTTTTCGTTAATTTAGCAACATCTAAAAAAGTCGCCAAGTTGGCGACATTCCACCAAATTTGTCGCCAAAATCTCGCCAAGCGGTATGGACAAAGAAATAAGTTATTCTTCCAGCAGAAAAATGGCTATTGGCGTTCAAATACAAAAGTATTATTCAAAGTATCTATTTTCATGAATGGAACGAGCTAGATCCACGATAATGATGTCACTCAATTTATCGCATGGTATTACTTATGAAAAGTGAACATGTTTCTCAATAGGAAATATATTTTTTTTAATTTATATGACTTTTGATAATTTTTTTTTTAAATGTGCAATATCTCGAGAACCGTTCATGTTAGCTTTCTAAAATTTATGTCAATCCTGTTTTAATGAAAAATTACATAAGACATGTCTATTTGCGTAATTTTATTAGTGGTTCTGATTATTTGACGACTTTTTCAAAATTTCATTCGAAAATTTCGGGGGGTTCTGAACATTCGATTTCGTATAAAAACAATAGGCTTCCAGTGTTTACGGATTGTGATTTTAGTACCAAATGTTATTCAAATCGGTCCATTCGTTCTTTAGTTATCGTCTCCACAGACTCACTGATACACGCACACAGACATCACTTCAAAAATGCTTGATTCGTGATCAGGGATGCCTAAAACGTGCTCTCCCGTCGAAAACTCGAATTCGAATTTTCGACCCCGTCACAATACTTCATTTATACATTATGTATATAAGGAAAGTAATAACTCCACTGATTTGCCAACTTTAACCGCCTGGACGACATTGTACTAGAAGTCACTAACATTAATTATATGAACATTACCATTGTTCTAAAAATGAGTTTCCATAGCACAAAATTAGTTACTCATTAAAATCTAATAAAGTCTATTAAATCTATATAAATAAAAATGAAAATCTGTCTGTCTGTCTGTCTGTCTGTCTGTCTGTCTGTCTGTCTGTCTGTTTGTCACACCATCACGGGAGAACGGCTGAACCGAATTTGATGAAATTTTGTGGGTAGCCCAGAAATAGCCCCACTTAAAATTATATCTGTGTTTTGAGTTTCTACGGCCAGTGGTTCTCGAGATATTAGTAAAAAACGAAATTTTCGTTTGTCTCATCTTCACGGAAAAACGGCTGAACCGAATTTAATGAAATTTGGTGAATAGCCTTGAAATATCCCCCCATAAATTTTGTCCAAGTTTCGAGTTTCTAAGACCTGGGGTTGTCGAGATATTAATGAAAAACGGAACTTTTTCCTAGGAGTTCTACTCCCTAACTCCGTGGTTTATCCAAACGAAAAGCTTGAAAATCGTTTGAAAGTGAATTAAAATTTAATCTCTGAGTTTGATGGGAGATTTTTTGCGTTAATTAGTCACTTTCTGAAAACATGAATTGTTTAAAACATGATTTAAAGGGGAAATCTATATCCATGGTTCATGGTTTATTTAAAACAAGCTTTTACGGAACAATGAGAAGTATAGAGAAATCAAAATCGTTATTTAATTTCGCAGTTTATGTTACAAGACATGACATATTTAACATGTTATAAGATTCTATCTTATATTATGTTACTCAGAAACGCAATTAAATTAAATCTGTCTGTTAATTTTAATAATTATTTTTTCGATTTGAATAATAAATAAATGGATATAAAAATATATTTTAGAAAAGAACGATTTGATTTTTCTTATAGCATTTTTGACTGGATAATATCAATTACGGTCTTCAGGTTTAAAAATTATTATTATTTATATTTTCGGGGATTATTGATTCAAGGATTATTGATATTTTCAAGTTATTATGCAATTATTTTATTATAACAAAAATTGTTTAAACTCATATATTGTATGTTGTACGAATCTTCTACAAATACACGTGTATATCTTTTAATCTACGAGAATATAAGTAGTACAGGTATATTGACATATGTTTTGATATATATTGGCATATATTGGAATCAATTACGACCTTCTGGTATAAAGAGTACGGATATTATTGATGTTTTTAATTTATTACGTCATCTCTTTTATTTTGGCAAATATTTTTGAGACGCATATTGTAATACGGGTAATCTTCTACTAACACATTGGCATATTTTCTGATCTGCGACAATATAATTAGTACGGGATTGCATATATTCATTCAATTCCTATTTTTTCTTCTGTAAATTTGCTTACAAAAGAGGCCAGGATGTTTTATTCTTCAGATCTGATCGTGAAGATAATTTTGCATAGTGAGAACATATATTCTTAAACTTCTCTTTAGGAGCAATAAATTTAATATTTTAACAGAATTTGCACATGATTGCGAACTTTAAGTTTCTTTAAATTATACACTCCGTACGAATAACGGGTGTGCTGTTAGTGGTTAATAAATTTTAACATTTTAGGAGGATATATCATGTTGCTCGGCATCGCAATTAAATTAAATGTGTTTGTTAATGTTTTTATTATTTTTTTTCGATTTAAATAATAAATAAATGGATAAATGGATATAAAAGTATATCTTATGAATGGACGGTTTGATTTTTCTTTTAATTATATTAATTGCTGACTGCGATCAATTTCATTTATTTTGGCAAAGAGTTTTCAAGCTTATATCGTATTTAGCTACTAAACTCATATATTGTGTTTAGCCAATAAATTCATATAGCCGATTGTTGAAACAGAAAAAGAGTAGAGCGGGTATATCTTCTAATACAATTGTAGTGTTTTCATTTAGTATATTGAAACGGGATAAGAAAGTTTCATTCAGATCTGCAAATTCAAAGCTACGAATTTGGAGGGATATCGCTAATTTGACAACTTTTCTTAAACTTTGCCAAATTGACGGAAATGTCGCCAAATTTATATAAACGACACACAAACAGCTGCCATAAACCTTCGGGTTGGTCGTGTGGCTTGGGTCTTCTACATATCAATGAATTTTTTTTTGTTTTGTTAGAAGAGAGTACTGAAATGATGTTTGGTTAGCATTTATCTGTCAGACCAACCATCCTACTTAGTAATACATTTAGCGAATTTTTAAAATGTCACCAAATTGATAAAAATGTTTTCAAATCTATAAAAATATCTTGAAATTGATAAAATTGCGCTACATAAATGATATTAATTGTTTTTTGTTAGGGGATAGTATTGTGATGATATTTCGTCAATTTGTCGCAAAGTGGAACTGTCAGTTCTACAGTCCCACTTGGCGATAAATTTGGCGATTTTTTAAAATGTCGCTAATTTGACGAAACTGTCGCCAAATGTACCATAGAAATATAACTATTTAGACGATATTTTTTCTACCAATTTATTTGAAGCAAATGATATCATGTCGCTTAGCAACGGATTTAAATCCAATGTGTTTATGCGGCAGACGATTTTTATTAAATCCTTTCCGATTTGGATAATGAAGATATGTATATAAAATAAATTTCATTGCCATTTCATTTTGGACTGGATAATATCAATTATACTCTTCAGGTTTAAACATTATTATTATTGATATTTTCCGGAATTATTGATTCAGGGATTATTGATATTTTTAAGTTATTACGCCATTGTTTTATTGCGGCAAAAATTGCTGACACACGCATATTGTACGTTGTACGAGTAATCTTCTAGGAATGCACGGGTATATCTTCTAACCTACGAGAATATAAGTAGTACAGGTATATTGGCATATATTTTGACATATATTGGCATATATATTGGAATCAAGTACAGTCTTCTGGTATGAAGATTAAGGGGATTAATTATATATTCAATTTATTACGTCGTCTGTTGTATTTTACCAAAAAACATTTGTGACTCATATTGCAAAACGGGTAATCTTCTACTAATAATCGGACATTATAAGTAGTACGTGTATATCTTCCCATATAATTTTAGCACTTTAATTTTGACATATATTGGAATAAATGACTGTCTTCAGATTTAAAGATTACGGGTTTATTGGTATTTTCAATTTATACATGTAATCTACTAATACAGGTTATATTGTCTGATATTCGCGTATATAATTAGTACGGGTCCCATACAATTTTAACGCTTTTATTTTGCATATATTGATTCAATTCCATATTTTTTTTTATATTTGCTTACATAAGGGGTCCAAGATGTTTTATTCTTCAGATATGTCCATGAAGATAATTTTATATAGCGAGAACAGAGATTCTTAAACTTCTTTTTAGGAGCATTATATTAAATATTTTAACAGAATATTTTGATTAAACATGTCATTTAGTATACTATAAGAATTTGGGCATGATTATGAATTTCAAGTTTCTTTATATTATATACTCCGTACGAAGAACGGGTATGCTGCTAGTCTATATATATAAAATTGAAAATCTGTCTGTCTGTTTGTCCCGTTATCACGTGAGAACGGCTGAACCAAATTTAATGAAATTTTGTGGGTAGCCTAAAAATAGTCTCACTTAAAATGTACTCCATATTTGACGTTTCTATGATCAGTGATTCTCGAGATATTAGTAAAATATCTGATGTGGACAACTCATGACTTTCTTTATATAATGTAATGAATTTACTACTTTACAGTAAAAAAAATCTGATGTGGGCAACTCATGACTTTCCCTATATAATGCAATGAATTTACTACTTTAACAACTAAAAAAAAACGTTATTCTTATAGTAGATACTTATATTCTTTCAACAATGAAATTTTGAAAAAATCGTCAAAAAATCAAAACCACTAATAAAGTTACGCAAATAGATATTTCTTATGTAATATGTCATTAGAAAACGATTGACATAAATTTTAGAACGCTAACACGAACCGTTCTCGAGATATTGCACATATTTTAAAAAAAATCAAAAAGTCTTATAAAATAAAAAAAATATATTTCCTAAAATCCCATAAATTAAAATAAATATATTAATAGTTGAGAAACGTGTTCACTTTTCATATGTAATACCATGCAATAAATTGGATGACATCATTCTCGTTGATCTAGCTCGTTCCATTCATGAAAAAAGATACTTTGAGTAATACTTTTCTATTTGAACGCCAATAGTCATTTATCTGCTGTAAGAATAACTTATTTCTTCGTCCATAACGCTTGGCGAGATTTTGGCGACGAATTTGGCGGAACGTCGCCAACCTGGCGACTTTTTGAAATGTTGCCAAATTAACGAAATTCTCGCCAAATGAATAAAAATGACGCTAAATCAATGAAAATGACGACTAATTGTCAAAAATTCGATGTCTTGGAAAGAATATTAATATCTATTATAAGAAAAACCTATTCATTTTACTGTAAAAGTTGTAAATTCATTACATTATATAAGAACATTTATGTGTTGCCCACATCAGATTTTTTTAATAATATCATTCATCAAAAATATATTGTAGTCAGCAAATAAAAAATCATACAGAATTAGATAATTATCTGGAATATTTTTTATTGTAACAAACAGTATATATTATTATGTATTGAGTTTTCTCAGTGTGTTCAGACTTAGAAAATTATAAATTATATTTGTACTTTTTATTCTATAGTATAAACGAAATTTATTTCTTTCAAACAAACATCCCTTACTAGCAAAACTACTCCCCGACAAGTATAACAAGAAAGATCAATCATGCTTAAAGCATTGATTATGAAATACTTTCCAACTTCAATGCAATTTTATTTTAAAAAGTCGAAAATGCAATACATTCCTCGGTAATATTTTAAAACTTATCCCTATACTACATTGATTTATTATATTTGAAAACTTAAACCTTCATTGAAAAAAATGAACTTCATTCAAATGACGGCATTGAAATATAAATTGCCTGGTTTAAATATCTCTAAAATGCAATACATTTCACGGTAATATTTTTAAAACTATCATAATACTACGATAATTTATTATATTTGAAAACTTCATCGAAAACAACTGAAATAAATTCAAATGACGTCATAGAAAAAATAACACGCCTGGATCTCTCTATAAAAGCAGGATTTCATTCATTTCATTCATCACAATACTATAATAATTTATTTTATTTAAAAATTATGACCATGGAGCTACAATTCATAAACTCTATGCTTAAAACTTCATCGAAAAAAATCGCCCTTCTGTTTATAAAATCAATTAATATTTCATTCATATCAGCCATACAGACTCCATGGACTGAATTATTTTGTGTTAAAGAAATACAGTAATTCTAATATACAACTCATTCTACATATTTTGCTGTTTACATTTTACATAGGTGAAAAATAGGCTTAGTTGTAGAAATAATCAAATTTGAATGAGAATTTAAACTCAAATATATTGTCATTGTGTTGTTTTAGTATGTAGATGCACAGAATTTAAGCAAAAATTAAGTAGTTTTAGGACGGATACAACACTCAATATGAATTAAAAAGAACTTTAAAAAATCACGATTTTGAAACAAGATGGATGCCATATATCATTTTGAAGTGGGTCATGTGATCGTTTCATATCATGGTCACGTGATCGTTTCATATAAGATGTGTAATTATTATTTTAATTTTTATTTAAAAAACTACTGAATATATTTCGCTGAATTTTTTTTTATATATTTTATGGAACAATTTGATTATTACCTAAAATTTTCGAAGCAATTTGTGAATTTTAAATCCGCTTAAAAATGTTCAAAAAATTAGGTCCCATAGGGCTCAATGTATTTCATTTTTTCAACCCGGGTTCAATACAAAACTAATTGGGTGATATTATTCATTTATATTCCCATAGGTCCTACAGACCGTCTGAACAACATACTAAACTTTCATTTTGATTAAGTCATTTTTACGGCAGTTATCGTGCTAACGGACAGAGAGACAGACAGACCGAAAATCAGACAGACAGACAGACAGACAGAATGAACAAAGTCATAAACACTTTTCAACTTTGTTGCAAAGTGTTAAAAAGTCATAAACACTTTTCAACTTTGTTGTAAAGTGTTAAAAATCAAAACCGTCCTTCTAAAAGTAGTTAAGAAATCTCAAAATGGTTTGCGCTAAGTCCTCGTTAGGCCAAAGCTGTAACTTTACGTTTAGGGTGCCCTGTTAAAGGATACTAATCCATTTCAAAACCCCTTTTCGGTTGTAGTGAATTTTTACTATGTCGTACAATGTAATGTAATAAATTTTCGGATTCGAGGTTTTGATGCCAATATATGTTTTAAGATCGATTGAACATGTTTTTATTATTTTTAGAGTAATGACTGTCTGTCGATTTCCTATGTGCCCGATAACGGCCACAAATATTAAGGAATTTTCCTGAAACTTTATGTATCCGACTTTGTTATCACAGCATATAGAACTAGATATATTTTTATTTAATTCGAGCTAGATCTACCAATTTTTTTCTTTATATACATAATGTATAAGGAAAGTATTGTGACGGGGTCGAAAACTCGAACTCTAGTTTTCGAAGGGAGAGAACATTTCAAGCATCCCGGATCACGAATCAAGCATTTTTGAAGTGATGTCTGTGTGCGTGTACATTTTTCAAAAAAAATATCAAAAAGTTATATAAAATAAAAAAAATATTTCCTATTGAGATACATGTTCATTTTTCATATGTAATACCATGCGATAAATTGGGTGACATCATTCTCGCGGATCTAGGTCGTTCCATTCATGAAGAAAGATACTTTGAGTAATACTTTTGTATTTGAACGCCAATAGTCATTTATCTGCTGTAATAATAACTTATTTCTTAGTGCATAACGCTTGGCGAGATTTTGCGAAGAATTTGGCGGAATGTAGCCAACTTGGCGACTTTTTGAAATGTTGCCAAATTAACAAAAATCTCTACAAAATATTTAAAAATGATGCTAAATTGATGAAAATGACGACTCATTGTCGAAAATTTAATATCTTGGGAAGAATATAAGTATCTACTATAAGAAAAACTTATTTTTTTACTGTAAAAGTAGTAAATTCATTACATTATATAAGGAAAGTCATGTGTTGCCCACATCAGATTTTTTTTACTGTGAATAAATTTAAATTGCTAAATATATGTATAAATATCTGCAGCAATAAATTATATGAAGCCATGTCATAATGTCCCACTGAAATTAGTTTATATCTTGTTTTTTTGTTATTAATGTTGTTATTTATATTTATTTTGCATTGTAGGTATAAAAAACATGAGAAAAGACATGAGATCTGGTATTTCTGTTGAAGTGTACACGTTTATTCTTTGTCTGACGTTTTCTCTAACATCTGCTCGTGAATTGGGTATGCTTTTTTATTTAATAAAAATATTAGACTTAATAAAATATATGATTAGAAAGTTATATTTTGTACCTTTTAAATCCTTAAAACGGTTTGTAAAATTAATAGCACAATACATTTCTTTATGGTCGTACATCTGTAGCTAATGTCTAACTCAGAGAAATTTTGTATATCCACGTTTAATTCCACATTTCGGCTGGAAAATTAGTGTAATACACATTTGACGTAGTGTAATACACAATGACGGGAAATTGAGGCTCTCTGCTTTGTTTCCAAGAAGTAAATAATGAAGACTACAGTAATTTATGGCAGGAGAGAAGTGGTATCCAAACTGAACACCCTGGAGTTAGACTGATCGCCAGTTCCTGAAAATATAACATTTAAGTTAAGTTTAATACACTCTTAATGGTGACCGAAATGAGATACTTTTAAAAGTAGTAGCACTTAATACAATATATAATGCAATACACTTAATACAGTATAATTTCTCTATGGTCGTGCTTCTGCAGATACTGTCTAACTCAGAGAAATTTCGTATATCCACGTTCAAGTTCACATTCCGGCTGGAAAATTAGTGTAATACATTACAATTGACGTACGAATTGAAATACGCGTCGAGGCGGAAACGAAGGATTGGGGCTCTTTACTCTCTTCCCAAGAAGTAAATTATGTAAATTACAGTAATTTATGGCAGGATAAAACTGGTAGCCAAACTGAACGTCCTGAAGGTAGCTCTATCTCCAGTTCCTGAAAATATAACATTTAAGTTATGTTTAATACACTCTTAATGGTGACCGAAATGAGATACTTTTAAAAGTAGTAGCACTTAATACAATATATAATGCAATACACTTAATACAGTATAATTTCTCTATAGTCGTACTTCTGTAGATACTGTCTAATTCAGAGAAATTTCGTATATCCACGTTCAAGTTCACATTCCGGCTGGAAAATTAGTGTAATACATTACAATTGACGTACGAATTGAAATACGCGTCGTGGCGGAAACGAAGGATTGGGGCTCTTTACTCTATTCCCAAGAAGTATATTATGTAAATTAAAGTAATTTATGGTAGAACAGAAGTGGTAGCCAAACGTAACACACTGAATGTAGTCCAGTCGCCAGTTCCTGAAAATGTAACATTTAAGTTAGGTTAAGTCTAATACACTCTAAATGGTGACCGAGTTGAGATAGTTTTTTTAAGCAGTAGCACTTAATACAATGATCATTTGACAATCAAGCTGCAGTATCGTGAACCGTTTAACTGTCACATGGCGTTGTCCCTGCGCAAGCACCTGTGAGAGTGGAACACGCTGCTCCCAACAACACAACATATATGTCTGCAAGTGAGACTCGAACCCACAACCCGGCAGCCGAGAAACACTAAAAAACGCTTGTCTTGACCGCTCAGCCACTATATTGTGCATAAGTTTATCCCTCCTTGTTTGGTGTTTCTGTAAAAGAATGCAATAAAATTAAAGATAGTTCCTGACAAGGCAGAATATGTGTAACTGGTAACTTGGTGCAAATCCTTGAGTACAGATTCGATTCACTGTTCCGTTCTTTTTTATTTTGACTTGAAGTTAAGCTTTCTATTGTAAACTTAGTAACCGAGTTAAAATGTAGTCTTGTGGTGGACGAAATATGTCAATACTAATTGTAATATAGGACATGAGTCCAGTTTCCCCCGACTGGTATTCTGTGGTGAACTTGAATCTAAAACAATATCTTGATATTGCAAAAGAAAACAAGTTATCAGCCTCTCTGTGCCTTCTGTAGCGGAAAATGCAAGGTTCGGATAGCCACGAAATTCAGTACTGTGTTAGCTGAGCACCAGGTACAACAGACCTCGTCGACTTTGTTTTTCTTTAAATCGATTTAATTTATTAATTTATTTTATATTGAAGCTCGATTCTTGAAACAACTTTGTTGGGCAGAATAATAACTCAAAATTAAAACTGCACTATGATTAAATTCTGCAGGTTCCTTTGCTTCAACGGACGGAAATTGAAGTCGCCCGTTGATTTTAAAAGGAAGCATCGATAACACCGATCAATATATGTGATATCACCACAAATGTTTATTTTCTATATACACACACATACATACAGACATGCATGCATACCTAGATATATATATATATATATATATATACATATATATATATACATATATATATACATATATATATGCATATATATCTGTATATATATACATATATATATATATATATATTCAGAAACATAAATATTTTGTGTCGGCTTCGTCAAAATACTTGGACTTGATAACGCATTTTACGAAGTGAAGATTTCCATTTTTTTAGGCTTAGCCCTTTTTCCACGTGTATAGCGATATAGCTTGATTTTTTAAGTTTTTCTTTATTCGTTTCCATACCTTTGAATTTTGTTGATTTTCTGTAACTTGACAACTCGTGTTTTGTATTTTTTTCCTTTTGATTGATGATTTGCTGTTTTATATTTTATTCTAAGGGTGTTTTAGAAAGTTAGGTTTATCGTGTTGCAGCTTCTTACTTTTCGTTCATTTGATTTTCAAACCACTATTATTATTATTATATATATATATATATATATATATATATATATATATATATATATTTTTTAAAACTTTTAGACTAATGCTTGGAATAATATTACTAATAAGGCAATGTATACCAGTTAAACAATAAAAGAGCATGCGCAAAGCAGCAATTACCATTTTATGCACTATATAAAATACAATGAAAGAATGAACAGTACCAAAAAGTGGTTGTGGGGGGGGGGGGGGGGTTGTGACCCCCACTCCCAGTTAAAAACATGCTTTGAGTGCCGCAGCAAACACTCCCGGAAAACCGGCACCGTTCATAGAAAGTCTTTGCGACTAAAGGAATTGTTGAAAATATAGACACTGAAATTAAACAAAATCTGATCAGAAGTAGAAGATTGAACACAAAGACAGAAGATCGATATTTGTGTTTGAAAAGATATTTTGGGGAAGCCAGTGAGGTTGGTTATCCCAGGGGATTCCTTTATGGTATCGCATTGGATTTTTACAATATCGATATACAAGAGTGCAAAATAAGAATAACGGATTTTTAGTTGAATCTGTGGCAACGGTATACAGTATATAATCGGAGATTCCCCAGTTCTCGGAGTTATTCTGGTGATGCAGGGAATGGGATAGAGCGTTTGTGTGTTGAGTTGGATGAATTTAGTGGTGGTATTGGTGGTGTTGGCGAGAGGTGGATTCGATTGGTTTCACACAAGGTAGTTCAGTGTCTATATTTTCGGCAATTCCTTTAATCGCAAAGACTTTCTATGAGTGCCGGTTCTCCGGGAGTGTTTGCCGCGGCACTCAAAGCATGCTTTTAACCGGGGAGTGGGGGGTCACAACCCCCCACAACCACTTTTTGATACTGTTCATTATTTCATTGTATTTTATATATTTATATATATATATATATATATATATATATATATATATGTATATATATATATATGTGTATATATGTATGTGTATATATATGTATATACATATATATGTATATATATATACATATATATTTGATATATATTCTCTTTTAGTAGGATTAATTTAAAAAATGAATACAGTGCTCAGCTAAACAAATATTTCGTTAATCTAATTCTTTGCCATTACAAAATAACCGCAAATCTTAACGAAAATCACCGAGACAATAACTATCACTGATAAAATATCTGTTTGCAAAAGATGTACTGCTGGGAGTTCAACAAAGCAAATTAGAAAATAAATACCTTTTGCAAATGGGGGATTACTCTACTAATGCCACCATAAAATACAATAAAAGGGAACGTGTTTTATAAAGGATTAAGAGTCGAAATGAAGATGTGTGTACAATAAATTTTATATTTATTGAAAGGACATATGTAAGAAAATTGTTTTATATTTTCCCCGTTTATTGTCATCTTACAATTGTAAACTTTACTCGATCTTTGAATTCTTGAATTTCTGTTCCTGTGTTCTGTCAGTGTTTTGAAACTCTAGCTTTACCCAGGTTCTCATTTTGAAGCCAAGACTCATTACCTTAAATGACTACATTTTATGCATCTCGCTCAGTTCTCCTTCAGTTTACTTTTAACACTTAACAACATAGTTGAAAAGTGTTTATGGTTTTGTCCCTTCTGTCTGTCTGTCCGTTCGCACTATAACTGCCGTAAAAATGACTTTATCAAAATCAAATTTTAGTATTTTGTTGAGATGGTTTATGCGACATAAGGAAATGTAAATGAATAATATCGCCCAATTAGTTTTGGATTGAACCCGAGTTGAAAAATGAAATACATTGAATCCTCTGGGACCTAATTTTTCAAACACTTTTAGCAAAATTCAAATTCACAAATTGCTTTAAAAATTTTAGGAACTATTCAAATTATCGCATAAAATATATAAAAAAAATTCAGCAAAACATGTTCTGTAGTTTTTTAAATAAAATTTAAAAATATAATTACTCCCAAATAATATGATGGGATCTGGTGACCCGCGTCAAAATAAAATATGGCATCCATCTTTTTTCCCAGTGTCAAAATCGTGATTTAAAAAATTCTTTACATTTATATTTAATGTTGCATCCATTCTAAAATCGCTTTATCTTTGCGTATTTTCCGTGCATATATATTCTGTCCCGATGCAATTACAATATTTTGAGTTTAAATGATCATCAGACTTAGATTATTTCTACGACGAAGCCTAATTTTAATGGATACAGAATGTAAACATGTGATTTGGAGATGAGTTGCCTAAGAATTGCGGAATTTCTTCACTCAAAATTATTTAACTCTAGAGTATGGAATAAAAATGTATGAATGAAATATCCACTACTTTTACATATGAGACAGACGATTTATATTTCGATGACGTCATTGGAATAGATTTCATTTTTTGGACGAGCTTTTAAGTTTTCAAATATAATAAATTATTGCAGTACTGTGATAATTTGAAATACGTCAGAGTTGTGAGATGTTTAAAAATTAGCGCTGAGAGATGTTTTAATAGTTGAAATATTTAATCGCATTTTAGAGATGCTTAAAAATTACATTTGAGTTAGAAAGTGTTTCATAATTAATGCTTTAATTTATGCTGTTTCATAATTAATGCTTTTCATAATTAATGCTTAGATGTTTTAATAGTTGAAATATTTCATCGCATTTAAGAGATGAATAATTAAAAAAAAATATTAATAATTTAAAAAAAATTAATAATCTTCCAAAATTAATAATTCGGAATGGCACTTTAATTCTTAAATAAGTATTTCCATTGATACATTTAAAATAATACTTATGGAATATGACAGATTATACGGTATGGTTCTTCTATATAAATTCAGTGAGAGGAATTAGTTTCGAAATCAAAATTAGTTATATATACAGCTGCTCACTGTTACACCTATAGGGAGATTTTGGCAGTTGTATTTAATTTTTAGACGATTATGCATTGCTTGCATGACTTGGTAAAGGGGGATCATAATTTTCCTGAAACAAATGCAGTTGCACCAACTTCATGAATTTGCTTCTACCACGAAAATACAAGAAACTGTATATTTAGCTACAATATGAAACATATTATGATTTTGAAAACAAAAATTATAAAGAAGTGTCAACTAAAATTATTTTAGGGCTCATTATTCATATTAGGGCTCATTATTTATATTAGGGCTCATTATTTATATTAGGGCTCATAATTATTTAACGCTTCTTCCGGTTTATCCAGTCCTCCCGGAGCTCTCTGGTTACATAGAAGAGTGAATATTTGCTCACTTATAGTATCCACTACGGGACAGACCCTAAGGAGCCGGATTTTCTATTCTCCACATGGGGAAAGGAACTTGTTTTGTGGCGTCTTTATCGACCCTCCATAATCACCACTGTGAATCTTTGCACACTAATAGTATCAATCACGTGACAGAATGTAACAGAACTGGATATTAGATTTCTCCTCCAGAATTATACATAATAAAACATATTTTTAAAAATTGAAATGTTTTTATATACAAGTGATGGTTTCTGCCATTGACATATTAAACACTTATTCCATAAAAAAGTGCATACTTATTGTAATGCCAGAAATGTAAAGTAATAAATATTTGGAAGGATTAAAAAATAATGGAACCAGGAATGCGTGCGGATTATCCCCACGCTAAGCAGATGGGCGATAATATACAGGTGGCCCCATATCTTACATACCACGCCCATGTTTACATACCACGCTAAGCCGTTTGGCGGCAACCGAGACGGCGACGCCATGTCTACGGATTAGCCCTCAGCTCTGCATTTCAGCACGTGGACCGCGGACCGAAAAAGGGATATAAGTGAGAGTTGCTCGAAGTGGGAGTCAGAATTGGTCAAGGCAGGCTGTTGGAGTTAGACTAGTCAAGAAGAAGCGGCGGTAGCAGAGTTAAGAGTTGTGTGTGCGTCTCTGATATAGGAATTCGAAGGAGAGCTCATGTTCATCTGGTATTGCAAGTGTAAAGTGTGACAAAGCATCGGTGTTACCCAAGTTATATGAACGAAGATCAGGTACCGTACAATTAAACTATATGAGGATAACCTCTTTGTCTAAATTTGTGTTTTTAAGGAAAAGCTAATTAATGCATCCCACCACGTGCTCCAACCAAATATCAATTCATCTGGCATTACACCCCCCGAACTACCATTGAGATGTATTCCACTATTGTGATATTTATTTAATTTGTAAAACTAAAGAGTGTAAATTGAGTATGTGATAAATAAATGTTTGTTCCTTTACTATTAACCTTAATTTTTAGTTTGTTAACTTAGTATCCCGTTAAGAACAGAAATAGGTGGGTTTTGCGGCCACCAACGCAATGTACACAGCAGTAAGTTTTAGAACAGATTACATGTATAATTAATATACTAATAAATAATTAATTTAATGTAAAATGCATTTTTGAATATATTAATTTTAATCAACAAAATTAATAATCGGCACATTTGGTGCTCGTGACTTTAGCAGTAACGGGAATAAAATAAGGATTTATGAAATTAATAAAAATAAAAGGAATAATAATAATAAAAAATAAATATTGATAAGGTTGGACAACTGGTGGCGACATAGATGATTGTGAAAATATTGTGCACAATTCTCATTTCTCCTTATGTTATATGTATGATTATGTAAAGTTTTATCAATGAAATGGAAAAAATGGTTCTTCTAAATGAGATCGAAGGTATAATTAGAAAAATGGGATATAGGAATGGGACCAGTTAAAAAAGTGGTGAAAAGTTCAATTATAACAAGGAGTTCAAGTTTGAAAGAAGATTCAAAAATATCAAATAAAAATTATACTAAATTGGATAGAAATAATAAAAATATGGATATTCCAGTAATGCAGATCCTGCCATTATTTTGTGGGAGTAAGGAGGAAGATATAAATTTCTTTATAAAACAATTTGATGAATTAGCGGAGTTAGCAAGTTGGAAGGAAGAGCATAAAGTGGCTATCATTAAAACCAGAAGAAAAAAGATCCGCAGCGGTTTGAAGATGCCATAAAAGATGCCGAACTGTTTGAAATAATCCTTAATGATAGGACTCCAGAAGAATCACATAACGAACTGAAAGAAATGTTACTTACAACACAGGTTCAAGATTTGACTTTAGAAATTAATAAATTAAAATTGCAAAATATACCAAATCAATCCATGGAACGGGCTGTTTTTTGCATAGGGTGCGGAAAAAATGGACATTATTTCTCAGATTGCTGGTACAATGAGTGTAATACTGCATTTGCAAGGAATCCCAAACGAAGGAAGTATCAGCAATATGGGTTGGAGCAAACAAATTATATCAGAGGAAACAGAAACGAAAATCTCAGAAATTTTGAACGAGGAGGATATGATAGAAATAATAGGGAATATCAAGGAAATAATAATGATCAAAGAAATTATTGCGATCAATTAGAAACCAACGTAGAAAATAGAGAGAGGCAAAGTATAAGAGGAAATTTTAGGGGGCGCAACGGAAGAAATATAAGATCAAACACATATGAGAGAAACAATAATAATAGTAATTTAAACTAAGAGCTGGAATTTGGGACCAAGGAACGAATCGTACAAATTCCAGAGAAATAAATAAATTCGGTTCACAAACATATAGAAATAACAAAAATGGAGATGACTGGCAAAACTATACAAATTTGAAGAGAGGACAATATTATGAAAATAATGATAAAGCAAAATATGATACCAAAAGTATCCTTTCAAGCGAATGTGAAAACGTATCTAGCCCACAATTACCGATGGTAGAAATAGATTGCAAAGGAATAAAAATAATAAGTGTAATTGATAGTGGGGCTCAAGTTAGTATTATAGATTTGGAAACATTTCAAAAACTAAAACAGAATAGAAATGTAAAAATAAAATACATAACCAGAAGAGTAATACTTCAGACGTTTACTAAAGAAAATATAGAATTTTTAAATTGCATTCAATTTTCATTTAGAATTGGGGAAAAGGCATGCAAAAATTATTTTTTCGTGACAAAACAGAACTTTCAGGGGCAATATAAAATGCTTTTAGGCTACGACTTTTTATCCTCACATAAAGCAATTTTAAATACAAAAGATAACGAAGTACAATTTGGGAATACTGCGATTAAATTGTATAAAAGTGAAAATACAAACCCAATACAGAATTCAAAACAAAAACCACAAAGCCAGGGAATTCGCGATGAAAATAGATATAATAGTAATTATGAAAATTATAATACTGATGACGACGAATATGAGGAAATAAATAGTTGTTATAATGAATCCAATAATGAGAATGAAGATAGAATAAGCGATGATAATGATGACGACGAATATGAGGAAATAAATAATTGTTGTAATGAATTCAATAATGAGAATGAAGGTAGAATAAGCGAGGATAATGAAAGCGATAACGATAGAAAAGACTCTAATATGCAAAATTGTAGCACTCGCGATAATGTAAATGATGGAAAATGGTTACCAAGTTCTAATGAAAGTAATAAGAATAAGAATGTTAAAAAGAAAGAGGAAAAGCAGATTTTCGCAAAATTGAAAAGAAAAATAACATTAAAGCCAGGGGAGTCAGAAATAGTCCAATTGATTTTGTCACAGGAATTAAATGAGGGACAGGATGTTTTATTTTCTCCAATAAAAATGGCAAGAACATTAATCACGGATGAAGCGATCCAAAGTATAGAAAATAAAAATAAGATTAGAATGTTGTTATACAATGAAAAAAATTGCCAAATTACACTTAATAAAAATATGAACGTGGGTATAATAACAGAACAAATCGAAATTGTTGATACAAAAAATAAAAGCAGTAAACCCACGTTGGAAATTAATAATATTCAAAATTTAAATAAAACAGATTATCAACAAATTCGGGAATTAAGAAAGAAAGAAATATCTCCAGACGATTTTCAAGTACAGCACTTAAATAAGGAAGATAGAAATAAAGTTATTGCATTAATGATGACCAATACAGAGGTTTTTTCAAAGTCATATGCTACCCTAGGTAAAACATCAGCAATAGTACCGAAAATCGAACTCATGCACAATTATCCTATTCAGAGTCGACCATACCCAATTCCGAGAGCAGTACGAGAAATTGCGCAAAAAGAAATTAGGGAATTATTGGAAAATGACATTATTGAAAGTTCACAAAGCACGTACGCTAGTCCCATAATTCTTGTAAAGAAACCAAGTAAACCAAATGAAGAACCTAAATATAGACTTGCTATTGATTATAGGGCCATAAACGCGTATTTACCACTTTTGCCAATAAACTTACCAAAGGTGAAGGATATATTACAAAATATCGCTGGTAGTAAAATTTATACAGTTATGGATTTGAAGGCGGCGTTTTTTCAGATCGAACTAAGAAAACAAGATAGAAAGGCCTTAACGTTCACAACTTTTATGGGAAATTTTAATCCTAAAAGAATTCCGTTTGGTCTTAAAAACTCAGGAGCATATTTTCAACTTTTAATGAACAAAGTGTTAGGAGATCTATCAGAGTTAAAAATATACTTTTACTTAGATGACTTAGTCATATGCGCACAAAATAACGACGAAATGTTAGAGAAAATCAAAATTGTTTTCCAAAGATTGAAAGAAAATAATTTAACACTCGACCCGGCGAAGTTACAGATATGCAAATCGCAAATTGAATTTTTAGGATATAAAGTAAATGCGAATGGTATAAGCCCATCAATAAAAAACTGTGCAAAAGTGCAAAATTTCAAACAACCCCAAACGGTTAAACAAGTAAAAAGCTTTCTTGGGACAACAAACTATTTTAGAGGTCTGATAAAAAATTATGCACAAATTGCAGAACCGTTGGTAAATTTGACAAAAAAGAATGTTAGGTTCGAGTGGAATAATGAATGTAGAAAAGCTTTTGAAAAATTAAAAAATGCAATTTTTAAAGAACCAGTTGTAAGACAGCCTGATGAAGTAAACCCGTTTGTCTTAACTACGGATGGCTCAGGTAAGGGAATTAGTAGTATTTTGATGCAAAGGGTAAATGGAGTCGATCATGTTATCGAATTTTATTCAAGACCTGTGAACCCGGCAGAGAAGCGTTATCCTGCAATAAAGCTAGAATTGCTAGCTATACACGCATCCTTACAACACTTCAGAGAATATCTGTTCGGAAGGAGTTTCACCTTGCTGAGTGACGCAAAATCCCTTATGTACCACATAAAATTAGATAAAATGCCAAATATCATATCGAGGTGGCTAATTGACATAAGTCAGTATGATTTTAAATTCAAATATCAAAAAGGTGAAAATAACGCAAGTGATTATTGCTCGAGATATGTATTTGACAATGATAACCAAATCAAATATGTAAATACTTTAATTAAAAATGATGAGATAAATGTGGAGAAAATATTAGAGCAACAAATGGTAGATGAAAAATTAAGTAAAATTAGAGAGGAATTACAAAAAGGAAGAAACCGATATCACAATAACAAGGTATACTATATTGATAGCCAAAATAAACTGTTAATGGTAAAGAAGGAAAATAAAAGACAAACGTATAGGAAAATAAATGAGAATAAGATTGTAATACCGCACTCGCTAAAGGGAAAGATAATAGAGATAGCACATTTCCCTCATTTCGGAGTAAAAAAGACATACCAATTACTTTCAAGAAAATATTTTTGGATAGGGGCTTTCCAAGACGTGGAAAATTTTTGTAAGTCTTGTAATCAATGCTTATTAGTAAAACACAAAAATATACCACCAGCCAGACTTCAGGCTATGCCAGAAATATTAAAACCAGGAATATATTTACAACTGGATTGCGTAGGAAAACTACCGCGCAGTAATGGAGGAAATAATTTTGTAATTACAATTGTAGACATGTTTTCACGATACTTTGAGGCCTATGCAGTCAGAGACATTACTGCTAAAACAATAGTGAATAAGCTAACAAACTTCGTGACAACTTATGGAGTTCCAATTATTATTCAAAGCGATAATGCTCAAATTTTTAAAAGTAAAGAATACATAGATTTTACAAATGCATTAAATATTGAAAGGCGATACAGTTCGGTTTATTTCCCAAGTTCTTTAGGTCGTTGTGAAAGAATACACAGAGACATGAAACAATGTATAATGTGTTTGTCAAAGACTACGTTTGAATGGGATGAATCTTTAAAATGGTTTAAGTTTTATGTGAATAACACTATTAACAGTAATACAGGATTTGAGCCTTCATTCCTGTTCTATCTTAGAGATTTATCATTGCCATTTGAAAATATTAAACAAACAAACATACCAAGTAAGGAAGAAATAGATATAATGTATAGTGATGTAAATAATTATAAAAATTATGTGGCACAGCATTTAAAAAATATAGATAAAGTAGTGAAAGACGCATCGGAACAACAAAAGCTGGTAAATGACAAACAAATAAAGAAATATAAAATAGTGAGAAAAAACGATATATTTATAGGAGCGACAGTGTACCTAAAAAAGTTCCTAAAACCAAGGGTATTAGAGGATCGATATGATGGACCATTTAGAATTACGAAATTAGTCCGAAATAATAATGTTATAATATGTCTTAAAAGTGATGAAAATAAAACTTATAAAGTGCACATAAATAAACTATACATGGCAGCGGAGCGAAAACAATATTTGAAAGATAGTGACGAAAGCGAATCAAACCACACACACACACAGGACAAAGAAAAAAATCAAAATGAGAAAGTGATTAGAAATAATGATCAAAGTCAAATTAAGGAAGGGAAGGTTACTAAAGAAAAGCAATTAAACTGTGAAAATAATAGAAATGATGATGAGGTTTGTTATAATGCCAGAGGGTATAATTTTCGCCCTCGAATTGTTGTAAATAGTAATTTCATAAAACAAAGAATATGAAAAATATGTAAAAAGTTTGTAATTAATGTCATAAATAGAAAGTGATAATTGAGTGTATATGTATATGTTTTAAATTGTGGATATAAGTATATTTCAAAAAGTATGTTATGTATTTCTGACATTACATATATGGCAAGTTCAAAAAAAAAAAAAAAAAAAAAAAAAAAAAAAAAAAAAAAAAAAGGTGAAATAACAAAGTAATTTATAAATAATATGGTGGTATGGAATTCAACCATAACCAAGAATCGGAAGTTGATAGTTGCACTACTACAATATGTTACAAAATGAAATGATAACAAGAAAATGTATAATAATAATAAAGTAATGAATGCTGTTATGTAATGATATGTCGTATGTAAATAATTATGTAAAAGGAGAAATGAAAATTATGCATTGCAAATAATATATATCAAAATTTACAATTTAATAATAATGTGAATGTTGGTAATCCTCATGTAATTTATGGTACATTATGTCAATTATGAATAATGGACTAACTTGACAGGGAACTATCCAGAAACTACAAAGAACTATCAAAGCTATGAGTTGTACGAGGCTAAAAAGTGGAACTCAGCCTTTCTCACGATGGATGAACATATGTGTTTGCGAGGAACCATTGTGAACTTAATTTCTTACCACTGGGGTGAAACTGTGGGAGAGTAACTTTTGGACTTTTTTTTCGCGGGGGGGTGAGAATGTAATGCCAGAAATGTAAAGTAATAAATATTTGGAAGGATTAAAAAATAATGGAACCAGGAATGCGTGCGGATTATCCCCACGCTAAGCAGATGGGCGATAATATACAGGTGGCCCCATATCTTACATACCACGCCCATGTTTACATACCACGCTAAGCCGTTTGGCGGCAACCGAGACGGCGACGCCATGTCTACGGATTAGCCCTCAGCTCTGCATTTCAGCACGTGGACCGCGGACCGAAAAAGGGATATAAGTGAGAGTTGCTCGAAGTGGGAGTCAGAATTGGTCAAGGCAGGCTGTTGGAGTTAGACTAGTCAAGAAGAAGCGGCGGTAGCAGAGTTAAGAGTTGTGTGTGCGTCTCTGATATAGGAATTCGAAGGAGAGCTCATGTTCATCTGGTATTGCAAGTGTAAAGTGTGACAAAGCATCGGTGTTACCCAAGTTATATGAACGAAGATCAGGTACCGTACAATTAAACTATATGAGGATAACCTCTTTGTCTAAATTTGTGTTTTTAAGGAAAAGCTAATTAATGCATCCCACCACGTGCTCCAACCAAATATCAATTCATCTGGCATTACACCCCCCGAACTACCATTGAGATGTATTCCACTATTGTGATATTTATTTAATTTGTAAAACTAAAGAGTGTAAATTGAGTATGTGATAAATAAATGTTTGTTCCTTTACTATTAACCTTAATTTTTAGTTTGTTAACTTAGTATCCCGTTAAGAACAGAAATAGGTGGGTTTTGCGGCCACCAACGCAATGTACACAGCAGTAAGTTTTAGAACAGATTACATGTATAATTAATATACTAATAAATAATTAATTTAATGTAAAATGCATTTTTGAATATATTAATTTTAATCAACAAAATTAATAATCGGCACATTTATCACAGATTGTAAACTCACTGTGATGCATTGCATCGAAATCAGGATAAAACCATCTAATTAAAGATGACGGCACGAGAGTTAAAATATCTGTCAATCAATAGCTTCCGCCTTCGCATTTTTAGAGGAGGTTTACACGAGAAAGAAAAACATACAGGATAGAGACGATTTTGTCAGCTGTAAGTAAGAGAAAAGGTGAAGCGGGTACTTACACTAACAGACATGCTCATCTCAGTTTTAGATTTTTGTCCGGGAAACTATTGCGTCTTGAATAAAAATATACACTGTAAAAATACTCTTTGATGTTTCTGTGGTGATAAGAACATTAACTCTCATAATTAGGAAAACCCAGGAATAACGTTGTCGTGAATCGTAACATTTGGAACATTCCTATCGTGGTCTCAAAACCCACAAGTACCGCCTTGCACGAGTCCCTTAATATAATGAGCAAATCAAACCACTGCATATTAGTATCCACATTTTTAACTTTTAAAATAAATTATCATTTATTCACACCTCTATTATTGTGACAATTAAAACTGCATCAAACGCTTGAGGAGGAGAAAAGCACCGTGTTAGACAAGGTAGGTCTTTTGAGTCTTGTTCCAAAGATCAAAAATTGAGCTAATATACATGAAGACTGGCAAATACTTCTGTATTTCGCGTCTGTAGCTCAGCATGACTGGAATCTTTACCGATTCTTTTGCTGCCATTTGGAGTCAGACTTCGTCTTTCTCCATAAGATTTTTACTACCCAAAATGAATAACGCTACACTGCTTGAAAACACGAGTCTGTCTCTTAACAACACTGCTCGAATCATCACGACCTCTCTCTCTCTTTCACACTTTTGAATCACCATTGTCATATATTCGTTGATTTTTTTTTCCTTGTGGCCACATCATTTGGCTTGGAGTGCAGGTACGCCCTCCTTGCTCTCATTGGTTGCTCCTCAGTGCGATGCCGCATCATCGCATTATTGACTCTTTCAGTTTCCAATGAGTTTGGTTTAAATCCTGGCCCTAGGATATTTTACCCCAACCAGACCTGTAATTTGTATGATGTGTATTTATCGCGGTCATGACTTTCCGGGCTGAGACTGTTATAAAACGGTGACTAAAAGTCTGTGCTTTAGTTCGTCGTAAACATCAAAAACTGGTGCGTCCTTGTCTTACGGTTTCTTTACAGAAAAGTTTTTTTACAGTATGTTATTTTCAGTTAAATGACACACAGTTTTCTAAGTTAGCATAACTTCTTAAAAACATGTGCTAGATTTATAGACATACATTCAAATCATAATGAACTTTTCGTAAGCCACACGTACTTCCTATCGGATATTTGTGTACTCTGTGTACTCACTAATCTGCAGAATCAAAAGTGTAGTAGTCTGCAGAATCAAAAGTGTATAGATCAAAGATCAGTTAAAAGTATGCATATACGTGTATGCATATATGTCCTTAGTGGTTTTTTCACATTTTAAACAGTATCTCCCAGTCAAATTGAATATATTGTGTTTGAAAAGGACAGTACGGGGTGAAAAATTTCCAATCCTGTCTAATACGCGAGCTGATAAAATGTACCAATAAAATGCAAATAAAATAAATTATATTCATTATTCAAAAAGAAAACCACATGCTTCCTAGAAGGCAGCTAAATTACTTCTTTCTACAGAATTGTTGAGTACATATATTAGCAATGCATTTAAAATGAGCTATTTTACTCTCTTGTATAATCAGTATCCTCCGGTAAAAATTAATATATTGTATTTGAAAAGGACAGTACAGAACAAAAAGAATATTATGGTGTCTAATACGACAGCTGATAAAAAGTACGAATAAAATGCCAATAAAATAAATTATATTCATTATTCAATACGGAAACCATATGGTTCTTGGAAGACAGCTAAATGTCTTCCTTGAACATTAGTAGTGAGTACATATACATTTGCAATGCATTTAAAATCTGTTATTTTCGTTTCTTTTATAACAGCATTTAAATTATCAGTGGATATATTCGGGAAAAATCGAAATACCAATTTGGTCATTTATTGTGGAAAAATAGTATTGAACATGTAACCTCTCAATTTTGTTTATGATAAAGCTGTATTGCATCGTCTATGATAACTGTAATTCTATGATTAGTATCATGGAAATTTAAGGAATCACGAAAACTAAATTTAGCATTAAAGCGTGGTAGGACAAAAATACAATGCTACAGTGTTTAGTTGTATACAGAATACACGAAAATCAATATTTTTCTCTATCTGGTAAATATTATCACATTCCTTATATACATAGAATAACATATAAGGAAAGTAGTGTGACGGACTCGAAAATTTAAATTCGATTTCCCGACGAGACAGCACATTTAAATCATATATGAACATAAACCAAAGGTTTTTGAGGTGATGTCTATGTGTAAGTGTGTGTGTGTGTGTGTGTGTGTGTGTGTGTGAGTGTGTGTATCAGTGAGTCTGTGGAGACGATATCCCACGAACGAATGGAGCGATTAGAACAAAATTTGGTACAAAAATCACAATCAGTTAATATTGGAAGTCTATTGTTTTTAAATGTAATCGAATGTCAAAATCCCTCTAAATTTTGAAGTTAAATTTTGAAAAAACCATCAAAAAATCAAAACCTTTAATAAAACTATGCAAATAATGATTGTTTACGAAATTTTTCATTGGAAATCGATTGAGATAAACTTTAGAACGCTAGCTGGAACCGTTCATGGGATATTGCACATTTTTCAAATAAATTTATCAAAAAACCACATAAAATAAAAAAAATATTAACTATTGGGAAATATGTTCAGTTTTCATATGTAATATCATGCGATAAATTTGGTGACATCATTGCTTTGGATCCAGCTAGTTCTATTCATAAAAAATATACTTTGAGTGATACTTTTGTATTTGGACGACAATACTCATTTAGCTGCGGCAAAAATAACTTATTTCTTCATCCATAACGTTTGGCGAGATTTTGGCGATAAATTTGCCTGAATGTCACCAATTTGGCAAATTTTTGAAATGTTTCCAAATTAACGAAAATGTCGCCAAATTAATAAAAAGGACTCTAAATCAATGAAAATGACGATTAATTGACGAAAATTCAGTATCAAGGAAAGAATATCAGAATCTATTGTAAGAATAACCTATTTATCGACCAACCGTCACCAACATTTGGCAAAATGTTGGTGACGAATTTGTCGGAATATCTCCTGCTGACTTTTTAATTGTTGCTATATTGACGCAAATGTCACCCAATTAATAAAAATTCGCCTAATTGATGAAACCGACGCTAAATCAATGAAATGACGACTAATTGACGAAAGTTTAATATCTTGGGAAGGACATAAGATTAAACTATAAGAATAATCCATTTCTCCGTCCGTACATCTGTAACTCTCGGCGAGAAATTTAGAGGGACGTCGTGAACTTGGCGACTACTTTAAATGTTGCCAAAGTGGCAAAATATTACCAAATTGATAAAAATGACGCCGAATGGAAAGTAATATTACGCAAATTCTGATTTTCGTCACATGACAGGCATATATTTTAGTATATAAGAAATGTTCTTCTCTCCGTTTGTCTGTAATACTTGGTGATGCATTTGGTGAACTGGGCGATATTTCGCCCCTGATTGACGAAAATATCCTCAAAATTGCAAAAATTACGCTAAATTAATGAAAATGACGCCTATTTGATGTATTCACTATTAAATTATTTTATTATGGGGAATATATTGTTTATTGAGGATGCTATCAATATTGATAATTGTTTATTTAGAGTTGCGCGAAATATAAGTTAATTTGTTACTTTGAAATAGTTCTACATATCGCAATCCGGAAAATGCCAAATGTACAATTCAACGTTAAGAACACAGGACCGTGGATTACATTAGTCGATATAAGAAGTGTACATTCATTGCATTATATAACTAAAGTCATGTGCTGCCAATATCAGATTTTTTTAAATATGCAACATCAGTTTAATTTTCCAGTGTAAACGACATCTTTCAAAAAACAAGTCTTAACATTTATAAAACCGGTCTAAAGGTACTCTTTGCTACTCAGAGTGAAGGATTCAATAAATACCATACTTTAGAATGTAATTCATTTTATATAATATATAATTTTAAATACAAATTAAGCAACGTTTTTTTCTAAACAATATGTTTAATTTACTGATCTTGAAATTGTTTCTGAAAAAATTTACTATATCAACTTAAAACAACTTAAAACAACAAATATACAAACTTAAAACAACTGAAATTGTACACCTTTCCTTATGTATTTATAGGCCTGTTAAACATGTATATATGTCTCTGAAAATTTCATCGTCGAAGGTTATTTCATACAGAATTCATAAATGCAAAACACCACCGCTTAGACCACACGACATTTTATATTATGTGCCGAAAACTTTATGTCTCTAGTTTAGCCATGCATAATGTAGAGCATTATATCTCTCGAATTTCTTTCACGGAGTCATAAATAGAGTGTATCTAATTTACGTAAATGCCGACTGTGCACGGTTACAAAAGTGAAACACCATATTTGTTTCAGTCTGTATTAAACTCTTTTAGTAATGTGATGGGATTTGGGGATTTAGAATAAATATTATATTACCCAATAAAATCAGCTTTTTCCCCCAGATCTGTTTTTGCTACTATTAATTTTATAAGTGCAGCTTGTGAGATGAGTATATGAGAGATTTTTAAATATTTGAACTAAAAAACTTGATGTAATTTTGACTTTTCTTACATAATATTACTTTCCTTGCAATATATGGTAATGTGTACGGAAAATATCGTCGTCATGTCGATATCGCAGCTCGAGTTTTTGACTTATTTACACGTTTCAGGACCTCTACAACGCGAAAAAACAGTTTTTAGCTTGACGTCTGTGTGTGCATGTGTGAGTGTGCCTGTCTATGCAATGGATGTATCTATTATAACTCAGAATCCGATGGATCAAATCTTATAAACTTCTATAGGTAAGTTACTTATGGGTTACTCATTAAATATTGGTACAATTCGAGATAAATTAACCTGACTTTTTTTGCAAAATGGTCAGCAACTCAACTTCTTCTAACTCAAAATCGTAGAAAATAAATAAGGTTGCACCGATTATAATACTAAGGTTGCACCGTTTATAAACATGGCAAAATAAAATATAAATACTCGCTTAGAAAGCATCTATTTATATTGCATCTATTTTGCCATGTTTTCATCTGTAGTTTGATTTATCTTGATCCCCTTTGGGCCTAATAGTATGCAATGTTCGCTATTTCCTTTTGTAACGAAGGTTGGTAACCACTGACTCTTCTGGCTTTATTATGTTTCTTTCTGAATTCCAACGCTTATACTATAAGGCGTATTACATCGTCCATATAGTTTAGGTTTAGGAGCTTTTTTAGGGTATAGCTAGATCATAAGCAATTCTTTTAATAACAAATATTAGAGCTTTTTCTAACTCAAAATCGTAGAAAATAAATAAGGTTGCACCGATTATAATACTAAGGTTGCACCGATTATAAACATGGCAAAATAAAATATAAATACTCGTTTAGAAAGCATCTATTTATATTTCATTTTGCCATGTTTTCATCTGTAGTTTGAATTATCTCGATCCCCGTTGGGCCTAATAATATGCAATGTTCGCTAATTCCTTTTGTAACGAAGGTTGGTAACCACTAAGTCTTCTGGCTTTATTATGTTTCTTTCTGAATTCCAACGCTTATACTATAAGACGTATTACATCGTCCATATAGTTTAGATTTAGGAGATTTTTTAGGGTATAGCTAGATCATAAGCAATTCTTTTAATAACAAATATTAGAGCTTCTTCTAACTCAAAATCGTAGAAAATAAATAAGGCTGCACCGATTATAATACTATACAGGGTGTCCCAAAAATATTGAAACACGCTTTAATTCTTTACTTGTTGGATATAAGTGGGCGCGCCGGTACGGAAAAGTGGCATACGTCAAATTTTTACTTTCCTTATTTACATAATGTATAAGGAAAGTATTGTGACGGAGTCGAAAATTCGAATTCGAGTTTTCAACGGGAGAGCACGTTTCAAGCATCCCTGATCACGAATCAAATATTTTTGAAGTGATGTCTATGTGTGTGTGTGTGTGTGTGTATGTGTGTGTGTATGTGTGTGTGCGTGTGTGTGTGTGTGAAAGTATATGTGTGTGTGTGTGTGTGTGTGTGTGTGTGTGTCAGTGAGACTGTGGAGACGATAACTGACGAACGAATGGACCGATTCAAACGAAATTTGGTACAAAAATCACAATCTGTAAACACTGGAAGCCTATTGTTTTTATACGCAATCGAATGTTCAGAACCCCCCTGAATTTTCTCGTGAAATTTTGAAAAAATCGTCAAAAATTTAAAATCGCTATTAAAGTTAGGCAAGTAGACATTACTTATGTAATTTTTCATTAGAAAACGATTGACATAAATTTTAGAACGCTAACATGAACCGTTCTCGAGATATTGCACATTTTTCAAAAAAATTATCAAAAAGTCATATAAAATAAAAAAAAATATTTCCTATTGAGAAACATGTTCACTTTTCATATGTAATACCATGCGATAAATTAGGTGACATCTTTCTCGTGGATCTAGCTTGTTCCATTCATGAAAAAAATTACTTTGAGTAATACTTTTGTATTTGAACGCCAATAGTCATTTATCTGCTGTAAGAATAACTTATTTCTTCGTCCATAACACTTGGCAAGATTTTGGTGACGAATTTGGCGGTATGTCACCAACTTGGCGACTTTTTGAAATGTTGCAAAATTAACAAAAATCTCGCCAAATGAATAAAAATGACGCTAAATCAATGAAAATGACGACTAATTGTCGAAAATTCAAAATCTTGGAAATAATATAAGTATCTACTATAAGAAAAACCTATTTGTTTTATTGTAAAAGTAGTAAATTCATTACATTATATAAGGAAAGTCATGTGCTGCCCACATAAGATTTTTTTCCTTTATCATAATTGCAAAAATGTTGAAAGTAAGGTAGGAAATATGACTACGTTAATGAAATAGTCATCCCATTAATTTTCAAAATATTACACTTTTTGATTTTTTAAATGATCCCCTTAGACAAATTTGGTCAATCAGAAAATGTTTATTTTTAATGCAACTAGATCATTAAAAAACCCGCATATCTGTATCTTTAAAATTGAGCGAGTTATATTTTATTGAAAATTGAACATTGTGAATGGGGACCATATATCAAATTAGAAATGTAAATTTGTGACATATCACAAAAAAGATAAAACTGGATGATAATACATAGGATACCCAACCGTGTAATGAGTAACACTATTTTATATGATCTCTGTCAGTGTAATGCTTTATTTAGATGCTCTTGTTATAACAATTTTTGACACATATTGACGTATTTTTGATCTAAAAAATTTCCATCGTCAATTTGCTTATGATCCCTATTTTCACTGATGAAACAGCGTTTCACACAGTACGGAAAAGTAGTATAAGTCAGATTTTCTCCTTTATCATAATTCAGTTGATTTTAAAGATACAATTATGCGGTTTTTTTAATGATCTTGTTGCATTAAGAATAAAAATTTTCTGATTGACTAAATTTGTCAAAGGGGATCGGATAAAAAATTAAAAAGTGTAACTTTTTGAAAATGAATGGGAGGATTATTTCAATAACGTAGTCTTATTTCCTACCTTACTTTCAACATTTTTGCAATTTACATTGCCCACTTATCTCCAACATGTAAAGAATTAAAGCGCGTTTCAATCTTTTTGGGACACCCTTTATAAACACTCTAGATTTATTAAAAAACATATGACTTATTAAACACTAGTAGTATACCAGTTCTTGGTACAAAATATATAATATAACGAGATTTAAAATTCTCAATTATTTTCAAATTTCTATAGCATTATAATTGACATTACTATTTAAAACATTCTATTAAAATATACAATTTAATTCTCTTAAAAAGAAGTATAAGAATATATGTTCTCGCTATATATATAATTATCTTCACAGACATATCTGAATAATAAAACATTCTTCTTCCGTTTGTAAGCAAATTTACAAAAACAATTGACATTGAATCAACATATGGCAAAATGAAAGCTCTATAGTTGAATCAACATGTGAAAAAATAAAAGCCCTAAAATAGTATTGGAAGATATTACCGCAACCATTTTTGTTCTATTTCAACAATTGACTAAACACCAGTATAAAACATATAACTTACAAAATTGAAAATATGAATTATATCATAAAGCCATAATTGATACAATCCAGTCAAATATGTAGTTCTGATGAAATTTATTTTTATATACTTCATTAATTATATCGGAAAACATTTAATAAAAATCATCTGGCGGATAAACTCATTGTGGTTAATCTCATTGCTTGGCAACAAGGTGCCAATTTTTTCCAAATAAATTTGAAATTCGGAAAAAAATCCTTTGCACAATGCTATCTCTCTATGTGAGGTCACTTTTTTATTAATATATCGACAACCCCCGATTCTAGAAACTAAAAACATGAACTGAATTTTAAGTGGGGCTTTTATACACTGTAGAACATTTTCTAGCCTGTTACTGAAAGTTTCAGGAGAATCAGATGTCCGTAATGGGAATATATATGCATATATGTTAGACAGTATATATACAGTGTATACAGTTTATTTAAACAGTGTATTTACACTGTTCATCTATTCTGGCCGATTCATATTTACATAAATACGAAGAGGGAACTCATGTTCTAAACGAAGTTGTATTTTTACGGTATATTGACGATAACTTATAGGTAAGTGAATGTGAGGAATTCGAATTGGATTTCAGTTTTTATCGAGGTTGTTTAAAATCAGAGTAGATGGAACAAACATAACGATGGTAGAAGTTTGAACTTTCTGGACTTGAATATTAATAAAAACACAGATGGTAAAATGTTTTAGCGATTGTTCGATAAATAAGTCTTATTTGGTTTCAACATTAATTATTTAACACTATGGAAATCTTCTTTACACAAATTTTTTTATAGAAATATCATCATCAACCAATTAAAACGCAGTAAAAGGTTGAACAGTGGAATTGGAGATCGATATGTTTGTGATAGGTACTTTTTAAGCAAAGCGGTAGAACAGGGATATCCTAAGGGTTCTTTACGTTGGATTGTCTGTAGTTTCTACACCATAAACCTGGCGGAAGCTTACTGCTGGTACTTGAACTCAAATGAGACACGACAGCGCGAATTTTCTGTTTAGTAACATGATGATTCACTACCGTGTTATGGGAGGTTCGAGAAGGTTAAACTTAAGATTTGCATTTGAATATAGTTTAGTTTTCTACACATTTACATGCTAATACTATTATGGTACAATTTGTGGATATAGGGTTGTTGTTGTTGTTGAGACCCAGACCGTCCGACCTACCAGAAAGGTGTAAGGTAACTGTATGGACGGCCGGGAAGTGCCACCCAATTTAGACCGAAACCCAGTGGGGGAGGCATCCACAGGGACCGTACCCTCCTTCCCCTACCACCAACCTCTCGGAAGTACTTACGGACCCACATGTTTAACGTGATCGTACTCCGCATGAACACGGCGGCATTTGTGGTAGCGTGCAAATCTAGCGCGCAAACCACGGGGATACCGCACCCGAGATGGCCAACAGCACGCGGTGTTCCGAGGTGGTCACCCACCAAGTACTAACCGCGCCCGATGCTGCTTGACTTCGGTGATCTAACGAGAACCGGTGTTTTCAGCACGGTACGGCCGTTGGCCCTGTGGATATAGGGTGTAGTGAATTGTTACATTTTACGTATTCTTTTGGAATCCTTCTGTGTTTTGCTTTGACTTCACGTATTCTTGGTATGTAATTGAGAGAATTTGCTATCCTCTCTTTACTTTATGTGGTATTTTTCCCCTTTTCCCACTGTTGATATTATTGTATTTACTTGTATGGAACGGTACCGGTCTCTGGGAGTGTTGTTGCGATACAAAGCTTGCTTAACCGAGGGAGTGGGGGCCATAGCCCTCCTCACGACCAATCTTTTGGTACCTTCCATTCTTTTTATGTTCCATTTTGGGTTATATACATATACCCACACAATATAAACCTATTATAATCATAATATACTTGTACATAAAACAGTAATCTCACTCATAAGCCCTACGCAGCTTAGTAAAGAAGATTAAGATATAGAAACCAAAATTGAACTCGAAAATCAAGTAACAAAAGATGGCGGGGGGATGGGATTGTGATCCCCGCTCTCCGGTTAAGCAAGCCTTATGTCGCGACTACACTCCCGGTAGCCGTTACTTAGCAAAAAGAATACATAAGTATCTAAATCAAAATTCAAGAGACTTGCAAAGATAAATAAAAATACAGACAGGGATTATAATGGTTATTAATAATTAAAATTGTTTGTATTGAGTATTTTATTATTATTAGCCATTATAATCCCTGTGTGTTTGGATATTTATCTTTGCAATTTTAATTTATATACGTATGTACTCTTTTTGACTATGTACCGGCTATATATATATATATATACTACATCACTCAATAAGTCTCCAGTCTAACTAAGAAAATCATATTTTTTTTAGAAATTCGACTTTATTCATCAACATACTCTCCTTCAAGAGTGATACATTCATTCCAACGCTCCTCTAACTTTTCGATACCTTTTTTGTAGAACGATTTGTCTTTGCTCTCAAAATAGGCCTCAGCTTCAGCAATCACTTCTTCATTTGAGACAAATTTATTTCCTTGGTGCATCTTTTTGTGGTCTTCAAAAAGCCAGTAGTCGCTGGGGGCCATATCTGAAGAGTACGGTGGGTGAGGGCGCAATTGGAAGCGTAATTCATATAATTTAACCAGAATATCATGAAATTTTGACACGTATCGTTTGAAGGTCGGTACTATCCAGAAATCATATGTGTTTGTCAACAGTGTTGCCATATATGTGTCAGACCGGAGACTTGTTGAGGGAAGACTGATATATATATATATATATATATATATATATATATATATGCAAAAATAACGCTTCAGCTGATAGTTAAGTGAATATTTCAGTAATTGAGTGCTGAAATTTTCATGAACTTCTGTAATTGTGGCTTTTCCCATCAGTTTATCAAAATTATCAACAAATGGGCTAAAAACAGTGAGCAAATGTTTCAGAATGTTTTACAGTGTACGGCTACCCATAAAGTTTCGTAAAATTCAATGCAGCCGTTCTCCTGTGATAATGAGACAAACACACACACACACATACAGACCAATTTTCAATTTTATGTATATAGATACTAATGAGATTCACGCGCATTGGGGCTTAAAAGTAATTTAAAAAACTTATTTATTAACGGGAAATCGTTCCAGAAATTGCCACTATAAATTCTAGGTTATTCTTTGAATATCGGCGATGAACGATAGAAACCGTGACAACAACTTTTAATAATCTATAAAACTGAATGTATGTATGTGTGTGTGTGTTTGTGTGTTTGTCACAGGAGAACGACCAAGAATAACCAACAAATAATACTAATATTAGAATTTTATCCATTGTTTAAAGAGGATTACAAATATTTACCAAGAACACCCCATAGAGAATATATGTGGTATTTCATCAATCCATAAAACAAAATCCTTATCAAACAAAAAGGGCTTACCACTAACTGTTGATCCGAGTTAAATCAGTGCAAAGGGAATAAAACAATGTTCTACAAAATAAATTACAATACAAATACTTACGGCAAAATGGGGTATAAGCCCTAAATAGTTGTTGAACATAAAAGTAAAGTAAGGATATTAGAGGTGTGGATTAAGTATAACAAAATAAAAGCATGATATAACATTTTCTGAATAGTCAACCTAATTGAGTTATAACTGTTAAATAAATTGTATCTTTATGCATAGTATTATAGTTATACAAGATTACTAGTGATTTGATTTATAGTTCGTGTTTAGATGTGGCCTAGGAAGCAAAGCATGATGAGGGATTATTACATACACATTTTTATTAACAAATACATTAACTACAGCACACCACAGAACATCAACTAAGGTACACATACACTCGATACATACATTATCGCAAGTGCTGCATACATTATTACAAGTAGGCGACAGAAACGACAATAAAGTGGTAGTTAATGCTAACAACTACAACAACTAGTAGCAACTAGTTCTTGAGCACCTCAATAACATTGTAATTTAAGATCCATGAATGCACGCGTTTAGTCTAACTTTAATAAAACAACCATACCCGAACGACTAAAATTGATTTTTGCGCCCCTAACGGATAATTTTAAAAAGTTATGATAACAAACTCGGCATTAAAGTGAAATAGACGAAAAAAAGGCAATACAAAATTGTAAAACATTGACTAATGAATAAGAATCGACCTGATATAGAATGCATTAATTAGATACAATACTGCTGTATTAGTCATAAATGTTAAAATAAATAACACTGAAGGAAATTAATATGCAGTCTGTTAAAGCGCGTCCCTTCAGCAACAATGCACATTTCAATTTGATAATAAATATCACCACGTATTTTAACAATCACTCCATATGTCGCCATGTTGCATCCTCTGGTAATACGTCTGTCTTTTTGACAGGTATATATTGCCTTCCTTGTGTAAGTTCGGTTCGTTCCTGATATCGATTTCTACTAATTATACAATGCTGTACAATTTTGTAATTAGTTTTTTTGTCTATCACACTTTGTTACCGAATTCGTTAGTCTAACTTTTAAAATTCACCGGAGGCGCTGCAAGGACTTTTACTTGTTCAAGCATGGTTACTTTATTTACTATAGATAGAAATAACGAGTATTAAACTCGTGGACCTTTCCTTACAAAGCTATTTGGTTGTTTAAAGACATTTTTAGGAATTTGGTATACACAAGGTGTGTCAAAATTTTGTACAAAATATGTTTTGATTTCATCAATATTTATTTGATCGATGTTCATATGAGATTTGTACGGCAAACTTGAACTTTAGAATTAAAGCGTGTTTTAGTAGCACAATGAAAAGGACTTCGATTTGCCACGCGAGGTTAACATCGATATAAACTCTTTACCAGCACTCCAGAGTGACACTGGAATGTTATCCATGTGCATTTTAGTGGCTTTAAAGACGTAGACACTCAAATTTGTGAATGGTGAGCCAATTGATCACATGTATAACGCACAATTAATCTCCTAAAAGATGTAGATGGTGAAATATAGTATTTTTGTAGCATGTGTAACGTTTCGAAAAACGTGATTGGCTGCTTCAACAATACAAGCAGGTAAAAAGTTAAGCACAAAATCAACTAATCCATGTGCATGAAAAAGTTTAAATGTTGCTGTTGTTGCTTATCCTCTTTAACAGATCTGACATAAGTCAGATCAACTCCAGTAGGCTGTTGACCGCCAGAAAATCAATAACTAAAAGGGGGTCAGATGTCAAGTCCTCCTTGGAAAGTCCGACGCAACTCAGTATGTGCTCCGGGGATGGTCACAGCATTTATTACAGGTGGGATGGATTTTTCCACCGCGTTCAAAAGAAAGACACTTAAGGTGGCCACTTTTAAGTCTAGCAAGTGCAGTCTGGGAGCCACGATCACATTTAATTTCCAGAAGAGCGCCAGGGGATGTTCCGGTGTACCATTGGTGCGCAGGTGGAGTACGCCAAATTAAATTTAATTTAGATCTTGCATTTGAGTACAGTTCTTGATAAGCAAGCGAAGAACCAGTGGCCGTTTCGTCCTCACTGACCTCTTTGGCCAATCTATCCGCAACCTCATTACCACTAATGTTTACATGTGATGGATTCCATTGGAGATGGACATTGTGGCTCTGAGAAATCTTCTTTAGCTTGAGCAGAATAGATATACTGGTTTCATCGCCTGCAGAGGACCAGCCACTAAGATGTTGAAGTGCACTGCGGCTGTCCGACAATATCCAATGTTCACCAAAATTATAATCAAGAGATATGATGGCGTCAAGCCTTACATTGATCGCAATTAACTCGCTCCTGAAGACAGAACAAGTGTCCGGGTTACGTTGTTTTAGTGAAGTCTCAAGATGAGGGGTTCTAATATAGATTCCGCTGCCAGTACGGTTTTCTGTACGACTACCATCAGTATAGACCTGCACTGCATCTTTAGGAATGCAACTAATAACTTCTAGGGCCAGCTGCCTTAGATAGTCGTCAAGATGCGCTTGCTTGTTTGCAGTGGAATTCAAATCAAAGTGGAAGAAAACTTTTGGCATCCCCTCTGAGGGATCAATACAAGATCTTAAAGATTGAGATTCAACCTCATGAGCGATCAGGTTTTGAGTTTCCGCCAAGTTAAACGGGCTGGATTTCTTTACTCTTTGATTGTTGTGCCAGGTGTGCAGATACAAGGAAGTACGATGTTGGGGGCCATAGCTGTAGATTTTATTAAAGTATTTTTCTAAGTTGGCTCTTCTTCTAATATGCAGTGGTTCTAAGTTTGCCTCGAACAGGGCTATATCAGAAGGGCAGCTATTTTTGAGTCCGAGAATGATTCGAGCGGCTTTCAGATGTACACGTTCCAATTTCTGGAGGTTGGTTTCAGACGCGCAAGATGGATTGGGTAGCCATATTCCAGAATAGGTCTTATAAGTGAAATATATGTGGTTCTAAGAGTGTTTACATCAGCTCCCCAATCCCTGCCAGCTAGATATTTAAGAATTTTAAGGCGCTTACGAGCCTTTGAAACTAGGTGGCTAATATGTTTGTTGCTGTTGAATTCAGGATCGGGAATGAATCCTAGATATTTGGGATGTTTTTCGTAGGTGAGAGGCTGGGCATCAAAATACAGCTTTGGTTTATAGTTATATAGGTGTTTATTAGTGGTAAAAAAGTCACTATGGATTTAACTGGTTTGAAAGTCAGTTTGTGTCCCGTTGCAAACACAGAGAGTGCAACCAAAGTGGAATTGAGGAGCGTTTCGATGTTAGTCACGTCTGTGCCTGACTTCCAAATTACAATATCGTCAGCGAAAATTGCAAAATCGACAAGTTCTGGTTTATTTTTCTCAATTCCTGCCAAAAATAGTGAGAATAGAGTAGGGCTTAAGACTGATCCTTGAGGAACGCCCTGTCCTAGTCTGAAAGGATCTGAAAATGTCTTGTTGAATTTAACTCTAATGGATCTTTGGCGTAGAAAGTCTGCTATCCAAACAAGGGCAGAACCCCTAATATTGAAAGAATCGTGTAATTTGAAGATAAGCTTGTTTTTCCACACAGTATCAAAGGCCTTAGATAAGTCTAATAAGGCTGCCACAGTATGTTGAGTTGGTTTAAAGTTTTGGGCGTCCCTGATCTTTTGACAAAAGTAAAGGACCTGATCTGTGGTACAATGTCCCTTTCTAAAACCATATTGTTCGGGTGGTTTAAGATGATTTATATCCAGAATGTAGTGAAGTCTAGTAAGGATCATTTTTTCCATTAGTTTACAAGTCATACTGGTGAGGGCAATAGGTCTATAGCTGTCAAGGGAGCTTGCTTCTTTGCCCGGTTTTCTGATGGGAATAACAGTGGCTCTTCTCCAGTCTACATAAAGGTTTAAATGGTGAGAGGAAGCATAATGAGTACAACAAAACCAGAAGATATCTGCGCAAAAGACAGACCAATAAAATCAGAATATGTGGATACAAAAGAAAAAAACAAATTAAAAAAGCGAATTTAAAGTATTGAGGTATAGAGAAATTAATTAAACAGTATTACACTATTTTTGCCTTTATGTTGTTATTTTTGTTCTCATATTTTTGTGTCATTATTCACCTACATCCTCTTCCTATAACCATGTAAATGATTCTCTGTTTTTTTCTGTTAGGTTAAGCAGTTTTCTGCTCCCTATTCAGTTTATTTCTTGAGTAGCACTTAACCTGCCCACATAGAAAACCTTTCGCATGTTTTTGAAAAGACATACATACAATATCTTTACCCCGTATCTTACTTAGTATTTAGTTTAATTTTCCTACATACATAGTATAATGTAAAGGAAAAGTATTGTGACATGGTCAAAAATTTGAATTTCGTGTTTTCGAAATAGAAAGTTTTTCGAGGTCATAGGCGTCGACTTGAAAATTTATTGATTGTTCCAAAAATTGAAATCCAATGACCCACACATTTAAAAAAGGATTTAAGTCTAATTTCAATTTTACTCAGTCAGATTATCTGGCATAATAAAATGTCTGAAATTCTAAATTGAAGCACATTATAGTTAAGTACAGAAAATATTTTTTCTCTAGATAATTATGTATTTCATGTATTTGGCTTTTGTAGGCGCAATATTATTATATACATCATACAGATACAGTGTGAATTTTCAACTCAATTATCTTTATAATTTTTTTTTTAAATGTAAAATTAATTTTTTAGGTTTTTTAACAATGTAAAAAATATGATGTGGGCAGAACATGACTTTCCTTGCTGACTCATATTCTCGTTGTCTTTATTTTAATTAAATTTAATTCACTTTTAATTCAATTTTCGTTCTCATTTGGTAACTAGACATATTTACAAAGGTGGCGTAGAGAAAATATGAAAAACTAAAATATCTCAAGAACGGCTAGTCCTTGTGTAATGAGGTTGATCTTATTCTTTTCTTCTCGTTAAAATTTACGTATAAAACAAGCATTTAATGAATATATTTGAGCATACGTAGATTTTTGTTTTACATTTTGACGATTTTAGCGGACCATTTTCCCCCAATAAAGGCAGATTATTTTTTCCGATTCGTACCACAATCCAATCAGCACCAGGGTGACCCAGAAGCAACTTATTTACCGAATTCTGTGAAATTCGGTCTATTAATTTTTCAGCTAGAGTGGATACAGCCTTATGCGGGCCATTTAAAAAAAAACGCGGTTTTTTTTATCCCGAATCGTGCTAAAAACCAATCAGCACCAGGGTCACACCCAAGTGACTTACCTACCAAATTTTATGAAATTCGGTCCATTAGTTTTTGAGTTCGAGTGGATACATACATTGCACATCCGTACTGTGCTGAAAACACCGGTTCTCGTTAGATCACCAAAGTCAAGCAGCATCGGGTGCGCTTAGTACTTGGATGAGTGACCACCTGAGAACACCGCGTGCTGTTGGTACATTTAAGGCGCGGTTGCCCGGTGGTTTGCGCTCTGGATTTGCACGCTGCCACAACTGCCTCCGTGTTCATGCGGAGTACGATCACGCTAAACATGTGGGTCCGTAAGTCCCTCCGAGAGGTTGGTGGTAGGGGAAGGATGATACGGTCCCTGTGGATGCCTCCCCCACTGGATTCCGGTCTAAATTGGGTGGCACTTCCCGGCCGTCCAAACAGCTATATTACACCTCTCTGGTAGGATGGGGGGTCTGGGTCTCATCAACAACATACATTGCACAGACAGACACACAGACGTCACGCTAAAAATTATTTTGTCGTATTCTAGAGGTCTCGAAGCGTGTAGATACGGCGAAATCTCGAGTTGCGATTTTCGGCATGATTCCAATACTTTCCTTATACATTACCATGTATTGCAGGGAAAGTAAAGATGTCAACACATTTCTATTTAAAACATTTTCGAGTTAAATTCTTGTATCCAGAATACCAGAATTATCCAGAATTATCTGAGGGGTAAATTTCTATACACACTTAATAGTTAACGGCGACTGAATACCGAAAGGAATGGAGAGAAAACTTGGAGAATGGATAACAAAGACAAAACGTATACATATGTGCGTACATTTTCCACACTAATACGCACAACAATACAGATCTGTATTGAGGCTGTTCGCACATTTTTTAGACGATTTTGGTAAGCGGTAATAAAAAATCGTTTGCTGCAAAAGAAATAATTCCAATTGTACTATGTTTTTAAAAGTCAAAATTATCGTCTGCGGCTTGAAAGTTTTGTTTTTATTCAAAAATGGCGTTTTTAACAAAACAGTGGTCCGAAGGCTACATTTATGCTCTTTCCGAAGAGAAATATGCATACTCTGTTATCCAAAAACGATGTGAGAGTCATGGTTTTGTGATATCTAAAGCGTCGATAGGTAATATCGTCAACAGGAAAGGTAAAAAACGTCAAATTGGAGCCTCAAGTGGGACAAAAATTCCAAACAAGTATCCAAGGAAAAAACGGACATCTTCGACTATTGCAAAGGTACGTTGTTTAATGTTAATAGAAAATCCCCCTAGTCAAAGGACAGTTGCAAAATCATTAAAATGCTCGGTGTTCACTGTAAACAAAATGATAAACGTTGATTTAAATCTTAAGAAAGCGAAAAAACGCAATGTGCATCGTCTTCTTCCAAATCATATCGCTGAACGCAGGACATGCTGCAGAATTCTATATGAGAAACACTTATCCAAAGAAAAATGGAAAACAATTGTCACAATAGATGAATCATGGGTGTATTTAAATGATTGCAACAAAAAAAGAGCCATTTATTATCATAAAAGGGAAGAAAAAAATTTAAGTACATGGTTCAAAGAATCGAAAGAAAGTTTTTCTAAGGGATTCATGATTGTTGCTGGTTTTTCTTATAATGGCAAGTTAAAAATAAAGAGAGTGGGAAAAAATGTCAAGATTAACTCCAAATACTATCAGGAACATATTTTATCGCCAATTTTTCTGAATGAAATACCATCGCTTTACCCACAGTGCCATCAATCTGTGAGACTCCATCAGGACAAAGCTAGCAGTCACACATCAAAATCCACTGTAAATTTCCTAAAAGAAATGGAACAAAAAACTGGTATCAAGGCCATACCCTTCACTGATATCCCTACTAAATCTCCCGATGTATCACCTATGGATTTTTGTGCTTTCGGACTTTTAAAATCTGCATTATCCAAACGTCGTCCCAAAACTCTAACAGGACTCTGGAAAGCTGTTCAGGAGGAATGGATAGAATACCTCTTCTGACACTTCAAAAGGCATTATTATCCTGGAAATTGCGGTGTCGAAAGATAGTTCAGAATAAGGGATGTCAAATAGAACATTTAAAACACAAGAATTTTATGTAATTTAGTTTTGTGAATACAATATACATCGTCTAAAAAATGTGTGAACAGCCTCTGTATTGAGGCTTTGAGGAACCCACAATAAAATTATTGGGGGTTCAAGAAGTGTTTCGAACCCACGAAGTCGGCTTGAGATGGCTATGTTTGATGTGATGTGTGTATATGTGTATGAGTGAAATTTTCTTCGACTAGAGCATTTCAAACGTAATGTGTTACTATTATTACAAAATGTAACTGCTGGAAGCCTATTGATTTTAGACGCCATCAAGTGATCGAAAAACTCCAAATTTTCGAATGTAATTTCGAAAAATATAATAACAGGACATTTGATAATGTTAAAGAAATAATAATTTTATACGTAATTTTTGTAGGTAATACGTAATTTTATACGAATGATACACACTATAGACTGCTAGCTTGAATCATTTTTAAGATATTGCACGATTTTCAAATACATTTATCAAAACATACGTTAAAATAAACAATACAGAATATCATTAAATATGTCATACGTGAGGAATAATTTGACGACCAATTTGGCAAAACACCGAAAGATTGTCAATTGTTTTACTTTCGTTATATACATAATGTTTAAGGGAAGTATTGTGATGGGGTCAAAAATTCGAATTCGAGTTTCCGAGGGGAGAGCACGTTTCAAGCATCCCTGATCACGAATCGAACATATTTGAAGTGATGTCTGGCTGTGTGTGTGTTTGTGCGTGTGAAAGTATGTTTGTGTGTGTGTGAAAGTATGTGTGTGTGTATGAAAGTATGCGTGTGTGTGTGTGTGTCAATGAGCCTGTGGAGACGATATCTCACAAACAAATAGAGCGATTCGAATAAAATTTGGCACAACAATCACAATCCGTGAATACTGGAAGCCTATTGATTTAAAACATAATCGAATGTTCAGAAACTCACTAAATTTTGAGTGAAATTTTGAAAAAATCATCAATAAATCAAAACCTTTAATAAAGTTACGCAAATAGATATTTCTTATGTAATTTTTTGTTAGAAAACGATTGACATAAACTTCAGAACGCTAGCATGAGCCGTTCTCGAGAAATTTGACAATGGAGTATATTGTTTAGCAGATGTTGGCAAAAGTTCCAATTGCCAAGTTATATTAGCGCAAAATATATGTTAATTTAGTACTTCAAAATAATTTCACATATTGTTAACTAGAAAAGCGTCAAATGTGAATGTACTTATCTTCTAAATTAAAGACATTGTACATCATTATTTTTCATTAAAAGAAATAAAGTCATTGCATTATGCAGAGAAAGTCATCTGCTGTCCCTATCAGATATTTATGTTTTTGCGACATTTTGCATTTTTTCTCGGTAACTGTTTCTGCAAAAAACACATTCTTTGACAATTTTTCGTTGAATGAGTATTAATGCCGCTGCAAAAAACAAGTAGACAACATATTTTGAATTATTCATAGGTTGAAGAAAGTTCCCATTTAGATTCACCCTGGTGCACCCATGAAAAAAGAATGGCTATTTTTGCGTGTAGCATGTTTACATAACAAGTCATCAGTTACGGTGTCTTCCAACACAGAAAATAACTTTCAAAAGAAGAGGTGCTCCCTTTTGGGAATTCGTTCTGCATGAATATTAAATTTTCGCATATATATTCAGTGTTCGCGAAGCATTTTGTTCACGCTTCTGTGAGATTAAAAATTCAGAGACGGGTTATCAAATACATTTACTAGTTTCAATATACAAGGTTGGATCAGAAAGTTCGAAGACTGTGCTGATATCTCTAACCCTGATTGGAGGAGACTAGAACTATTATACCGAGGCATGGAGGCACATGTGACGCGAAATGTGAAAAGGAAGTAGCGGGTCCGCAGTGCAGGGTTTCAACAGATAATGCGTGTCAGTGAACTGTAGTCGTTCGCTTGCGTCGAAAATGAAAATGACGTTCGAAGAACAACGTGCGAATATCAAATTCTGCCAGCGTTAGGGGAAATCGCCGACAGGCGCATTGCACCTGCTACAGCAATGTTTCTGTCTGCGATTTCCCCAAACACTGGCATAATTTGATATTTGCACGTTGTTTTTCAAACGTAATTTCCATTTTCGATGAACGCGAATGACTACAGTTCACTGACACACATTGTCTGAAAACACACTTGCTTCTTCCTTTTCACATCTCGCGTCACATGTGCCTCTACGTCACTGTAAAATAATTCCCTTCTCCTCCAATCAGGGTTAGAGATATCAGCACAGTCTTCGAACTTTTTGATCCTACCTTGTATTAGAATACCTAAAGGAGAGTTTACATAAAATATTATCGTTTTAAATACATATGGTAAATTTTAAAATTCAGTTAAGAAAAGGGAAATAAATCATTTTTGGATGATTTAGTTATCAAATCTGCCAAGAGAGGTAAAGAAGAAGGCACAGATTTACGACTCCAATGAATTAATAAGCATTTCTGAATCGACTTTGGACTTGTAAGTGCTCCTAATCGAACTGTTTTGCGCGATGGATGGAGCAGTCCAGTGGTTAAGGTACGGGGATTGAAATAGGAGGACTTGAGTTCAATCCCTGACTCTGGCTATACAGTTCCCATGTTTACGAGAAGTATGGTTATGTTAAAGATGTGGGTTTGAAAGTCCTTCCGAGAGGTTGGTGGTAGGAGAAAGAAAGTACGGTTCCTGAGGATTTCGCCCTAACTGGATTCCGGTTTAAAATGGTTGACACTGTCCAGTCCACCCATTACTTTACACCCTCTACTTACACCTTCCTTTCCCATTACTTTACACCAAATACTTTACACCTTTGGGTAGGTCGGATGTTCTGGGTCGAAAAAAAAACAAAGATAACAGTGTTTCGAGGCACGAAATTAAAAAAAAAATCATGTTAGAGTGTTCAAAACATTATTTCGTACGATCCAGACTGTCCGACCTACCAAAAGGTGTAAGGTACCTTTTTGGATGACACAATTTAGACTACCCAATTAATGCTACCCAATTTAGACTGAAACCTAATGGGGACGATATTCACAGAGGCCATACTGTCCTTTCAGTGACACCAACCACGTGACGGATTTTCGGACCCAGAGATTTATCGTGCACAAATTCCACGTTGACACGAGAATAATGTGGTCAGTGCGGAGAATTGAACTCGGATACTCCACATGTAATTTCTGTCTTAACCACTGATTTATCCCGCCCTGAGTCAACACGACTTCGCCACCAAAACCCACATAACTCACCCGCAGGATTGGCAAGCTTATTATACTTATATTTGACTTCTTCTTTAACCCAGAATAAATATGTAAGGTATCTGACAACCAGGAGATTCCACCTAATATAGATTCGGAGGCAGTGTAGGGGGGGCATTAACAGGGACCGCCCCTCCTTCCAATATCTCGGAAGGACTTATGGACCCACACATTTAACACAGCCGTACCCCGCGTGAACCGTATAGCCCGTTGGGGGTAGTGCCGGGAGTCGAACACGTGTCGTCCAAATGCAATATCCACTCACTAGCTACTGGGATGACTCACCCCTAGTTATATTGGACTGTAACAGTGTGATTTTTAACCCCAAAATTCATTGGTAAGTGATTGCAAAGTTACGAATCAAAGCACTAGTGCGTCCCAAGTGCAGCATATACATAAGCAAGCCTTGTTGCATGTTAAAATATCTAAGAATATTGTTGTTAGCATAGACTATAGAAAAAATCTGATGTGGACAACACATGACTTTCCTTATATAATGCAATGAATTTACTACTTTTATAGTTAAAAAAATGATATTCTTATATAGTAGATACTTATATTCTTACCAAGATATTGAATTTTCTTCAATTAGTTGTCATTTTGATTGATTCAGCGCCATTTTTATCCATTTGGCGAGATTTTTGTTAATTTGGCAACAATTTAAAAAGTCGCCAAGTTGGCGACATTTCGCCAAATTCGTAGCCAAAATTTCGCCAAGCGTTATGGATGAAGAAATAAGTTATTCTTACAGAAGATAAATAACTATTGGAATTCAAATACAAAGGTATTACTCAAAGTATCTTTTCTCATGACTGGAACGAGCTAGATCCACGAGAATGATGTCACCCAATTTATCGCATGGTGTTACACATGAAAAGTGAACATGCTTCTCAATAGGAAATATTTCTTTTTTTATTTTATGACTTTTTGATAATTTTTTTGAAAAATGTGCAATATCTCGAGAACGGATCATGTTAGCGTTCTAAAATTTATATCAGTCGTTTTCTAATGAAAAATTACATAAAAAATGTCTATTTGCGTAACTTTATTAGCAGTTTTTATTTTTTGACGAATTTTTCAAAATTTCATTCAAAAATTTACGGGGGTTCTGGACATTCGATTGCGTATAAAAACAATAGGCTTCCAGTGTTTACGGATTGTGATTTTTGTACCAAATGTCGTTCGAATCGGCCCATTCGTTATTCAGTTATCTCCACAGTCTCACTGACACACACACACACACACACACACTCAGACATCACTTCAAAAATGTTTGATTCGTGATCAGGGATGCTTGAAACGTGTTCTTCCGTCGAAAACTCGAATTCGAATTTTCGACTCCGTCACAATACTTTCCTTATACATTATGTATATAAGGAAAGTAAAAATACAATATTAGCAATCATAGTATGAGTAGATATACTTAGAGAAAGGGTATTCTAGCAGTAAGAGTTTGGATTCTCTACAAGTGTATCGATTGGTATATTCTCAGTGCCAAGGCTTGATGTATAGCGGATTAGTTGCTGTGATTGGTTGAACATTTTGCATTAGTACATAATTGCATGTTATGCATTAATGTACCTTTATTTCGTAAAACTTACCCAGTGTTAACGAAGTTAACCTGTCAGAACGAAAATTTAAAGTCAACTATGTAACAACAACTTAAAGTAAGAAATGCAATTAACTTCCAAAAGTATACATTAGATAGATTTTTAGATAAATATGTATTAGCTGAAACATATATACTGTTGAGTGAGAGTGATTATCGAAGGGATGAGTTACACAGTCCAAACTTTTGGAACTAGAAACTTGAAATTTTGCATACATGCGGGATGCCCTATAAATAAGGAGAAAAATCGAAAATATTGAACTTTTTTTTTTCAAAAAATTTATAAATCTCGGAGGGTTTTTTTGTTTTTTTCTATATCATACAGAGCTGAGTGAAGTTGACTGACTGACTATAAGGGTCTAATTGACATCGCAAACTGCTGAACTCAGAAATTTGAAACATTGCATACAAATAGGATTTGGCCTATAAGCAATAAGAAAATGCTACAACTGTGAGGGACTTGGTTTAAGGAAATTACAATTTATTAGTGGGTCGTATAATAATAAATAACATTGATTGGAGGTACGTTATTTGGACGTATTCGTGGAATTTATGAGTGTACTGTTTGTGGGCAGACGGAAATATATTTTTAAAACAATGTAAATTACATTATTGCAGCCGATCCGGTGGTCGAACGGTCAAGGGCATGCGTTTCCGTCTGATCCCTGAATTGCCGGGTTGCGGGTTCGAATCCCGCCAGCGGGCATGGATGTTGTCATGTCGAGTCCAAGTTAGACTTCCGCCTTTCGGGGAACATCTATAAAAAGTGAAGCTGCAAATCTCCTTCCTTCCGCCATGGGATACCCGGGGGGTCTTGTGGACGCGGTACGTAGACGCTCCGTCACCACGGGGGAATTAGTAACAAACGACCATTATTGCATGCCGTATTATATTTTTATCACACGCATGACTAAATCATCAGAACTGTAAAATAAAATTATTTTATTTTAATCATTATTTCTCGTATAGCAATAAAAGCCAGTTTCATCAATTATACTCATTAAATTTTCTAGCTGTTACTGCCATACAAGATCAAGTGGCGTTCATACCCTGCCATGCATTTACATCAGCAAAAAAGATACCTGGAACTGTAACACTCATCAAATGGACTCGGAGTTCTTTTTATAAACCCTTATACACGTTGGACTTAAGACAATTAAATTCATCATTATCAATGGGGACGTCATTTATTCATAGAGGAAGCCATTTTCCATCACCAGAGACAGAAGGAAGGTTATATATAGACTTATCTTTGGATCCTATTGTTTTGCGCATTGATCCAGTAAAGCAAGAAGATGCTGGACTGTATACGTGTAAACTTGAATTCAAAAACTGGAGATCAAAGCACAGTGCGTTGGACTTAAAAGTAATAAGTGAGTATATTTTATTAATGTATTATTGTACTATCAGAAATTTGCAACATTGTCCGGTCAATTACCGTTCTGCAAAAGCTGACGTATTTCAATTGTAAATCTGCTGACAATTCAACTTAAAAGAAAATCTGATGTGGGCAACACATGACTTTCCTTATATAATGCAATGCATTTACTATTTTTACAATAAAAAAAATCTGATGTGGGCAGCACATGACTTTCCCTGCAGACTTATATCCACGTTCTCTTTATTTTAATTAAATTTATTTCACTTTTAATTCAATTTTCGTTCTCATTCGGTAACCGGACTTATTTTCAAAGGTGGCGTAGAAAAACTAAGAAAAACTAAAATATCTCGAGAACGGCTAGTCCTAATGTAATGGAGTAGATCTTATTCTTTTCTTCGCTAAAAATTACGTATTAAACAAGCATTTAATGGATATATTTGAGCATACGTAGTTCTTTACTTTAGATTTGGACGATTTTTGCGGGCCATTTTGCAAAAAAATGCAGGTTATTTTTTTCCGAATCATACCAAAATCTAATCAGCACCAGGGTGACCCACAGATGACTTATCTGCCGAATTTTGTGAAATTCGGTCCATTAGTTTTTAAGTTAGAGTGGTTACAAGCTTTTGCGGGCCATTTTGCAAAAATAGGCGGGTTCTTTCATCCCGAATCGTACCCAAAACTAGTCAGCACCAGACTCGCCCACAAGTGACTTACGTTCCAAATTTTGTAAAATTCGGTCCATTAGTTTTTTAGTTACAGTGGATACAAAATCTGCACAGACAGACACACAGACAGACAGACACAGACAGACAGACACACACACAGACGTCACGCTAAAAATGGTTTTTTCGTATTCTAGAGGTCTCGAAACGTATAGATCTGCCGAAAACTCGAGTTGTGATTTTCGGAATATTTCCAATACTTTCCCTCTATACATTACCATGTATTGCAGGGAAAGTAATAGGTTTTTCTTATAGTAGCTATTTATATTCTTTCCAAAAAATTGAATTTTCGACAATGAGTCATCATTTTCATTGATTTAGTGTCAATTTTATCCATTTGGCGAGATTTTCGTTAATTTGTCAACATTTCAGAGAGTCGCGCCAAATTCGGCCCCAAAATCTCGTCAAGCGTTATGAACGGAGAAATAAGTTATTCTTAGCAGATAAATGACTATTGGCGTTCAAATACGAAAGTATTACTCAAAGTATCCTTTCTTGTGAATGGAACGAGTTATATCCTCGGGAATGATGCCAACCAATTTATCGCATCATATTACATATGAAAAGTGAACAGGTTTCTTAACAATTAATATATTTTTTTAATTTATGTGATTTTTTTGATAAATGTATTTGAAAAATGTGCAATATGTCGAGAACGGTTGATGCTAGTGTTCTAAAGTTTATGTCAATCGTTTTCTAAGGAAAAATTACATAAGAAATGTCTATTTGCGTAACTTTATTCAATGTTTTTATTTCTTGAGGATTTTCTCAAAATTTCACTCGAAAATTTAGGGGGGTTCTGAGCAATCGATTCTGTTTTAAAAAATAGGCTTCTAGTATTCATGGACTGTGATTTTTGTACCAAATTCCATTCGAATCGTTCCATTCTTTCGTGAGATATCGTCTCCATAGTCTCACTGACACACACACAAGCATCACTTCAAAAATGTTCGATTCGTGATCAGGGATGCTTCAAACGTGCTCTCTCGTCGAAAACTTGAATTCGAATTTTCGACCCCGTCACAATACTTCCCTTATACATTATGTATATAAGGAAAGTAAAAATTATTTTATTTGTTAAGCCTATAAAATTTGAGTTTCAAACGAAAACTTAGATTAAATATCGATTGGACCAATGATGGACTAGATATGGGAAAGTGACTTTTAGTGGGCTATATATAGCATACTTAATTGCAGTTGATGGGATACGATAAACTATGACTCATGGCGATCTCAACTCATCGGTCAATGCACCCATATAACAGTTAACATTGGAATCTTAAAATATATTTCCTAACATATAAATTACAGCTGGATTTTATTAAAATATTATAACATTAGAACTTTTTGTTTACGAGTATAACTGCATATAAATTAATATAGCGTTAAAATTAAGATACACGTGGGATAGGGTAAATGTGAAAAAGTAGACAAATGATCTTTCGTAGATAAACTGTTACATCACAGAAAATACATCACAATCGATATATTTACAGACACAATATATATTAAATTGTTTGTCTGCAATATAATTTCGTATATAATAGATAATATATTAATAATCTACAACTGTATTGGAATGCTTTTATCCAGCCTGCTGTTTCCTTTAAACAGTTTAATTATTCTGGATAGATCGGAATGCCTTTTAAAACATACATTTGTTCTTACACACCTCCGTCGACCTTGTGGTTGGTGGTTGCCGTGCTGACAACCAAAGCACGATCTGGTAGCCTTCTCGTGTTTCAGTTGTCAATGCATCCACGATGACTGCAACAGGTGCATGACAACAGGTTGGAATTCGTGGTTATTCCCACATGGTATTGCCCGGCTGTTTGTGTATTTAGTTTGCTTCTTTTAGTATAGAAATAAAATATTATAAAGCATTTTATTTTGAAATATTTAAAAAACGCATTCTTGCAATATGAAATGTGTATGCTTGTTAGCAAATACACATTCCACAGAGTAACTTATCGAATCATATAGTACTGACCACTAATATGTTTATTTTCGTCACTGTGTACTGTGATTACTCACTGTTTGGGTAAGAAGCATCCGATAGCAAAAGGCATAGCAGCATACTATGTAATAATTTATGTGCTACATTTTATAAAACTGTATTTAAACCATTATTACTTTCACAATCAATTACCAGATTATTTTCCATGCAAAGTTTATTCCTTCTTTTCTTCTTTCGACCCGGACCGTCCAATCTATCCGAAGGTGTAAGGTATCTGTTTGGACGGTCATGATCGAGTGCGGCCGATATCCACAAGGATAGTACCCTCCTTCCACTAATACCACCCTCTCAAAAGGACTTTTGAATCCACATATTGAACGTGTCCGTATTCCTCGTAACCACGGCGGTTGTTTGGGAAACACTGTTAATCGATACTGAATTTTCCAAGTGCAACCCTTGTGACTTATCCACTGGACTATCCCGCCCTCAAACAAAAATGTGTGATAGAGCACATCTAACCAAGCGCTTTTCGTCATAGAATGTACGATAGTAACTCAAGCTGTTAAGCACTGGGGTTAGAACGTACTGTTGCATGAAATGATGGAATACAAAAATGACAGAGGAGGTGAAGAAATTGAAGAAAATGACAGAGAAAGTGAAGAAATTACAGAACACATTTTAACGAACAACTTACAGAAACTGTTCAAAACAAGAAATAGAAGAAATTACAAAACAAATTGGATAACTGAATGCAGGTAATGAACAACATGAATGCAGGCCTCACACCAGCGACATAGTGTACGTCATACATTGGCGAAAACACCAAGCATTTCTCATACAGCGGAAGCAGCAGCAAAATTTCTGGCAACACGTTCCGCATTGGAATCGACGGGGCTTACATAGATTAGGATTTTTAACTGGACTCATGGGACAAAATCCAGACATAAGAGTTCGGTCGATCGTGTCAGCTAAGTAATGGGACTACCCTGACTAATCCATAATCCTGGGAATGTTGCAGTCAAAGCGTTTATATAAGTGTATATATATATATATATATATATATATATATATATATATATATATAAGGATATAAACAAGAAGAAAAAATAAGCGAGAACAGGAGTGACCATATGATTTGCATAGAATGGCAGGGGTGGATTGCGACACCCCTTTCCCGCTTAAAGCAGCTTTTACGACCCGGGCAACGCTCACGGCACCAATGTAACTCAATGGTCAATCTCCCACATGTGCAAAGACAGAAGCACCCGAACGGACACAAAAGCAAAGATGGAACCAAGCATGGAAGAGATACACCCTACAATCCAGCTTGAAAACACAACATTTTATAAGGGAAAGTCGCACATGCGCGATAAGACTTCATGATGATGCCCGGTGACACATTATCAGGGTATATGTGTTATCGAAATACAGTTACCCTAATCTTTATATTGAAGCAAGTGATGAGCAGTGTTCATAAGCCTTGTACAATTGTCCTTGATAATGCTGTGACAAACATAAAAAATATAAATTCCTTCGTAATGAATGACACGATCTATAACCGATCATCTTTTTTTAACGACTTTTATCAACACTACCACCATATGAAGGAATTCAAATTCAAGAAATGCAATTCTAAGCGATGTAAGCTTTGTCCCGTAGCCAATCCACACCAAATTTCTACAAAAAAGGACAATATAAAAATATTTTACAAGACTTTTAATGTGGTATATTGCATATCATGCCTTGCTTGTCAGGCGAAATATATAGGACAGACGCAGAATTCCCTGAATATCCGTATAAATTTGCACCGAAGTCAAGTAGGCAAAATCCAACAGCTATCCACCAATAATAACTTAGAAATACGGCATTTTCAAGTACACCCCTTCAGCAATATTATGGTAACTATTATTGATATAGTACCAGAACTTTCTGAACGCTTGTGGTGGGAAAACACCCATATAAAGCAATATAATTCTGCATATCCATATGGTCTGAATACTTTATTATTCAAGGAAAATTGCAATAAAGAAAGATGCAGGAATAGTCAAACATACCCTCTCTTTGAAAATTCAATACCTAAGAAAACTTATAGACACCAAAGAGGAAATAAAAAGCAACAATTTAATTACATCAAAACAGAAGAAAAAATCTCAGACTTCATAAAAACAGAAATAACGGTGAAATTCGGATGGATCAAGAATATAGCCAACAGTATAAAGATCAAATACTTACAACGTATATGGAATTTTATTATCAATTTAAGTGAAAATAACTGCAATACAGAAGATAAAAACACTAATACAGACATCATTCTGGATTTAATTAAACTCAGAGCCGCAAAATATAACGTAGCACTTGAACCAAAATATCAAATTAACAAATCAAAAGAATTTTTTATCACAACATTTAAGAATAAAATGTTCGAAAATATTCCATTCAACCATATATTACATAATATAGAAGAACGTCTTCCTTTGCCTAATCTAAATATTAAGATATCCTATCGCTTTGTAAGAACCAACGGAAGAAGATTATTCAACTACAATAAATTATGTAAAACTGTGTCTTCATTTAATATTGAATCCTGTCAATGTCATAAAAATATACATTGTGATCCCTACCACAAGCATATAATTACTGGAAACTTAGATTTTATAAAAGATAATAAACTCAAAAACTTATTACAACTTGGTACTAAGTACCGAATACAAGAATTTAATAATATTTATAATGAATTTAATTACGATCTGGAAACCTTCATATACAAGATGGCAGTCAAACACAGTATACCTGTACAAACTTTTAACGCATGGAAATATGCCTTTTACAGTGCTTTTTGCCAATTCTACCCGAGAAGAAACAAGGACTCAGGAGGTTCTCGATTTCCGTCTTCAATCAAACATTTTAATGAAGAATTCGTAATGACATACACCGACAAAATCGTATCGAATTTTGCATTCACGTGTAAAAAATTCTATGTCGATACTTTAACACAATGCTATAAGGATAGTGCCATGTATACCTTAATTCCTAGCAACGAATCAATCATCACTAATAGAATAAAAGCACTGTATAAAAGAATTGGTATGGATATTAAATCAGTAAAATTTCCATACTTGATCCTTATTCCCAAGTTACACAAAAAACCAGTCAAGTTCCGTACTGTAACAGTGGGATGCGGATCGTACCTGGAACAAGCAAATAAAAAACTTCTGAAATTACTCCAATATGTTATAACTGATATTAAGAAGCAAAACTCCATAATGTTAAAAAACGGACAGGAATTGATAGACCGACTGAAATTTTGCCATAAAGTTTTGAACTTCAGAAGCTACGATTTCCGGGATCTGTTTAATAACATCGATTTAACAAACCTACAAATGATCTTGAAAGAATTACATGAGGAATATAATTTAAAACCATATATAACTCTCAGAAGATATTTGGATTTGATTGAGTTAGTATTGAATGAAAACATACTATATGACGGTACGCATTACTACAAACAGGTCAAAGGCATACCCATGGGTGGTGCATGCTCATCAATATTGGCGGATATTTATCTATCCAAATATGAAAGAGGAACCCATATATTATCGGAAATACCTTATTTCCGTTATGTTGACGATGTGATATTAGGGGGTTATGCAAACACCCCTGACATAGATTTTGCATTCTACCCAAGGGAATTAGACTTAATTGAAAACCCGATCAATGAGGATGGATCGACAGACTTCCTGGACTTGTCAATAAGAAAACACCAACAGTATGGAATTTATACAACTATACACGACAAGAGAAATTCATACAATATCAAAATTAATAATATTATTGATTGGAATTCAAACCTCACTAAAAATATATTCAGAAATATTATTGTCGGGTACTTCAGAAGAAACAGAAACTACAGTACTTTTAAAAAAGACTGCATTTATGAATGTAATAAAATAATAAATGATGCATTAAAAAGAAATTACCCTAGATATTTTTTACAACATTATTACTATTCCTTTTTCAAAGAAAGAAATTGTGCATTGTTTGATTCTAAATGAGTATTCTTAATCATATATATTTTCATATCTGCGATCCTATCATCATGAAGTCTTATCGCGCATGTGCGACTTTCCCTTATAAAATGTTGTGTTTTCAAGCTGGATTGTAGGGTGTATCTCTTCCATGCTTGGTTCCATCTTTGCTTTTGTGTCCGTTCGGGTGCTTCTGTCTTTGCACATGTGGGAGATTGACCATTGAGTTACATTGGTGCCGTGAGCGTTGCCCGGGTCGTAAAAGCTGCTTTAAGCGGGAAAGGGGTGTCGCAATCCACCCCTGCCATTCTATGCAAATCATATGGTCACTCCTGTTCTCGCTTATTTTTTCTTCTTGTTTATATCCTTATATGCCACTCTGGATGCAGAGCTGCTAAGCGCCACATCCTCTGTAAGGTTTCTGTTTTCTCCTTTACTTAAATAGGAGTTCCGTTCGTGATATACTTATTTTTATATATATATATATATATATATATATATATATATATATATATATATATATATATATATATATTATATATATATATATATATATATATATATATATATATATATATATATATATATATATATATATACATATATATATATATATATATATATATACATATATATATATATATATATATATATATATATATATATATATATATATATATACATATATATATATATATATATATATATATACATATACATATATATATATACATATATATATATATATATATATATATATATATATATATATATATATATATATATATATATATATATATATATATATATAGAAAAAGATAAAAAGTGAAAAAAACATGGAAAAAAGGAAGGAAGGCTCGGCAAAAAGCTTACATTATGGCGGTAAGGGGTTGTGACCTTACTCCCCAGTTCAACGAGCTCGTCAGAAACGCCGCGGCCTTTCACTCCTGGTCGCCAGCTATGGCCCAAGCCAACCTTCGGAGTGACAATGAAAACATCACGAGACCTGGATAGAAATGAGGACGAGAGGAATATCACCACAAATAAAGCCAACTGAACTGCCGACTCAAAGGAAATGAAGTGCTAGCTGCGGTCCTTTGATCACAGTGCGGTCCTGTCTTATGGAGGGTTTGATGATTTTGTCTCTAATTGAACTCAAAAAAGACTTAAGTCTTACACTATATGCCAAATTGGTTCTGTATAAATTATCAATATTTTTAAGCATAAAGGAAATTGGATATTTATTAAAAAATGCTTGTTTTAAAAATTCTTGATCAAAATTGATACGTAGATGCTCTTCTTTGATAGTTCTTTTTATTCTGATTAAACCTCCCAAGAATACATTGCGAAACACATTCAAATGTATGTTGGAATGCCAATGTATAATTCCAATAATGGGTAATTTAAATTGTTTTCTTTTATCATAGATGGTGAATATGACAGGTATTTGACTATAGTTGATATTCAAATCCAAAAATTCGACCTCGTTGTTATTTTTAAGAGGATTTTCCTTCAAGATGAGGTTAGGTGGATAAAAATCAAAGTTCATTTTGTAGTTCTCATTCTCATATCCAATAATTACGTCATCCACATAACGTAGGTATATGATTTCGTTGTTTATATGAGATCTTCTTTCATAAAAACTAAGATAGATATCAGCCAATATGGAGGAACATCCCCCCCCATGGGGATGCCCTTAAATTGTTGATAAACGGATAATCCGTTGCAAAGGTAATTTTCTTTAATAACTATTTTGATTATAGACTTGAATTTATTGAATTCTAGACTTCTTTTTAAGTCATATTCTTCAAATAAGTTGTAAAGTATATTTGTCATGTCATCTAGATCTATAGTATTAAAAAGTTCTTGGAAATCATAAGTTCTTAAGTGCAAAGGATGTCTATGATCTTTCAATATATTGATCACTTGTAGACTGTTTTTTATAATATAGCTTCCTTGGTTATTAAGTTTCAGCAAAATAGGTTGTAAAAGCTTTATTAACATATTATTGGCTTTCTTGAGATAGGTATTGCATCCAACAGTAACTGGTCTGAAAGTAATAGGACTTTTATGTATTTTCGGAATATTAATCAGATACGGGTACTTTATAATTCCTGTGTATTTGATGCCAGTTAATAAATATAAAACTTTGATTTTATTTGAGATTTCCTTAAGGGAAAGGTTGATTTTACTGTAAAGTACATCATTCTCATATTTTTCTTTCAAGATGTTAATGTAAAAGAGCTTACATGTAAATGCGTAGTTACTTGAGGCCTTGTCAATATAAGTAATTATAAATTGATTTTGAATGTTCTTCAGAAGTTTGAAGTTTATTTTACATTGGTCAGGAGGTTGGTAAAGTTTTTTATAATAGTACATGAAGTCCCTGCACATCTTAGATCGCCATTGATGGAATGCGATATCAGGCAGACTATATTGGATGGAAAGTTTATGAATGAATGTCTTCTCGAAAAGCTTCAAACGGATCTCCATGATAAGGATTTCTATATTTAGTACCAAGTTTGAAAGCTTGAATTAATGAGGTATCTGTAAGAACTTTGCAATCACCTGTTACTATATGACCTAATATGGGATCGGAATAAGGATTGTTTTTGCATTTGCATTGTGTTAAATTAACTAGATGTAGATTCTGACTTAAAATATTATAGTTGAATGCTTTTCTTCCTAAAGGAATGACATAACGATAAGAAGTTCTTATTTTCAAGTTGCTGATGGGAAGGGTATCTTGATGGTCCTTTAAAATATGTCGAAATGGAATACGATTAAAAGTTTTGTTCTGGAAAAGGAGATTTAAATAAGTTGAGTGTGTAACAATATCCTCTTCTTCAATCTGTAATTTGATATTAAGGAAGTTAAAACGTTTTTTTAGCCAATCGCTAGTAGTAGCTAAATTCAGTTTCTGAAATAAATTTGTTTCTTTCGTTTTCCAGACTGTTAATTGTTTTAACCAAGTTTTCCAAATGTTAAGCATGAATTTTTTGCGTATAGACAGAATATACGTACGTATCCTTTATGCTTAAAAATATTGATAATTTATACAGAACCAATTTGGCATATAGTGTAAGACTTAAGTCTTTTTTGAGTTCAATTAGAGACAAAATCATCGAACCCTCCATAAGACAGGACCGCACTGTGATCAAAGGACCGCAGCTAGCACTTCATTTCCTTTGAGTCGGCAGTTCAGTTGGCTTTATTTGTGGTGATATTCCTCTCGTCCTCATTTCTATCCAGGTCTCGTGATGTTTTCAATGTCACTCCGGAGGTTGGCTTGGGCCATAGCTGGCGACCAGGAGTGAAAGGCCGCGGCGTTTCTGACGAGCTCGTTGAACTGGGGAGTAAGGTCACAACCCCTTACCGCCATAATGTAAGCTTTTTGCCGAGCCTTCCTTCCCTTTTTCCATGTTTTTTTCACTTTTTATCTTTTTCTATATATATAGTGTTAGGTACCCTCATGCTGCCTTGCGCAAAGGTTACTATAACATTTTTATTTCCGATTTATCAATTTCTATATATTTATATTTTATATATATATATATATATATATATATATATTGAAGATCATTGATCATCTATTCATTGAAGATCAACAAATGAAAAAAGTTTTTCAACTGGGTACTAAGTTTCGAGAGCAGGATTTTACAAATGTGTATAAAGACTTTAGTGACGATCTGGATCATTTTATTTACGATTGGCTGTAAAATACAGTATACCTGTTTATACATTCAATGAATGGAATTATTATTTAAAAAATGGTTTTCACTACTACTACAAATAATATTATCAAAAAGCTACGGTAACAACCATTCCACGATCAATCACATATATCAGAGAAAACTATGTATTGACTTATACGGATAAAATAGTGTCTAATTTTGTTTTTATATGCATGAAATATTATGTGGAAAATCTAAACAAATGTTACCAGGATCAAGACATGTATACACCTTTAACCCCGGGTAGTAATGTCTTGGATAAGAGGATCAAAGCCTTATACAAAAGGATTGGAATTGATTTAAAATATATTAAGTTCCCGTATCTGGTTCTAATACCAAAATTGCATAAGGAACCTGTGAAATTCCGCACAGTCACAGTGGGCTGCGTATCATATTTGACCATCGCCAATTTAAAACTATTACATATTCTGAAACATATATTGATTGATATTAAAAAACAAGGTACAGTTATGATCCAGAACAGCCAAGATATTATAAAAAGACTTAAATTCTGTAATAAAGACATGAGTTTTAAGAGTTATGATTTTCGCGATATTTTTAATAATATTGATATTACGCAACTTTAGATGATTATGAAGGAAATTCATGAGGATTATAATTTGAAAAATTACATTACCTATCGCAGATACATGGATATTGTGAATATAGTTTTGAGAGAAAATAATTTATTTGACGGAAAAATTTATTATAAACAGATTAGGGGTATACCAATGGGGGGCCCATTCTCCTCCGTATTGGCTGACATCTATCTTACCAAATATGAAAAAGGCACACATTTATTATATGAAATACAATATTTCCGTTATGTAGATGATGTACTTTATGGTTATTATGAAAATGCACCAGATTTAGATTTATATTTTTATCCCAAAAATCTGGAATTGATAGAAAGCAGTGGTAAAGAGGATGGATCTGTAAATTTCTTAGATATCACTATAAAGTACCACAAAAAATATGGTATATATACGTGTTTACACGACAAACGAGCTTGTTACAAGATCAAATTAAACCATATCATCAACTGGAGAACGAACCTATCTAGAAATGTCTTTAGGAATATTCTTTTGGGTCATTTCAGAAGAAATCTGGTATGTAACACTTTAATGAAGAATTGCATTTCCAGTAACAATGGAATGATATTAGAAGCTAATAATAAGAATTACCCTATAAATTTCTTGAAAAAATATTATAATTATTTTTTCAACGATAAACACGTAACCAATGCATTCCAGAGGGATTTTGCTGGATTGCAATAGTTACTGCAGATCTGCTGCAGATTTACACATGCGCACTGTATCTTACTTAAGGCAGTATTTTCTGGTTATTCACTTGTTCCCAACTTGACCTTCATTCTCAGTCGCCTTGTCTCTCCATTGATGGGTGCTTCTGACTATGCACATATGGGGCATCAGCCTTTGCAATGCAATGGTTCCGTGAGCGTTGCCCGGGCTGTAAAAGGTGCTTTAAACGGGAATGAGGAGTCGCAATCCTCCTCTACTATTAGTTGCATTGCATTTGGTTTCCCTTTCTTTACTTTATCTTTGTATTCATATTTTTAACTTGGGATAGTGAGCTGCATTTGCGCCTTTTCCTTGGTGGTATTGGATTGTAATGGGAATTATACTGTAAACCTTCTACACGCTGTCATATATATATATATATATATATATATATATATAGTATATCTATCTATCTATCTATCCATATATGTAAACCTTCTACACGCTGTCATATATATATATATATATATATATATATATATATATATATATAGTATATCTATCTATCTATCTATCCATATATCTATATATATATATATATATATAGTATATATGTCTATCTATCTATGTAAATATATATATAGATATATATATTATATATACATATATATATATATATATATATAGAAAAAATTAAAAGATAAAAAGTGAATAAACATTGAAAAAATGAAGGATGGCTTAGCAAAAAGCTTACTTTATGGCGGTAAGGGGTTGTGACCTTACTCCCCAGTTCAACGAGGTCGTCATAAACGCAGCGGCCTTTCACTTCTGGTCGCCAGCTTTGGCTCAAGCCAACCTCCGGAGTGACAATAAAAATTATCACGAGACCAGGTACTAGAATAGAAACGAGGACGAGAGCAATAACACAACAAAAATAGCCAACATAACTGCTGACTCAAGTGAAAGGTATATAGCAACGTATGAGTGAGCTGCGGTCCTTTGATCGCTGTGCGGTCCTGTCATATGAATGATTCGCAATTTTATTCTCTAATTGAACACAAAAAATATTTGAGCCTTACACCATATGCCAAATTGGTTCTATATAAATTATCAATATTTTTAAGCATAAAAGATATTGGATATTTTTGAAAATATGCTTGCTTTAAAAATTCTTGATCAAAATTAATACGTAAATGCTCTTCTTTAATAGTTCTTTTTATTCTGACCAAACCTCCCAAGAATACATTGCGAAACACATTCAAGTGTATGTTGGAGTGCCAATGTATTATTCCATTAATGGGTAATTTAAATTGTTTTCTTTTGTCATAGATGGTAAATAGGATCGGGATTTGACAAAAGTTGATATTCAAATCCAAAAATTCAACCTCGTTGTTATTTTTAACAGGATTTTCTTTCAATATGAGGTTGGGTGGGTAAAAATCAAAGTTCATGTTGTAGTTCTCATTCTCATACCCAATAATGGAGTAAGGTCCCCTGGGGAGTAAGGTCACAACCCCTTACCGCCATAAAGTAAGCTTTTTGCTAAGCCATCCTTCATTTTTTCAATGTTTATTCACTTTTTATCTTTTAATTTTTTCAATATATGGTGTTGAAGACCCAGACCGCAAACATTACTATAACACATTTATTTCTGATAATTCAATTTCTTTATATTTATATTTTATATATATATATATATATATATATATTGATAGATAGATATAGATATATATATATAGGGTGAATTGTACCTAATCTGCCAAATGAAAGGGGGTGATAGAAGAGCCCATGTGCAGTATAAAACATCATAGCAACCCTGTCCTATCTCTAACCGCTTCCGAGTTGTGGTGGATAGAAGGAAAGTTCGTCAAGTCTGAAAAACCCAATATATATATAATGCGAGTCCTTATTATGAAAGGAACATGCGGATAATTTTATCAGATGTTATCGCCAATGTCAAATGTCTTATAAAAATTTTGAGAGTATTTTGGCCTTATATTATTACTAATTCCGAACTCTACAAGAGTACTGGATAGAAAGCAATAGAGGTGAAAATAAGAAAAACGTAGATGGAAATGGACTGGACATTTTTGGCTACAGCATAACCCTCCTGCTGTGTCACTGACTTGGGAGCCCGATGGAAAAATATATGGGGTTTTACCCAAGCTAACTTGAAAAAGACTAATTGAACAAGAGAAAATTCTGATGGGATGGGCGAGCTGGCCTCAAACGAGGACAGTGGCACAGGATCGACCAGGATGGCAACGGAAGCTGATATCCTTATGTGCCACTAGGCACTATGAGTGATGATGATGATGATGATGATCGATATTGTTGTCAAATTTCTCTCCTAACGTCACATTTTGATTCTTATTGGATTTCGATATTTTGATTTTTTTATACACATAAACCGCATATGTTATCTAATTTGATACATTTTATTTAATTTAAGTTCATTTTATTTTATCTAATAATGCAAAGATTCAATTTCTAGATCACAGGATATTTTCCACAGAATCTTAAAGGACTTTAAAAACATTATAAACCAGGAATGCATTAATATTCTATGAAATTAATTCATGAATATATAACCAAGAACATTTTTGGCTTCAAAACACCGAAATATTTGCACAGCCCTTTATAATCCAGTAAACTGAACTGCCTGGAAAATGACAGACTATTCATCTCCGGAAACAATCTCCAGAAAATAGTTTGTAACTAGAAAATTTTGATACATATGAGATTACATTTCTGGTCCATATATGAAATTCCATTGTTTACTCAGACAAAATTTAATAAAAAGAGAACTGTGGATATAGTAAACTGAAATGCAATAGAAAGAGATTTGAAAAAAATAAAAATGAAATTCTGTGTGATGGAATTGAAACAAATCTGGGATGAGTAGAAAAACATTTTCGAATAACATAATAGATGAGGGACTGTATCAACAACTGTGGACCGAAATAGATTTGAGATACACAAAATAAATTGACTTTGTGTCTTATTATTTTCAATATACTTTTCTCTTTAGAAAATATTTTTAAATTGCATATATATGTAAAATTTTTGCTGTGTATATGTATTCTCTTATGTAGCATATATGTAATAAGTATCACAGTATTCAAGAAAAAGGTAAAATTTGAATAGTATTTATTCAACACGTCTTAAATATTATTTATTCACATATGATTTATATGGATACGAGTCAATTATAGAGGATCCTTTATAGTCATTTATACAATAATCTGCCTTGGCGAACTATCATTGTTGGGTTATCTTCAGTGCAGTATGACATTCACAACAATGTACTACACACTTACGCTGCAGAGATGAGGAGCTTAGAGAAATTTCGATTTCGATTCCCAATACAGCTCAAACTATCCCCGTATTTACGAGAAGTACGGTCACGTTAAATTGTGAGTCCGAAAGTCCTTCTGATAGATTGATGGCAGAAAAAGAAAGGTATGGTGCTTATGGTTGTAGCCCCTATTGTGTGCTGGTCTAAATTGTGACACTGTCTAAAGAACCTTGCTGCTCCAAACAAGAATCGAAAACTGAATCGTCTAACTGGCTAGCCGAAGCTCTGCCGTTGAGCAACTGGGACGAAATTGCAAATTCTTATTATGGAGGTGGAGTCTGCATTCTATACAAGCTAATGTCAGATTAGCGTACAACTGATAATCTGCCTGACCACCTCCTGATGCTATTTTTATCCTCCAGGTTAGCTTCCTTTGAGGTCATTATCCGTCTAATTTGAAAGCGGTGCTCCACATCACAGAGTCCACTGAATCCGTGTTAGTCATACTAGGGTAACTTTCACACCTTTCTGTTCGGGCGCCATTGTAACGAACATTGTTGTCTCAACTGGGAATCAAACCCTGGACCTGACTTTCTGACGCTGTACCGTTGAGCGACTGCGACGAAATTGCAAGCTCTTATTGTCAACTAGCCGTCTTCGGCGACCAGCCTGTTCGCTATCCTTGAAAATTCTGACCGTGGCAAACTTGCTGGACCTACTAGACCTACTAGAAAGGTGTAAAGTAACTATTGGACGGCCAGGAAGTGCCCAAAATTTAGACCGGAACTCACTGGGGGAGGCATGCACAGGAACCGTACCCTCTTTCCCTTACCACCAACCTCTCGGAAGGACTTACGGATCCACATGTTTAGCGTGATCTTATTCCACGTGAACACGGCAGCAGTTTTGGCAGTGGCGGGTTTCAAACTCGGGCCTACGGAGTGCAATTCCCGCGCGCTAACCATTCGGCTACATCTCCCTCCGCGATAATCTCCATAACTTTCATTTTATTCACCCAATTTAAACCGGAACCCAGTGAGAGAGGCATCCACAGGGACCGTACCCTCCTTCCCCTACCACCAACCTCTCGGAAGGACTTACGGACCCACATGTTTAATGTGATCGTACTTCGCGTGAACACGACGGCAGGTTTGACATCGGCGGGAATCGAACCCGGGCCTACCGAGTGCAATTCCCGCGCGCTAACCACTGGGTTACAGCGCCCTCCACGACAATATCCATAACTTTCTTTTTATTCACTTAATTTAGACCGGAACCCAGTATGAAATGCATCCACAGGGACTGTTCCCTCCTTCCCCTACCACCAACCTCTCGGAGGGACTTATGGACCCACATGTTTACCGTTATCGTACTCCGCGTGAACACGGCGGCAGTTTTGGCAGTTGCGGGAATCAAACCCGGGCCTACCGAGTGCAATTCCCGCTCGCTAACGACTGGGCTACCGCGCCCTAAAGCCCGTGGAGTTAACAACGTTTGGTTTAGTTTAATGACGTTAAAACTAATAATGAAATTTTAAAGCAACGTGACAATCTCCATAACTTTCACTAATTTTTATTTTCTTCAGTGTTTAAGTTTTTCATTAATATCATTTCAAATATCCTCATTCCATAGTTCCATTTAAAATATCCATAAATTAAAATATCTATTTAAAAAATTCATATCGTTCTATCATTTAAAATATAAATATAATAATTTCACCCGATGTATACAATACATCACCACAATTCAATCCACCATATTTCAATCATTTAAATTTTATAGTTACCATATGCTAAGCTCTTAATTCCATCATTTAAAATATCACTCTAACCCGATGCAACGGCATAACGCCCCTTCCATTTCTGGGCAGGGCTGTCTTGCAAAAATCGGATCTTCGCTAAGAATTGGACGAGAAATATAAAATCATTACTTCTTTAAAATCCCGTTCCTGCGGGCATTTTTAATAATTTCTTGAAAAGATTGGGCTTGTAAGAATGCCAGATCTTTGAGCTTTCTAAAAATGTAAATTATTAGTCGTCATTCTCTGAACTTTTGCCGATGGGAGGATTTAAAAACAAAAGTTCGTTTTCTTGAGCCGAAAAATACTTTTGTTTTAACATCTTTAAAAAATATTAGAATTTATCCCTGAGAGTTACAATCGATATCTTTTTACTGCAATTGTCTGCACTTTCCGGTGGACTGATTTGTTTTTTCTACGACGTCTGGATGGTGGTGAAAAAAAGGGCAAAAAACGGACGAAATCTCATAAAACATTAAATAATAAAAAAAATAATTAAAATTTTAAAAATCGGTTTTTACGTGTCACCTTCCCACCCACCCCGGGTCTCTGATTGCCAAAATTCGTAGCTGTCCGGCGCGCGGTCGCTGAACCTATAGTGTATAAGACACACACACACACTCACACAGACGTTGCCTTTTATTATTTACTAGCCGCCTTTGGCGACCAGCCTGTTCGCTACCCTTGAAAATTCTGACGGTGGCAAATTCTGATCGTTGCAAACTCGCTGACGCGACCTACCAGAAAGGTGTAAGGTAACTGTTTGGACGGCCAGAAAGTGCCACCCAATTTAGACCGGAACTCAGTGGGGAAGGCATCCACAGGGACCGTACACTCCTTCCCCTACCACCAACCTCTCGGAAGGACTTACGGTCCCACATGTTTAACGTGATCGTACTCCACTGGGCTACTGCGCCTTCGCGACAATCTCCATAACTTTCTTTTTATTCACCCAATTTAGACCGGGACCCAGTGGGGGAGGCATCCACAGGGACCGTACCATCCTTCCCCTACCAACAACCTCTCGGAACGTCTTACGGACCCACATGTTTAATGTGATCGTACACCGCCTGAACACGGAGGCAGTTTAGGCACTGGCGGGAATCGAACCCGGGCCTACCGAGTGCATTTCCCGTGCGCTAACTTCCCGCGCGCTAATTTAAATTTTATAATGACCATATGCTAAGCTCTAATTCCATCATCCTCATTCCATCGTTCCATCATTTAAAATATCCATAAATTAAAACGTTCCATCAATCATCAATATCGTTCCACAAATACATAAATATAATAATTTCAAATACATCACCACAATTCAATCCACCATAATGCAATCATTTAAATTATTTAAAATATCCATTTAAAATATCCATAAATTAAAATATCCATTTAAAATATCATATAAATATAATCATTTCACCCGTTGTATACAACACATATCTTAATTCATTTAAAACCGGAAGGGCGGTGGTCTCCATGGAGACGGGGAGAAAATTCAACGGGTGAAAACGCGGTTCGCCGAGAAATTGGAAATCCTTAGGTCATTAAAATCGCGATCCTGTGAATATTTATAATTATTGCTTGACCAGAGTGGACTTGTAAGAATGCCAAATATTAGACCTTTCTAAAAATGTAAATTATTAGTCCAAATTCTGAGTACTTTTTACTATGCGAGAATTTAAAAACCAAAAATCGTTTTTTTGAGTCAAAAGTGACTTTTGCTTTAAAATCATAAAAAAATATTAGAATTTATCTCTGAGATTTGAAATTGATATATTTTTACTCGAAATTCTCTGCTCTTTCCGATGGTGTGATTTGTTTTTTTCTACAATGTCTGGATCGAGGAGAAAAAGGGGCAAAAAGGTCAAAAAACGGTCGAAATCGCATAAAACATTAAATAACAAAAAAATAATTAAAATTTTAAAAATCGGTTTTCACGTGTCTCCTTCCCACCCTCCCGGGTCTCCGATTGCCAAATTTCGTAGCTCTCCGACGCGTGGTCTCTGAACGTATAGTGTATAAGACAGACAGACAGACGCACAGATAGACATTGCCTTTTATTATATAGAAGAAGCTTAAATTTAATTCCCCTAAAAAGAATCATAAAATTATCTATTCTCGCTTTATAAAATTAGCTTCACATGCATATCTTGAACTTTGTAAGCATATATTCCATCCATGTAATTGATATAACAATATAAAAAATCTGATGTGAGCAGCACATGACTTTCCCTGCAGACTTATATTAACGTTCTCTTTATTTTAATTAAATTTATTTCACTTTTAATTCAATTTTCGTTCTCATTCGGTAACCGGGCTTATTTTCAAAGGTGGCGTAGGGAAAGTACGAAAAACTAAAATGTCTCGAGAACGGCTAGTCCTAGTGTAATGGGGTTAATCTTATTCTTTTCGTCGTTAAAAATTACGTATGAAATCAACATTTAATGGATATATTTGAGTATACCCAGTTCTTTAGTTTAGATTTGGACGATTTTTGCGGGCCATTTTGCAAAAAAAGGCAGGTCATTTTTTTCCGAATCGTACCAAAATCTAATCAACACCAGGGTAACCCACAAATGACTCATCTACCGAATTTTGTAAAATTCGGTCCATTAGTTTTTCAGTTAGAGTGGATACAAACTTTTGCGGGCCATTTCGCAGAAAAAAAGGCGGGTTCTTTTATCCTGAATCGTACCCAAAACTAATCAGCACCAGACTCGCTCACAAGTAACTTACCAAATTTTGTGAAATTCGGTCCATTTGTTTTTTAGTTAGAGTGGATTAAAAATCTGCACAGACACACAGACGTCACGCTAAAAATAGTTTTTTCGTATTCTAGAGGTCTCGAAACGTGTAGATCTGTCGAAAACTCGAGTTGCGATTTTCGGCATGATTCCAATACTTTCCCTATACTTTACCATGTATTGCAGGGAAAGTAAAAATATAACACTTTATTTTTATTGTATATTAAATTTAATTCCCCTAAAAAGAATCATAAAATTCTCTATTCTCGCTTTATAAACGCATCTTCAGAGGCATATATATCTTAAACTAAGTTAAACCCGCACTAATTTGATCTTGCTTGAATAATAAATTGGTAGAAAACAGACAGACATTGCCTTTTATTATTTAAGAAGTCGAATCTGCAACTGTCCCGGTCGTAAACTCTCGACGGTTTATTTAGAACATGCTATCCTTGCGGATTATATACAAAAGTAACTGTGACATATCCGCTTTTAATAGTGAGAAGTATATGTGATAGACACATTTTAGTCGTACAATTTAAATGATTATAGCTGTATAGTGTTGGGAAACAGCAATGCAATAGCTAATCTAGAATGAAAGAGTTTGCAATGTGGATAAGATTGGTTTAAAAGAAGGTGGATGACGGTGAAAATAAGTTATAAGTTATTCTATGGCAAGATGGAATTTATGGAGGTAATATTTGGAATAAGTTTTAGGAATTACATGTGGAATAAGTGTTAGAAAATAAATGTATATTTTAAATGGGGGGGTGTTGAAACCCAGACCGTCCGACCTACCAGAAAGTGGTAAGGTAACTGTTTGGACAGCCGCGAAGTGCCACACAATTTTGACCGGAACCCAGTGGGGAAGGCATCCACAGGGACCGTACCGTCCTTCCCCTACCACCAACCTCACGGAAGGACTTACGGACCCACATGCTTAACGTGATCGTACTCCCCTTGAACACGGTGGCAGTATTGGCAGAGGAGGGAATCGAACCCGGACCTATTGAGTGCAATTCCCGCGCGCTAACCACTGGGCTACCGCGCCCCTTGGTGGGGGTGGGGGGTTATAACTTCTGTATCAATTCTCGATCAAAGAAAATAAGACAAATATTTTATTTTTTGGTGATACAAAATCACATAGATTGCTTACGCAAATTGAAATTGTTGATAGAATTAAAAGTCCATCCATATCACATGCAGTTAACAATACTATTAGAAGGAAAGTAATATATCAAATCATAAATATATTTCAAGCGAATTGAATTCTGTTAAAAATAATTGCAAGTTAAAAGCATATATATATATACAAAAGAGAAAAAAATAATGAATTTTTTTCAGAAAAATAGTATTCTGAAGGATTCAAAGATTTCTTAGTTTACAAATATATTGTGTGGCATTCGACGAAGAACAAGCATTCTATGAAAACATGAAATAATTTAAAGGTATGAGAAATAAGCCATAAAAGCGGGTTTAAATTTCAGAAACAAGTATTTTTGGAACGCCGCTGCGTACCGCCATGCCAGGTTGCCATGTCCGAATCAGTAGTTGGAAATTGTATATTATACTTGTTGTGATAAAACCCGGTTTTCAGTGACCTCAGTTCAGCCCCCGAGGTAGCTAAATATTTTATTTTTTTTCTCTGTTACAAATAAAAAAAATCTGATGTGAACGGCACATGATTCTCCCTGCAGACTCAAATTTATATTTTCTTTATTTCTTTAATAAATCATTAGATTGAGTTTAATTGAACCAAATAACACTAAATTTGCAACGGTTAGTCTTAAAGTATAATGGAGTGTGTTATATTATTTCCCTCTTCAAAAATTGCGTATAAAACAAGAATTTAATTGATACATTTGAGCATGCACTACTTAGTGTTTTTTTAGATTTGAACGGGCCATTTCATAGAAAAAGGTAGGTTGTTCCTTTCCGAATCGTACCAAAATCGAATCAGCACCACAGTATCCCACAAGTAACTTACATACCAAATTTTGTGAAATTTGGTCAATTAGTATTTTAGCTAGACTGGATACATGAAATTTTTTAGGACCATTTCGTAAAAAAGGCGGGTTCTTCTTTTTCAAAGCATACCAAATTCTGATCATCACCAAGGTATCCAACAAGCAAGTTATCTACCAAATTCTGCGAAATTTGATCAATTAGGATTTTAGATTGAGCGGATAAATGAAATTTTTCTGTGCCATTTCCCAAAAAAAGGCGGGTTCTGTTTTTAAGAATCGTACCAAAAACTAATCACCACCCCAGGGTCACATCCAAGTGACTTACCTACCAAGTTTTATGAAACTCGGAGCGTTATCCCTCGGTCCATTGAAAGAAACTCTCCAACAATCCAAGTACGAAAAACAAACAATATATATATCTAAAAAACTATGGAATCATAAAATATTTTAAGTTTCCTCAGGACTATTTTAAATTTTCTCAGGACCGGAGCTGCAAATTCAGGTATAACGCACCCTATTAATGCATGCTAAACCTCCTTTAAATCACAAGTAGACATTTTTGGTCGCAAGTAATTATTTTAGTTGACTACGACTGAAATTTTTTTTATGGAATTTGCTGTCCGTTCTCTGTCCACTAAATTGAGGTTAAGATTCACTCCCATTGTCAATTTCCACCTCTCCATGAAGTCTCTGCGCCCTCTCTCCGTTCTCTCCTCCTTTTCATTTCCTCCTTATTCCCCCTCTTTCCCTCTCCGATCAACCTTTCTTTTGGCTCCCTCTCCCATATTTACACCATTTTTACACTATCTTGCATTTCAAACTACAGAAATTACAAAATAGAAATCAAAGAATACTACAGAAAATATCAAACCTAACCAAGAAGTTGGTAGTCTGTATTACTTGTAACAACACCCTATGTGCTTTTTCGCGTAGGTTTTTACCATTGGGAAGCCGCACATGTAATACAGATAAATCCAAGAAGGGAGTTGTTGCGTGTAATGCGGCCTTTACAGGCACTGCTTTCCCATAGGAACGCCCACTTCCGAAATGGCATGGGAAAGATCTTATGTGTAACGTAACGTTATGTGTAACGTAAATAAAATTTTAATTTCTTAAAACAATAATCTTTAATATCAGTGAAAATATATTTATATAGTAATTTTGTCAAAAATAAATAACAAATAAATATAGAACAAATTATTTTTTGGAAATGGTAGACAAGCAATTCCACAAAGGCAGTTATAAAAAATAATGTAGAAGAAATGTAAATAAATATACTACATGACACGTATAGTACATAAATATTCTATATAATACATAAATATACTATATAACACATAAATATACTATATAATACATAAATATACTATATAACACTTACAAAAACCTGTTCGAGGAATCTGTAACTGCCATTAAACCTCCAGCCTTGAATATAGATCATGTGTTTTGAACTTTATCATAAATTATTTTTACCGAACATCTGTGACTGACTTTTATGGATACATTTATGAGCCTTATTTATGATAGAACTGGCTATTGTGTTCTGAGAGTGTAAGTTGAAAATGTTCTAAATGTGTTCAATATTCTTGTATTGCATAAATGAATTTCACAGAGGGTAAAATGGATAAATATTTCCATCTGTTATACGTGTTATGCAAATGATAAACGAAATACACTAAACAGAGCATTGCATCTTTTCTAAGTACTGTGATCTTCAAAATATGGCATTTTAAAGAGTTAACTGTATGTCTTGAAGATATAGCTTAAAAATCAAAAAATATATGATTTGCGATAGTAATCGTAGAGCCCAACCGCGAAATCACCATCTTAACAGTTCCGCGGTTTCATCCCAAGGCTAAGGCGTTGTAGACCAGCATCATACCATTCAGCTAAAGACATCTCCAGTTCACGGTAATTTAAACTATCTTATGAGAGTTTGCTACAGTACTCCCCCTCCCAGTGGATTTCTTTTAACTCGAAGGAAGTTATTGTTGATGGGTATTGTTGATGGGATTATATATGATTCTCATATCGATGTTTACTGGTCATGGGTTGTGTAAATAGTGAAATGAATTAATATAATTCTGAGATCCCAGTGCTTTCTGTGCAAAATCATAAAACCCATTTATGGAACTTAAAAAGAAAACTGGAGGTTTTTCAATTCAGATTTGATTATAAATTACGCACAGTCCCATGTATGATCCATGCCATATGGCATGCACTATATTGTGTAGAGATTGTATATAATAAGAATATGCCGAACTTCCAATTACGTACTGACACTTTGTATTCAATATACTGAACTTTTGAATGATTTATTGTAGAAAAGTTACTGTAAAGTTTGTGTAACTACTTCTAATGTGTTCGATAGAACTAGGAGTGTGCTTACATACAATATGTGGGCGTCTAGGTCAAACTTTTATTTAGGTAGCATAATTACTATCATTTTTGACATTGTAAATATTTTAAGTTAAATTATAAATTACACTTATATGTTTAAGTGAAAAATAATATCACCGAATCTGCTAAAATTGATGTAATAAGTGGCGCCGCAAATGATTATGCAAAGCATAATATAAATTAACTTCCCTTGACCATTGCCGAAATATCGTAAATCGTAAATCGTTATAAAATTAAACATTAAACACATTTCTTTGTTGTCCGCTATTAAAATCATCCATATTTATCGACCATGTGCTAAGATTAATCTATATAAATAAAAATGAAAATCTGTCTGTCTGTCTGTCTGTCTGTCTGTCTGTCTGTCACACCATCACGGGAGAACGGCTGAACCGAATTTGATGAAATTTTGTGGGTAGCCCAGAAATAGCCCCACTTAAAATTATATCCGTGTTTTGAGTTTCTACGACCAGTGGTTCTCGAGATATTAGTAAAAAACGAAATTTTCGTTTGTCTCATCATCACGGAAAAATGGCTGAACCGAATTTAATGAAATTTAGTGAATAGCCTTGAAATATCCCCCCATAAATTTTGTCCAAGTTTCGAGTTTCTAAGACCTGGGGTTGTCGAGATATTAATGAAAAACGGAACTTTTTCCTAGGAGTTCTACTCCCTAACTCCGTGGTTTATCCAAATGAAAAGCTTGAAAATCGTTTGAAAGTGAATTAAAATTTAATCTCTGAGTTTGATGGGAGATTTTTTGCGTTAATTAGTCACTTTCTGAAAACATGAATTGTTTGAAACATGATTTAAAGGGGAAATCTATCTCCATGGTTCATGGTTTATTTAAAACACGCTTTTACGGAACAATGAGAAGTATAGAGAAATCAAAATCGTTATTTAATTTCGCAGTTTATGTTATAAGACATGACATATTTAACATGTTATAAGATTCTATCTTATATCATGTTACTCAGAAACGCAATTAAATTAAATCTGTCTGTTAATTTTAATAATTATTTTTTCGATTTGAATAATAAATAAATGGATATAAAAATATATTTTAGAAAAGAACGATTTGATTTTTCTTATAGCATTTTTGACTGGATAATATCAATTACGGTCTTCAGGTTTAAAAATTATTATTATTTATATTTTCGGGGATTATTGATTCAAGGATTATTGATATTTTCAAGTTATTATGCAATTATTTTATTATGACAAAAATTGTTTAAACTCATATATTGTACGTTGTACGAATCTTCTACAAATACACGTGTATATCTTTTAATCTACGAGAATATAAGTAGTACAGGTATATTGACATATGTTTTGATATATATTGGAATCAATTACGACCTTCTGGTATAAAGAGTACGGATATTGTTGATGTTTTCAATTTATTACGTCATCTCTTTTATTTTGGCAAATATTTTTGAGACGCATATTGTAATACGGGTAATCTTCTACTAACACATTGGCATATTTTCTGATCTGCGACAATATAATTAGTACGGGGTCGCATATATGCATTCAATTCCTATTTTTTCTTCTGTAAATTTGCTTACAAAAGGGGGGCAGGATGTTTTATTCTTCAGATCTGATCGTGAAGATAATTTTGCATAGTGAGAACATATATTCTTAAACTTCTCTTTAGGAGCAATAAATTTAATATTTTAACAGAATTCGCACATGATTGCGAAATTTAAGTTTCTTTAAATTATACACTCCGTACGAATAACGGGTGTGCTGTTAGTGGTTAATAAATTTTAACATTTTAGGAGGATATATCATGTTGCTCGGCATCGCAATTAAATTAAATGTGTTTGTTAATGTTTTTATTATTTTTTTTCGATTTAAATAATAAATAAATGGATAAATGGATATAAAAGTATATCTTATGAATGGACGGTTTGATTCTTCTTTTAATTATATTAATTGCTGACTGCGTACATCAATTTCATTTATTTTGGCAAAGAGTTTTCAAGCTTATATCGTATTTAGCTACTAAACTCATATATTGTGTTTAGCCAATAAATTCATATAGCCGATTGTTGAAACAGGAAAAGAGTAGAGCGGGTATATCTTCTAATACAATTGTAGTGTTTTCATTTAGTATATTGAAACGGGATAAGAATGTTTCATTCAGATCTGCAAATTCAAAGCTACGAATTTGGAGGGATATCGCTAATTTGACAACTTTTCTTAAACTTTGCCAAATTGACGGAAATGTCGCCAAATTGATATAAACGACACACAAGCAGCTGCCATAAACCTTCGGGTTGGTCGTGTGGCTTGGGTCTTCTACATATCAATGACATTTTTTTTTGTTTTGTTAGAAGAGAGTACTGAAATGATGTTTGGTTAGCATTTATCTGTCAGACCAACCATCCTACTTAGTAATACATTTAGCGAATTTTTAAAATGTCACCAAATTGATAAAAATGTTTTCAAATCTATAAAAATATCTTGAAATTGATAAAATTGCGCTACATAAATGATATTGATTGTTTTTTGTTAGGGGATAGTATTGTGATGATATTTCGTCAATTTGTCGCAAAGTGGAACTGTCAGTTCTACAGTCCCACTTGGCGATAAATTTGGCGATTTTTTAAAATGTCGCTAATTTGACGAAACTGTCGCCAAATGTTCCATAGAAATATAACTATTTAGACGATATTTTTTCTACCAATTTATTTGAAGCAAATGATATCATGTCGCTTAGCAACGGATTTAAATCCAATGTGTTTATGCGGCAGACGATTTTTATTAAATCCTTTCCGATTTGAATAATGAAGATATGTATATAAAATAAATTTCATTGCCATTTCATTTTGGACTGGATAATATCAATTATACTCTTCAGGTTTAAACATTATTATTATTGATATTTTCCGGAATTATTGATTCAGGGATTATTGATATTTTTAAGTTATTACGCCATTGTTTTATTGCGGCAAATATTGCTGACACACGCATATTGTACGTTGTACGAGTAATCTTCTAGGAATGCACGGGTATATCTTCTAACCTACGAGAATATAAGTAGTACAGGTATATTGGCATATATTTTGACATATATTGGCATATATATTGGAATCAAGTACAGTCTTCTGGTATGAAGATTAAGGGGATTAATTATATATTCAATTTATTACGTCGTCTGTTGTATTTTACAAAAAAAATTTGTGACTCATATTGCAAAACGGGTAATCTTCTACTAATAATCGGACATTATAAGTAGTACGTGTATATCTTCCCATATAATTTCAGCACTTTAATTTTGACATATATTGGAATAAATGACTGTCTTCAGATTTAAAGATTACGGGTTTATTGGTATTTTCAATTTATACATGTAATCTACTAATACAGGTTATATTTTCTAATATTCGCGTATATAATTAGTACGGGTCCCATACAATTTTAACGCTTTTATTTTGCATATATTGATTCAATTCCATATTTTTTTTTTATATTTGCTTACATAAGGGGTCCAAGATGTTTTATTCTTCAGATATGTCCATGAAGATAATTTTATATAGCGAGAACAGAGATTCTTAAACTTCTTTTTAGGAGCATTATATTAAATATTTTAACAGAATATTTTGATTAAACATGTCATTTAGTATACTATAAGAATTTGGGCATGATTATGAATTTCAAGTTTCTTTATATTATATACTCCGTACGAAGAACGGGTATGCTGCTAGTTAAATATATGTTTCTAAAATGTAACTTTAAGTTACGGTTTTTTACCGCGCCACATAATATATTGCTTAAAACGGAGTGCATCTAAGTATTTCTTAATAATGTTTAACTAAAGTTAAGCGATGTTTAAGTGTTTGGGATATGTTTATTGCATACTTTATGCAAACAAGCTGCGGAGCCCTCCACAAGGGGCCACATATCCACTGCACGACCTCATTCTAAATGCAGCCCTCTATTCTTAGCAAATGGGATGAAGGAGGTCGCAAAGTGATCTCCGGCGATTACTGATGATTAGTGAGCGACAGCAAATAGGTGGAGCCCCCAAGCTCCGGGCGACAGGAGCGTGAGTAGGTTAGGAGGTCGACGGTTGCTGTCCAAACAACTACCTTACACCTTCGGGTATGTCAGACGGCCAGTGTCGAAAGAAGAAAGAAAGAAAGGAATATGGAGGTGTGACGTCCCCACTGCGTTCCGGTCGAAATTGGGTGGCACTGGTCGAAGTTGGGTGGCACTTTACATCATCGGGTTGGTCAAACAGATATCTTGCATTTTCGACTATGGGGCGCTATGGAGCGCTATGGGTCGAAAGGACGGTGGTGTGCATCGGTCGTGTTGAAAAGACTCGTAAAACAAACTCTGGGGCTTAGAGTCAGCGTACAAGGGGCGGATCTCAAATGAGAGCATCAGGTCTATATAGCAGATGGTACTAAAGAGCTCGCGATGCGATCGCTAGTGAGTTACGGGGGGTGGGATGGTGACGATATTAACGAGCAGGGGTGGACTCCCTAACTTTGCAATAATATTTAAAATATATTATTATACTTTAAGTTTGTGAATGCTTTGTGCATTTGGCAAGCTTTTAATCTCTGACAAAAAAAATCCACGACGTTATACTTTGTTATTTGTGCTTTAAATTACAGGCCCCACATATACATACTGGCAGCGTCAGACTTGTTTTAATAGCATAGAATTACTAATGTAATTTCGTAGTTTGTAATTGTAAATGATGTAACTCTAATAGTGTAGTTATCGTAATTAGTTACATAGTAGCGAGGGTAGATTAAATGGTACTTTAAAGGAATCAATTAAGGACAGCAATATATGAGCTATTCGAACTATTTTTAAATATGTGTGCAAACAAATATACTTCAATGCCTGTTATTTTATCATATTGTTTGTTGCCTGAACTTGTTTCAATTAGTGCTATAATTAGCGTAATCATTTATAAGTCCCTATGCTACATAAGGGAATTTTCTAATTTTATTTCATCACAGCCGAGGTTCATTGCCAAATGTGGATGTCACGACCCATATAGGACGGTATTATACAGTCCTGCCACGTCTAATGCCTAGTTCGAGAATTTATTCCTAGATAACAGGCAATCTTATCTCATAGTCTTCATTAAAAATTAAAACAATACGTTTATATTTTCCAGTGTAAAGTGTAAAACATTTAATGAAAATCCTTAATTCATTAAAAAATGCAATTTTTCAAACATAAATTTATTTTAAATTAGAATATTTTTCAATTATCAGTGTAGGTGTAATTTGTAACATCTCAAACATAATGCAATAATCACTTTATGTTGAAATGCTTATGTTTCTCTGCATAAATATGGATTATGTTGCAGAAAGAATAAAATATTAAAATCAATTTTTTATTTATAATTTACTGAAATTAAATTAAGAATACACTGATTCAACTATAAAATTTACCGTGATTTAAGTATAACGCTTGTAGATTGAATTTGATTTAAGATGTATATAAATATGAGTAAAATCCCATCTGAATCACAAAACTGATAATGCAGGGCTTAATAAAAACTCAGGGAAATAATTTTCACTTGGAAGGAATTTGAGAGAATAGTTTTACTTCTATAATGTTGAAGCATATATAATAATTTTACAACTGCATTGAATAGTTTTTGTCCTGTATTTTAGTACATAATTCCATCATACAACCCATATGTCTATAATTACAGCAGGCTTGAAACCAAAAGCCTGCTCACTCTAATATTACCACTTTATTTAACCGTATTCTTTCTGATAAACTTTGCGATATTGATGACTTTAAACGCTATGCTGGGGTGTATGTGGTTCCCCTGTTGTTTCCCGATGGTGGCTATACGTTTTACATTGGTAGTACCAAACGCAGTGTTGGCATCCGTTTAGCAGAACACGCTCGTGATGTCAAAAGTGGTAAACTTTCTACGGCGCCTGCTCAAAATGTTGTTAATGATAATTTTCTGCCCGTTTTTGAAAAAACTTTCCTTTTAATGCGTTGTAATAACCCACGTAATATTCTCCTTCATGAACCCCTTTTATTTATATCTACAGTGTGTCGATTTGTAATTTTGACCCCGTTCAAATTTTAAGTTATGCTTGGCGGCTCATTCTCGACTCTGTGTAATTCAAAGCGCTTCATAGTTACCTTTGACATCATTCTCATAAATATCGGGATGACTGCCTTTTCAAATTTGCACTTTTCCTGTAATAAAATAATATTTTATAATTCTTCTTTTCTCGTGATAATCTTGCATTTTGAATCCGTTTAAAAAGTATATTTTATATTTTTTGTGTATATTTCTTGGATAATCGTCTGTTCATTTACTAATTTTATATTTATTTATGCAAATTTGCTATGTTACTGGTCTATATAAGAACGATCCTATTTACTTTCCATGAGATAACTATTACTAGAGAGAACTATTTACTTTCCACTGATGAAGAGCGTATTAACGCTCGAAAGCGTTCTGGCATTTTTTACTTTGTACGTCTTATAAGAAGTTTTAATAAAAAACCTTCTGTCTAAAGTTGGATCCTTAATCTTTTAAATTAAATTATTTAAATTAATTTAAATAACTTTAATTTATTAGATTCCATTATTTAAATTAATTAAATTAAATTATTTAAATTAATTTAAATAACTTTAATTTATTAGATTCCATTATTTAAATTAATTAAATTAAATTATTTAAATTAACAAAATTAGATTGTTAAATGATTTAAATTAAATTATTTAAGTTATTAAGTTATTAATTAAATTGCATCAATTAATTAATTAAAGTATAGCCATTGAAGCATGGCAATATAATGGTTGTGGTTTTAGTTCTTAGTACATAATCAAACGACCATTTTAGACCAGAACTGTTCTTTCATTATATATCTTTTACTTTAAAAAATGTTTATGTGTTTTGAAATACGTATCTTACCACGTAGGACTGAGGAGCTTGTATTAAATTAAGTTTTAGAATTCCGGACTATACAGAGTTTTTGAACCCCCACTTGTGCCCGGCCGCCCACCTTGCTGCTCCATGTTTTCGGACGAGCCGGAATGTCTGGGCTTTCGACCCCCACTTGTCCTAATCTATGCCTTTTCAGGATGAGTAAAATGTGGAAAGCGGAAGCAATGTTGGCGAAATATTCGCGATTTGTTGAAATACTCACAATTTTGCAACTTTTATTTTGGGACAAAATTATTCTTTTTTAATCTTGAAATTTTGTATTTTACTTACCGGTATAATCAGATACGTGTCATGCTGAATTCATCATACTAAAAAAATTAAAGATACCTAGGATATGCAAAACTGTAAATTCGTATACGTTTTATCTACTTTTAATATGAAATCAAAAGGGATGTATGTGATAATTTAGGAATCTGAACCAATATTCTTGTTGTACCATAAAGTATCGTATACAAATTAAATGGTGACTTTCTCATATATTGGTATTCTCATATATTGGTTCTCATATATTGGTATAATTATTTCATATGTACTATATCAGTAATTATATATGAAAAGTTATGGACAATTATTATAAGAATATATAAAATGATAAACACACATTACTAGCTTTCAGCGACATTTATAACATTTTTGTGATAAAAGAGAGTATTCAATCAAACACATTTCACAAACAATGACACTACTGAATATTAAGATTAGCAAATCAAGGATTAGCGAATAATTTTCAGACTTTAAAATATTTTAAATTTTAAGGATTCCTTTTGAAATTTAGAGTATCCTTTTAAAATTTCCACAAACATAGTACGGTTATTGTCCGACCGTGCATATAGCTACTCTAAACCCAATATGTGAGTCGCACGGTCTGGGGTCTTCAGTACGGTTATTGTATATTAACCACGTATACCAAATTTCAGTATAATTTGCATTTTCAAAAAATATATATTTGATTTTTTAAATCATTTTTAAATCTTATATTTTTTTATCAAATGACAAAATGAGGTTCATAGGCAGATTTGAAGTCTTTAGTCTTTTAAAAGGTACTAAGTGCGATTTCAGGATATAAACCACGCCCCCTACATTTCGGCAAGATTTGCATAATTTAAATAAATATATTTATTTATTTTTTAATTTTTCAAGAAAATGAAAGTCAACTTCAGCAGGTGTGATTTACATTTGCATCATCGGAAAGTGGTTTTAATAAACGTATATTTTTTACCTTTTTATATTTTGAAAACGAAAAAGATGTTAGGGTGAACTTTCTCATTGGTGATTCACATTAGAATTTTCGGAAAGTAATTTTATTAAATATGTTTTAAAAGTAACAATTTAGGAGATGATTTAAACAATTTAGTATGAACACCATCTTTCCCTAAATCTTCACTTTAGTACAGGACGGATTAATAAAGCACATATATTTTGGCAGTGACGAATCCTGGTCTAGTCTGGAAAACAGGCTTTGCAAAATGTGTAGTACATTCCATATCATGAGTTATCAATCGCACCCGTTATCAACATCATGAGTTATCAATCGCATTAATGACGTTAATAATAATGATAATATATAACGTTACTATTGTGTTATATATTGTAACTAAGGATATGGTTATGTCGAGAAATTTGGTATGACGAGCTATTCCAAATCGTACAGCAGCTCGTCGTGTCTAATTTGGTCCCATTTTTAAAAGATGTTGCGTGCTCTTGTAGATCATTCGGCTAGGGTTTCTAACCTATAGGCGAATTAGAGCATAATCAGTGTAGGCTTTGGTTAATTATGTTGCAACTCTACCTCTATGAATAATATTAAATAAATGTAGTCAAACGAAAGACAAAAGTTGCGTCGCTGTATTATGAAGTTTTTATGTGCAGAACCACCTATCAAAAGAGCTTTTGTAATACAAAGAATATTCAAACTCGGGTTGGCAAAAATAAGTTGCATCAGTTCGGATAAACGAGCGAAATTGTGGTTCATGGTAAATTCCAAAATGAGAGCTAAGGTAAAGGACGGAGAAAGTTTCATTCACCCTTGGTCTTTTAAAATTTCGGAAAGTGCGCACTCACCTGATGTATGTCAGGTTGAAGGAAATATGTATTAACTACGGTATTCTCACTGCCGGCTTGGGACTTCAGGAATGAGTGAAGCAGATTCAACGGTGGGATTCCCCTTCCTCCTCGACAACGAACATCGTCAAAATACAGCATGCTATTGATACAAGTGCTGTCAAATATTATTTAAAAATAGCCAAGTAAGTCGAAAAATTCGCCAAGTAGTAATAATAGCAACCCATTTAGCCGATAACTTTTAGTGAAGCATCGCTTATCCTGCTTCATCTGCATTACTTCACCAACCACCACTGCGCAGTGTTGTCCCAATACTTCACACCTTCACAACAGGCAGAAATTGCTTTACTGTGTAAAATGGTCATATATTTGATTTTGTTTCCGTTTTCCACTAACTTACAGCATATATAATCACTAACTTACAGCATATATAACCATACGTTTTGTGCCTTATTGCTCACAGCATTCCGCCACCCTTGATCCCCTCTTTGAGAGGAGAAAACATCTTTTGGAATCTGCCAGGCATTCGGGGGACAACTTAAGACCAGAGATTGGCAAGATCAATGCTGAAATTAAACTGACTTACACTCGGCTAAAAAGATCCCGTTGGAACGAGATATGCAGTAAAATTGATGCCAGGACTCCAGACTCAAAACTTTGGAAACTACTCAAGGGAATCAACGAAGAGCAAACGCAATATGAAAAATGCAACACAATTAAAGATAACAATGACCTAATGTTTATAGACGACAAATCAGCTGCTAATGGCCTTACTTTCCATTACCAACAAATTAGTAGATTCAACTTTACAAGCGAGGATAAACCGATTCTGCGCATGGCTAGAAATGTTGTACATGGATGTCGCAGCACTGATCATGAAGACCATACTCTGATCACTCATTTTAATGGACAGGAGATGCTTCTTGCATTGGCTTTTCTGGATCTCAGAAAATCTCCGGGACCGGATGGGATTCATGGAGTTATGCTTGAAAACCTTGGATCCATGGGAAAGCAGAAACTGCTGGACTTGTTTAACCTCTCCTGGAAAAAAGGGCGTGTGCCTCGAGAGTGGAAAAAGGCCACCGTCATACCTATTAAGAAGCCAAATAAAAACTCTGGCTCGTCTGAGGACCATAGACCTATTGCACTGACCTGTACTATAAGTAAATTATTAGAGAAAATGGTCCTCATCAGGCTCCAGTTCTTTCTAAACAACAATAATCTACTCCCTGGCGAACAATATGGTTTTCGGAGAGGCCATAGCACTATTGATCTTGTTCTGTTCTTCGCCCAAACTATTAGAGATGCACAGAACTACAGGCCTACTCATCACAGTGTAGCGGCTCTATTGGATCTCACTAAGGCTTTCGACAGAGTGTGGAAGCATAAACTTATTATTTAATTACACGATACCTTTAACATCCGTGGTAATGCTTTGCCTTGGTTGTCTGACTATCTCAATCAAAGATTTATTAGGGTTAAGTTCAATATAACCCTCTCGGACAACTTTCACCTTAGCCAGGATTTTCCCCAGGGAACAGTTCTCAGTCCAACACTTTTTACTCTATACATGGTCGGATTCGAGAAAACTGTCTCCTCTGGGGTTAACATTGGAAATTTTGCGGACGATATCGCACTTTGGAGTAGTGGTGAGGTGGTTAAAGAGGTCGAGCTGGAGCTCAACAAGTCACTGGCAGCCATGTCCAGGTTTGCTGAAGAGCTCAAGATAAGTTTTAACCCTGCCAAGTCTATTACCACTTTCTTTACAACCAATAAACACATCTATAACTATCAACCATCCTTAATGCTCAACCACCATAGACTTCCCTACGAGAAACATCCTAGATATCTGGGTTTCGTTCTTGACCCCGAATTTACATGTAACAAATATATAGAATATATAACCTTGAAAGCCAGGAAACGTTTAAATATCATTAAAAATATAGCTGATAGAGATTGGGGCGCTGACGCTTCTACTCTCAGGACTTCCTATCAAGCTCTCATCAGACCCATTCTTGATGATGGCTTTCCTATTTACTGCTGTGCCTCAAAGACAAACTTGAATAAACTGGAGGGAGTTCAGCTAAGCACCGCTCGCATCATTACCGAAATGAAACGAAGCTGTCCATCAGAGATTGTACTTTATGAGGCGGATTTGCAGCCTCTTATTGGCAGAAGATTGGCAGGGTTGGTCAAACACTTCAATAGACTTTACAGTCTAAACCAAGATAATAAAACTGCCGGTTATTTAAAAAATTGGACTTGTAACCAGAGACTCAAGAAAAATAGTCCATTCAGTCAAATTAAATCTCAACAACTAATCGCAGAGAAAGTTGAACCATATTTTCTACATAGTAATATAAATCCTTGTGTAGAATTTTCCTATGTTCATTTCCATGAAGGCCTTGAAACTACTCAAAATAAGAAAGATTGTTTACCCGTTTTTCCTAAACAATTGGCCCTGGAGATTATAGCCAAAATCCCTCCAAATGATATTACTATCTACTCAGATAGTAGTAGAATGGACGAAAAGGCAGGAAAGTGGAGTTTTTATTAAAACACCTACAAATGAATACTCGATAAAACAACGAAACCCCGACTACTGATCGGTTTTCCGAAGCGAATTACTAGCAATCAATATGGGACTTGAGATTATAATGAGTGCGGGCAACTATGGAGGTATATGGATAGTATCTGATAGCCGTAACTCTATTCATCACCTTAAAAACTGGACCCACATTGGAGATAAAACCAGCTTATCTATCCTTCAGAAAGTAAAAATCATCTCCCACCAGCATGAAATACACTTTCAGTGGATCCCGTCCCATGTGGATATTCACGGAAACGAACTGGCGGATTCCCTTGCTAGGGAGGGAATGGATCTTCCTGTTCCCGCTGCCGAGGAGCTTACTTACCTGGAACTATTCTCGAGGCAAAAGGCCCAAAACAAAGAAAAATGGCTTCTGCCTCCCTCTCACTGCTAGTATAGGGGAAATAGACAAGGACTTTCTCTGTCTTTTCCTTGTGACAGGCAACTCAACACTTGTCTATCCCGGCTAGCCAGTGGACACTTAAAAGGCCTGTTGTATTCTGGAGGCCAAAAAACTTTTTCCCATTTGCACTAAGTGCCGGCAAGTCCAGGCTTCGCCAGACCATATTTTGGACTGTCTCGGGCTGGACAGGGAGGCCATCTATGGTTCTCCCTTTTTGGTATCGGATTTTATTAAAGTCAACGGTTTTATTGATCTGATCTGACTCCGTCAGACCAGATGGAAGATTAGGAACAACAACATATATAACCATAGATATATGCATATATATATAACCATCCATACGCATGAGGAAGTCGATTGATACATTACACTCCAGATATTTTCTTTAGATAGAGTGTTTCCTCAAACAAGGTAAACTTGCAAAATAGGGCATTTTTCGAAATCGTTTTCCAACTCATATATACTGCACAAAGTTATAAATTTTGTAAGTACACATCCTATCTCAGCAGAAACGAACATATTTCAAAAACTATAAAGTAAAAAATCGAGAATACAAAGTGAAATGCCTTGAGCAGAATATAAAATGCATTCTGTCAGTATTTCTCCGTATACAAGAAATTGACATATTTCGTATTTTTATATAGCTTGATCCTCACATATAACAAAGTGTTTGAAGATTGTCAAAATTTATAAGAATTCGCATGATTGTTCTTTTTTTATAATATTTTAAACTTATCAATTTAACTTACTCAGTAGTCTCTAAACGTTTGAAATAGAGATTTTGATGAAAAAGCTCGTTTTTAGACAATGTACAGTCACATGCACTTTAAAAGATAAAAAGAAAAAGAAAGTATTTTTGCACAAAATGACAATTGTGTGATGAGAAATGAAACATTTTTTCTCTAGGATAAACCATTCTAGAGCTTTTTGTCCCTTCAGAACTTCAATTAATATCTATATATATAATTTTAATTTAATTTCAATTCAATGTGGTATTTTATGCATTCAAACTTAATTTAAAATATTATTGAAAAAATGAAAAAAATAACTAATTTACATCTTTCTAGAAAGTAATTTGTAATCCTCATTAGAATTTTTTTAATCGTGCGTGTATTCTGACGGTAATTTTGGAACCAATTAACTACATGTGTCTTTATTAAAACGCGGGGTAGAACAATTTATAGCTTTAATTATATAATACATTGATTCCCTTTCCAAATAAGCAAACGTGGAGCAAAAAAATCTGATTGAAAAAATATGCAAAATAACAGCATTTATAAAGATATATTTTTCTACAGATAAGTTGGAAACAGGGCATGGCATACTTATTTTGGAATTTCTTGAAAATACGGAAGACTAACTTGTGAGGACAAACACGGAAATAGAATATAGAAACAAAGCTGTACATTAAGTATTTGAAGACTTGTTTAAATGTATGAACTATTCAAAGATTTGTTCTGAAACAGTGCTATGTTGAAAGAAAAGCACATGCATTTACCAGTTCCTTTGTGTTTGGTATAATAACAGTTTGCTCTCTAATTCGGTTTAGAAATCAATAGTTACTAACGGTATTTACTCTTTTTTCCAGTAGATATTTCATTTGGGCACGATAGTGAATTTTTTTACGCTCGTCAGTATGCACTGTAAAGAAACAACAACAAAAAACACTATCAATTTTGCAGTAAAAATACTTCGCAATTTTGACGCTAAAGAATTTGCTGTAGATTGTACAGAACGACTGTAAAATTTTACTACACATTTCGCTATATATGGCAAATTTGCTGTATATGGCAAACTTTCAATTATATGTTATTCCATGAAATAGCTGATAATTGTCTGCTATTCCGTGAAATAACACAATTAAATTTAAGGGGACTCGGTACCCTTTGAACAATTTTTTTTGTTTAAGCACTTTACAATACTCTTTTTGCATATTATTAAATTATTTTATTAAGGAAAATTATTTTATCAAGAAAAAAGACAATTCTACTGATACAATTTGAAAAATTTAATTTTTTTTTAAAAATTTAAATAATTTTTAAAACCTATCTTCTCCTAAAATTTCTAACTTTTTACAACCCTTTTTTTTTATATGGTTCCTTGAAGTGTCTTCTGTAACTTTAAGGATCGGATTTTTGAAAAGTTAATTAGTTCGGGAGAAAAAAAATAAAATGTTGATACATATGTAAAAATTCAACAAAAAATTGGGTTTTTTGTACATATCTATTTTTAAAAAAAAAAACTTTTCATTTTATTGCAAATCCGATCCTTAGTTTCATAAAATGCACTAAAATGAACATCCAGAAAAAAAATCAAGTCAATTGAGAAATATATATTTAAGTTTTAGCATTTTGAACATATTGATATATTGAAAAAACACGAACTGAGAAAAAGCACTTTAAAGGTTTTAATTTTGAAAAAATATTCTAAATCCATTTTAAATTACATTAAATGTTATTTTAAATTAATTATTATACACTTACCTTTAAAACTGTAGCTGTTTCATTGAATTTAACTATATTTATTTTATATAAGTGACCATTAGCCGAAACCTTAGTTGTCACACATTGAATAGAAAATCGAGAAAAATATAAATAAAAATTGATTTTACCAAATTCATTATTATTTTTACACCATGAAATACATTTGACTCATTAAGATATAGCTTAACTATAAATATGATGATATTTATATTATAAAAGAAATACAAGATTTGAAAATATATTCATATCATAAAAACACACAATATTTCGTAACCGTATGCATATCATTTCTGCATAACTACCATTATTTCTTAACTTTCTTTTAAAAATACCCTACACTGTATGTTACACCTTCCTTCTTTTTAACTAATATGTCTCTTTTTAAAATTGCTTTTTTAACCAGTTTACGTGCAAATTGATATTTTGCACTTCGTCGTTTTTGTCGAAACATTTTTTTTCGAAAATCGAGCGCAACACCGAGATTCATGGAGCACTTTCCTAAAGGTATACCTAAGGCATTCTGTACTTCTTTTATGCAGCGCAGTGTATCTTTATTATATTCACACACAGCTTCCATTACACAGAGTTTTACACGTTTTTTTATGTACAAATGTTTCTTTAGGACATTTTGCCCACGTCACACTGTGCAAGCTTTCGTTTGCATTTCGAGTTCCACAGTTTATGCACGATATTAACGAACGAAAGCAGATCGGAAAACGTAAACAACATTTCTTTATCAATTAAAACTACGATTAAGCACTTTCATCGTCTTCCTGGTAGAAATATTTTGTAAAACAGGGAGTATTCAGTTACAGAGGCGATGTAAACAGAGCGTAAACAGAGAAGTAGGCGTGGTATTTAAAGGGACACAGTTTCAGTCAAAAGCCTTTTTAATATATTTAGAATTCTCGGATCTTCACGAAACTTTGTCAGGATATACTAGGGATGTCAAGGTATATTTCAAGCAAAAAATTTGAAAATCGGTATTTTCGTCATTTTTCGCCAAATGAAGGGTACCGAGTCCCCTTAAACTTGTTAGTAGCAACTTGGTACTCTTCCATTTGAAATGGAAGCTTTCCAGAATCTCTATGGAGATCTACGCATTCCGTTTCAAATTTCAAGAATATTGAGCACAGACTGCAGGAAGCTGCAAAAGCTAAATTCATGGATACCGAACCTGCCTAAAAGACATTGGAAATGCAATTCCAGTATATAGGGACCAACATATTTATCGCTTCCGCACACTCTAACGCATTTTAGCTCAGAATAGCCAATAATTGCGCGATGGTAAACTTGCTATGCATCGTGGCTTTGTAAACCAATGAAATGATCCATGCAGTTTGCTTCATATTGGAAGAATATTAAGCCCAGACAGTACTTAGGTGCAAAAACAAATTCATGGCTAAAAAACTGTTTGTCAAACACATTAAAAAATATACAACATGAACTCCCAGGACAAGTACCAGCATATGCTTTCAGGAACCGAACTTTCTGACGTTCTTCATTGTAAAATAGTAAATAACTGCAATGGTAACCTTCATGGTAAGCATAACTTTAATGGTGAGCATAAATGTACCACACTTTCCCGAATCTCTGTGGTGGCTCTCATAGTTAGCTTCAAACCTTGAGTTCAGTGTGCATAAGACTATAGAAAATTCGTGATCATAGAATCTCCTTCAATATACCTAAACTTTGAAATTGCGCTCCCACTGTAGTGGTTAAGACATGTTCATCTATGTTCTTGAGCTGTTTAAAACAGAATAGCTAAAAACTGCAATAGAAGATATAAAATCCGATTTCATATATCTGAAAATATTTTAAACTAGCCGCCTTTGGCGACCAGCCTGTTCGCCAACCTTGAAAATTCTGAATGTGGCAAATTCTGACCGTGGCGAACTCGATGGCGTGACATACCAGAAAGGTGTAAGGTAACTGTTTCGACAGCCAGGAAGTGCTACACAATTTAGCTAGGAACCCAGTGGGGGAGGCATCCACAGGGGCCGTACCCTCATTCCCATACCACCATCCTCACGGAAGGACTTACGGACCCACATGTTTAACGTGATCGTACTCCGTGTGAACACGGCAGCAGTTTTCGCAGTGACGGGAATCGAACCCGGGCCAACCGAGTGCAATTCCCGCGCGCTAACCACCCGGCTACTGCGTCCTCCGCGACAATCTCCTTAACTTTATTTTTATTCGCCCAATTTAGACCGGAACCCAGTTAGGGGAAGCATCCACCGAGACTGTACGCTCCTTCCCCTACCACCAACCTCTCAAAAGAACTTACAGACCCTCATGTTTAACGTGATCGTACTCCTCGTGAACACGGCAGCAGTTTTGGGAGTGGCGGGAATCGAACCCGGGCCTACCGCTAACTTCCCGCGCGCTAATTTAAAATGACCAAATTCTAAACTCTTAATTCCATCATCCTTATTCCATCGTTCCGTTGTTCCATCATTTAAAATATCCATAAAATTAAAATATCCATCGTTCCATCATTTAAAATATCCTTAAAATTAAAATATCCATTTAAAATATCCACAAATTAAAATATTCATTTAAAATATCCATTTAAAAAATCCATATCGTTCCATCATTTAAAATATAAGTATAATCATTTCTATAATACATTTGCTAAGATCTTAATTCATTTAAAAGCGGAAGCGCGGAAAACGGAAAGCCAACATTAAATCGGTTTTTATTGTCCCACCCATCGCTATGCATATTCAGAACCGTGACGTTACCTCTACCTAGACACAAACCGGCGCAATTGAAACGCTGCTTGGGGGAAACGGGCGATGGGAATTGGGAACTTCTTTCGCCCGCCGATGAATTTTAAAATCATGACTTCTTTAAATTTTCGATCCAGCAGCCAATTTTAAATATTTCTTGACCAGATTGGCCTTGTAAGAAAGCCAGATGTTTGAGCTTTCTAAAAATGTAAATTATTAGTCGAAATTATGAGTACTTTTTACTATGCGAGAATTTAATATTAGAACTCAAAATTGAGATTTGAAATGGATATATTTTTACTCGCAATTGTCTGCTCTTTTCGGTGGTGTGATTTGTTTTCTTCTACGATGGCTAGATCGTGAAGAAAAAAGGGCAAAAAACGTTCGAAATCGCATAAAACATGAAATAACAACAACAACAAAAAAAAATCGGTTTTCACGTGTCACCTAACCCCCCAGGTCTCCGATTGTTACATTTCGTAGCTCTCCGACGCGAGGTCGCGAAACGTATAGTGTATAAGACAGACACACAGACATTGCCCGATCCGGTCGTCCATTTTGTTGCTCCAAGTCCTCTGGACGAGCCGGACGGCCTGGGGCTTTCACACAGACATTGCCTTTTATTATTTAAGAAGAAGAAGATACTTCCCTTACAATTGCTCTGTGAGTATTCAAGTTCGGAATAGCTGATAACTGCACTAACAGATAGAACTATTTACAATATTATACATTACATTGTAATATGCATTGTTTTCAGTATATTGTAAGCGCTATTCTAAACTTTACTAACGCACTCCATTGACGGGTTCTGTATTTATGATGTAGATTAGAGTTTCGTGATTATCGTTCAGATCATTTTACTAGGCTATTTACCACTTTAAACTACCGCTTAAAAGAACCAAGAAATCAAGTAATCTCCGACCGCTAATCACTGTTGGAATCATTTATCATTGCTAGAATCATTTATCACACGGTTCGATTTTTCTTCTGCTCAATTATTTAAAAGCGCTCGTTCGTTTACGATTTAGATTTGTTTCATGATTTTCATATCAGTGAAATTTTAGTAATCTGGTTAATAATTTGACTTTGACACCCTAATTCTTCAAGATATGGTATTATGTCTAATTTTTACTTCTCTGCTCAGAACTCTGGGTTTATGTTCCGTGTATTATATTTATTTTTTTTTTCTTATTTATTCTCAAGTTCATATTTCCTTGGTTTTCTGTTTTTCTCTTTGTACTTCCTTTCTATCACACTAGGTGGCGCTACAATATTGGGCGCTGCTGTTTAGTAGTAGTATTTTGTGTGGTCGGCATAGTATTGCGCTCATTTGGGTGTTCAGGTCCAGAGGAAAGGAATCAAATTATTTCCGGAGCGTATGCATACTTATCTTTATTTACGTGACATTTTACGTCGTGATCTAGATCATTATTGATTACTAGCAAAGCCACGTGCTTTACTTACTCATTTAGACTGTTTATGTGATCCCTTTCCTAAGTTAGTAATATTGTCAGGGGAAAGAAATACGATCGTTATATCACGCATAATCTCCCTATTATAGAAATAAACTATTTGTACTTGAATATTATAAAATTCTTCATTAAAGATAAGTTTATGAATAAATATTCACTGTAAATTTATTTTGAAAATATATATCAATGGTAAAATTCTGCATACATTTGTTTATACAGAATATTTCTATAGAGAATAAAATAAAAAAAAAACTATTCGAAAAAATGAGAACATAGTATCGCTTCCTTACGATCGTCAATTTGTTTTTTTTTTTCGAGTCAGTAGCTTTGTTTTGATAGTATTTCCGATTCAAGAACATACTCGTTATCGGGGCGCGTTTTTATTTTTTATAAAACAGGAAAAGGGAAAAGATTTAAGAAAGTCCACAACTTTCGAGCAAAATCAGAAATATTTTATCAGAGCAATATCCAGATGTATTTCTGCAATCACTACAATTTCCGATTGTTGAGAATACAAAAGTTTTGCTTCTTTCTATTATTCATGGGCGCTGAATTTTGTGAAGAAGGATTTCTTGAAACCAGAAAAGGATATTTCTAAAACGTAGAATCCTATTATTTCAAAAAAATCTTGGTCCATGTTTTTAAAAAGATATTCAACTAATTATCTGCTCTGCTGATTTTTTAAACACTGTCTGAATATTATTAAAGTTACATTAATCAAAAATGTGTTTTGCAATATTATGTTATTAAAATTGCCCAAATCAGAGATATATTTTGCACTATTACGTTATTAAAGTTACCCTAAGCAAAGATATGTTTCACATTATTATGTTGCCAAAGTTAGCATAATAAAAATATATTTTTCACTATTATGTTGCTAAGTTACCCTAATCAAAGGTATGTTTTGCACTATTATGTTATTAAAATTGCCCTAATCAGAGATATATTTTGCACTATTATATTATTAAAGTTACACTAATCAAGGATATGTTTCACAGTATTATGTTGCTAAAGTTAACATAATAAAACATATATTTTGCACTATTACGTTACTAAAGTTACCGTAATCAAAGGTATGTTTTGCAATATTATGTTATTAAAGTCAACCTAATCAAAGATATGTTTTTCACGATTATGTTATTAAAAAACTCTGATGAAGACAGTGTATGACTTACATACATAATGCAATTACTTTTCATTTTTACAACAAAATAATGGTGTACAAGATATATAGTGCATGATATTCATTTTCTCTACATAGTGTAATGCGCATCTATATATATAAAGAAGAAAAGTATGTATGTATGTATGTATGTATGTATGATCCAACATCATGGGAGAACGGCTAAACCGAATTTGATGAAATTTGTTGGGTAGTCTTAAAATAGCCTCACTTAAAACTTAGTCTATGTTTTGAATTTCTACACTCAGACGTTCTCGAGATATTAGAAAAAAACGAACGTTTCGTTTGTCTCATCATCACGAGAGAACAACTGCACTGAATTTAATGAAATTTTGTGGGTAGCTTTGAAATATCCCTCTATAAATTTAGTTTAAGTTTCGAGTTTCTAAGACCAGGGATTGTCCAGATATTAATGGAAAACGAAAACTTTCCCTAGGAGTTATACTCTCTAACACCGTGATTCCCAACGAAAAGGTTGAACATCGTTGGTTTAAAACGAGAAAGTCAATTAAATGTCAGAGTTTTGTGCTAGTTTATTAAATGTATTAGTCACTTTTGAAAATCGCAGGTTTGAAATATGAATTTATATGGAAACTCTGTCCCCATGGTTTATTTTGCATAGGCTTACTCAACAACGAAAAGTATTAAAAAATCAAAATGATTACTTAATTATCAGCATTTTATGAGAACTAATGTTTATTTAATTATCAGCATTTTATATCATAACAAGTCATTTGGTTCTGCAGTGGACACCGATGATGTCGTTAATTACCCGCTGGAATTTCTGAACAACCTTGAGCGACCTGGAATGCCTCCTCATATCTTGAAGTTAAATAAAGGATCATCAATAATGCTTCTGCGGAATCTGACCCGATCAAAACTATGCAATAGAACACGGCTCTGTGCCAAAAATATTTTACCAAATGTCATAGCAGCCACGGTATTAACGGGAAAGGCAAAAGGAGATTGCGTATTCATACCTTGCATACCGCTGATACCAACCGACCTACCAGTTAGCTTCAAACGAGTCCAGTTCCCAGTTAGACTGGCATTTGCCATGACCATCAACACAGCTCAATGACAAACCCTTAAGTTTGCAGGCGTGAATTTAGAAAGTTCTAGCTTCTCTCTTTGCCAATTGTATGTGGCATGCTCAAGAGTAGGAATTTCACAAAATTTGTCTGTTTTAGCTCCGGGAGGAAAATAAAAAAATGTGGTTTACAAGGAAAAATTGCGGTAAAATCTAACAAATTAGGATAATGGCATTTAATTTGTTAACATCTGTATTGTTGCCTAACGTTTAAGAGTCATTTCAGTTTCCCTTTCAAACTGTACATATTGACTGTACATCAATTGTGGACACCTAATAATCACATTCCGAGACTCTGCCTGACTGCCTAACTGCGAATGGTGTGCTGGAAGCAGTTATGACTTATATAATGCAATGATTTTTTTTTCTTACGTAATGCAATAAATTTACTGTTTTGACAGTGAAAAAACAATGTATAAGATTCACGGCCCTATATGTTCCGGTATAATTTTCACCAGAGTTTTTCATCGTAAATCCCAAGCAACGCCGGGTATTCGCTGCTAGTAGTATAATAAAGTATTGCGACAGAGCCAAAAATTCGAAATCGAGTTTTCGGAAGAAGATCGGATTTCAAGAATCTCTGAATTGGAACTGAACATTTTTAAGGTGATGTCTCTGTGTATATGAGTATGTGTTAGTGTGCGTGTAAGTGTGCGGATGTAATGCCTCACGAAGGAAGGGACTGTTTTCAACATAATTTTTACGATTATTACGATTCGTGAGTAATGGTACCTTATTGATCTTAATCGCGATCGAACGTTTGAAAGACCTTTAAATTT